>OZ020265.1:10467241-11001905 GCA_963971285.1 Astropecten irregularis | reverse complement strand
TGGGTGCGCCGGTGAGTGTCGTACGCGCAACAATGGACGCTTGACGGCCAATTGCGTGTTTTTATGACGTCGGTGAATAACCTCTATAGTTGTCCATTATTATTATTATTAAACTGTAAAACGCACTAGTCCATGTGTTTCCTACAATGCCAATATCACTACACTGCAACATTATGCAAACTGCGATCGACTTGTACTTTTCCAACCCACCGGCAATGCATACTTCATTATTAAGTATGAAAAACATCACATATGGTGGCACAGACAACAAAACAGAACACGATTTATACCATGATCACAGTAACATCCCCCAGATCATAATTCATAAAGAAAGAACACTAGAACCACATAAAATTCGATAAAATAGAAAATAAACAAAACGTATCAGTAGCATAGGCCCTATTGGCACTTGCGTGTTCAGGGAACATCAAATGACAATGCATGCAACATCTGGTTTATTATCATGCATTATATATTATGCATTATACTTAATTCGAAAGGTTATCCATTCTCAAGTTCTGAGTCTACACTTAGACTGGTTCCCGTCCCAATACATAAAGTATATAGAGTGACGATAGACGTCAGGAGACTACTGTAGGGAACGGGAACCAGTCTAGCTTACACTTCGAAAAGTGCGCATGCGTGAAGTGCCTCGTTTTGAAGTTGCGATCAAAATCTAAGATGGCCGCCATGGTGAAAACCCGTGTATGTTGTCATTCTGTATACTTGGTGTGTGTCATAATGAAAATGGTCACCCAAGCTAAGCAGAGCTGAGGCACTGAGGCCAATTTCATAGAGCTGCTTAGCACACAAAATCGCTAAGCATGACATTTCTGTCTTAATAAAAACCGGATTAACAACCAATGTCCATGTGTTATGTATCACTTGTGATTGCTCTTTAGCTGTTGTTCGCTGACCATGAATATCAAATCGAATTTTCAGTTGTGGTTTGTTTTAATATGCAAGCAATTTTTGTGCTAAGCATTTTTTGTGCTAAGCAGCTCCATGAAATTGACTTGATGAAAATACTGTGGCTGTCTTTCACTGTTTTCTCAAAAAAGTGAGCACCGTATGTGACTGCAATTTTCACAGATGCCTGTTACTGTATCTGTCGTGATATTTATGCCCATGATTCTGTATTTCTTTGATAAAAACCAAAGTATGATATTACCTTAAAGTTCCCCCAAATTTATTTCAGACACTAAAAGTGAATTTTAACTGCAAACTTCAACTGTCAAGACGGTAGTAGCGAAATTGATTCTACTTCTATAGGGCTGCATGTTCGACCGCGGTGGACGTGGAATTACGTAGACAAGTCCTCAGACCTGGGGTTAAGATCCTGTAGCTGGGTCGTATATACTCCCATATACGTTTGTGCACAAATACGTAGATACATAATTTATAAAAAGTGAACTCCACCCCCCCCCCCCCCCCCCCCCCCCCGGTGAGCTACGCCCCTGGCACTGCGGACGTGGCGGTACATCGCTTCCACATCGTTAACAAAAACCCGTACTGTCTATGCGAAAACTCGCTAATAACATCGCATTAATATAAATGCATAAAATGTTAGGTGGGTGATGACAAGAGATTTGAGACTGCACAGAACGGAATCACTGTGATTTGATTTCATCATGGCTATCAGTCGAGTTGGTCTTGGTAAATTGCAACAATTGACGCAGAAAAGCAAACGCCGGTGGTGGTGCTTCAGTGGTGTCAAAGTTCCTTTGGGAATACTTATCCTGTTAGGATTAGGATTGTACACTGGAATCTATTGGAACGCAGTTACGAAGCTCATTAATAAGGTAAAATTACACGCTCATTTTGGTACGGCGGATTATTACTTACTTTCTTACGCCTATCGCCCCTCCTGGGACATAGGCCGCCAACAAAGTTCCTCCAGGCAGAGCGGTCCTGAGCCAGCGTCTCCAGATCTTTCCATGTGCGTCCCATTCTTCTAGCATCTGCCTCCATGTCTCTGCGCCATGAGTTTCGAGGCCTTCCACTCTTCCTTTTCCCTTGAGGATTCCAAGTCAATGCCTGTCTAGTTATATTAGGCATTGGTTTTTCGTAGGGTATGGCCAATCCACCTCCATCGTCTCTGCAAGAGCTCCACCTCAATGGGTGACTGATGAGCAAGCTCCCACTGATCTTGGTTACTGATAACCTCAGGCCAGAAAATCTTAAGAATACGTCTAAGACATGTATTGATGAAGGTCTGTAATTTCCTAATAGTGGCAACAGTTATACAGAAGGACCGGTTTTATAACTGTGTTAAAGATACGTATTTTAATGTTCCTTGGTAGTTTTGTAGATCGCCATATGTTGTTTAGTTGATGGAATGTTCCCCTTGCTTTTCCAATTCTTATTCTTACATCTGCATCTGTCCCCCCTTGTTTGTCCACATTACTTCCCAGATATGTAAAGCTTTCAACCTCCTCCAGTAGTTTATCCTCCAACCTATTTAGTATGGTGTTCCATTCCTGCCAATGTCGCCTGTCGCCCCTCGCCACGCACCAGGCGACATTGGCAGGAATGGAACACCATAATTTAGGCCTCAACAAGATAACGTTTATAATAATTGTACAGGGTGTCCCCCAAAAAATACCGAAACACTTTATGTGGAGAGCTATTATATGAAAATTAAGCTGTTTATCAATTCGAGATTCAGATACGTGATATAACCATGTCAATTGCATGGCTATCACCATGTAGAATTTGAGCAAAATTTGACTGAAATTGAGGGAAAAAACTAAGACTGAATTACCCAACCTCAAAACCCGATTTCCATCCTTCTTTCAATACACATTATGTGTGCATTGACCACTTATTCTGGAATACTGCAAATTGTTTTTAAAGAGTACTCTTTAAGTTTAATTGGTCATATTTTCGCCAATTTCAGTCCAATTTTGCTCAAATTCTACACGGTGATAGCCAAGACATGGTTGTATCATATACTTGAATCTTGGAGTGATAAACAGTTTTAGTTTTAACATAAGGCCATAAAAAAAAATTGTTGTATTGGCGTAACCCGCCCGACCCAAAAATATGCCCCGACCGTAAACATTTTAAACCAAAAAAAAAAAATAATAATAATAATAATAAAAAATCGGGGGAAAAAAATATGAAAAAACAAAAATCGCAAATTTCTATGCAGATTAAAAGCTTAAAAGGAGCAAAAGATGGAAACCAGACTGGTTAAAGTTGTTATGTCATTTCTTGTCTTTATTTGACACGTCAAATATTGTGATATACAGGGGGAAAAGCATTTAATACCCCAGGAAAAATTAAATAAAAAAATAAAAATCCGCCCGCCCTACCCTATTTTCCAAACCTCCGTTACGCCAATACAACAATTTTTTTTTATGGCCTAATGGTTCCCCACACACTGTGTTGCGTTTCTGGGACACACTGTATACACTGCAGTCGGTTAAAAAACAGGAATCCAGAATTTTGGAAGTGAGTCTGATTTTGGCTGAAGTTTTCACGGATAAATGGATTGGAGGATCATGGCTGGAAAATATAGTCAGCAATCACTATGAAAGATTTCAGTCGCTAACTTCAGCCAGGGGCCAATTTCATAAAACTGTTAAGCTAAAATTTGCTAAGCATGACATTTCTGTCTTAATAAAAACAGGGTTGACAACCAAATTTCCACGTGTTGTGTATCACTTGTGATTGGTCTTTGGCTGTTGTTCGCTGACCATGAATATCAAATGAAATTTTCAATGGTGGTTTGTTTTATTGGGCAAGACATTATTGTGCTAAGCAAATTTTTGTGCTTAACATTATTTTTTATGAAATTGGCCCCAGATTATAACGCTTCTAGCTTTGTCCATGATTTCTCACATTCTCCGTCATGTTGTATCAGATGTTTTCAAATCCAGAACAGTCGTTTGTATCAATTTGCATTGTATTTCATCTGAACGGGACGGACTTTGGAAAACCGGTCTTCAAGTCAACAGCGCACGCGCACTCAATAAATATTGTGAGCATGCGCGCGTTGTTTTGCGCGTGCGTGCGCGTGCGCTGTTGACTAGAAGCATGACTAGAAGACCGAATCTCCAACGTCTCCCATTGTTCATAGTTATTCAGTATTATTTGTTGTTTTTTATTTTGGAGTGTTTTTTTTGTTTTCGTTCTTGTCAAGATACCAAGTTCACGGGTAGTTCAGCTGCCATACTACAAGTATAACCACGCACAAGCATCAACAAACCCGGTCATTCAAACCCCATTGGTGGACCCAGACGTGAAATCAGTCGCAGTTTCCTACGAGAATCCAACTGATCGCATATCGTCGTATTTCTACATCAAAAACCCCAAAGCGTCTTACAACATCTGCGATATTTTGGAACTCGGCATTGAAGCAAGAGATAAGACGAAGGCGAGGAAAACTCACGGTGGAGATGTGATGTGGCCCTACATCTATAATGGTCCATTGAAAGCCAGTGCACCGGCAGATGAGGTGATCGACCACGGTAATGGCAGCTACACGGCCCGTTTCACCCTGACTTGGGCCGGGGAAGTAGAGCCGCGAGTCCGCTTCGTGTACACCGCTGAACACGCTGCTGTCTTGCGAAGTATCAGACAGCGTTATCCCATCCGGCACGGGTATGATGGCATGTTCGTCTTCAATGGTACGACCGAGATAACTCCGTGTCACATCACCAAGGCTATGCCATATATCGCCAGCAGTAAATCACGACCATTCTCCTATTCCTCAGAGAATGAAACTTGTGATTTTTCTGACGCCAAAGCTGGGACGTCTTGGTACTGTCTCAAGCCGAAAACTCTTCCATGTTCCGCGTACGCCAAATACGTTGACAACAAGGGGAGGGCAGCTGCCTTCTTAAGAAAAATCCTTCTACAGAATGAGAGCGCCCTTATTGCTAAAAGGTAAGATGTAGAATCAAATGGAATTTTCAATGCTGGTTTGTTTTTTGGGCGAGACATTTTTGTGCTAAGCAATTTTTTGTGCTTAAGAGTTTCATGAAATTAGCCCCAGGCCCCTTGTTCCCTTAAGGTCCGACCCAGGTATATAATAATAAGCGTGATTACGCCTAACATTTTTGCTCATTTTCGGTTCAAATCTATCAATCTCTTTTTTTTCTGTTCCAGTGCGAGCATGTTGGTTAACAATGGTTCGGTGAAAACGGTCAGAGTGATCAGCCCAGGTAAGAATCGTGTATATATTTTTTTTAAATTCAATAACACCTGCTGTTTGTGTGATTAAAGGTAATATCATACTTTGTATTTCTGGTCAAAGAAATACAGATTCCTTGGGCAAAATTCTCGAGGAAGATACAGTCACAGTCATCTGTGAAAATTTCAGTCCCATACGGTGCCCACTTTTTGAGAAAACAGTGAAAAACAGCCACAGTATTTCTTAAGTATTTCTCTTTTATTTTTGATCTTTTAAAAGATCAAAAAGAGTTTTCGGTCGTTGTTTTACTAATTTCTGGATAAATACAGTATTGCAGGCGGAAACATTTTAACGGTATGTTTCTACCACCACCATCTTCATACCCTGTTAGTTGTACGTAAATCTGTGAACATTTCTGTTTTGGTTTCTTACCAAAGTATGATACTACCTTTAACGTGCACGGTTGTAAATCAGTTATTGATTTCATCAGATGCAGGGCAAAGCACCGATACATGTCTTAAACTACCAGAATGCACCATGGGACTACCCCCTAAAAGAACCGGTTATTCAGCAGGTTTTTACTACAACGATACCTGGCGATCCAAAGTTTGCCAAGCGAGGTCCTTTTATCTCAAAGACGCTCTACAATGTCTCCGTGGTAAGAATCTTTATTTCTACGGTGATTCCACCATTAGACAGTGGTTTGAGTATCTACTCAAGTTCCTTCGTCCCACCATGAAAGAGGTGAATCTTGAGGGTGGCAGGCCTGCGCCTGTGGGTCCGAGATACGGCAATGATTCCACCTACAACATCACCATGTTCTTTCGTTTTCACGAGTTCCCCATTCGAGCGATCTGGACCGACATACACAATATCAAATTCATCGTCAATGAAGTTGATGCGCTTCCCGGAGGTCCAGATACCATTGTCGCGTTCACGTACTGGGCACACTTCACATCAACCAACCTGACGTACTACAAGTCAAGGTTGACGCATCTCAAGGAGGCCATCAAGCGACTACACAAACGTGGTTCCAGCCCCAGCCCCGTCATTTTCAAATCAGCAAACACTAGGGGCTTTCTTCGGGTAGACTGTTCTGACCTTTACGCCTACGATCTAGATCAGACCATGAGGGCGCTGTTTACCAGCATGCCTGACGTCACAATTATTGATGTTTGGGATATGACTTTGTGCCATAGGACCGGGTATAGCATCCATCCTTTGGCGGTAGTCATTCAAGAAGAAATTAAAATGTTTCTTAACGCCATATGTAAAGCACAGTGAAACATGTTGGGTACATTCGACACATTTGTAACAAACAAATGAAATATTTTGCACTAAATGAGTAAAATGGTCGAGTACTAGAAGTATTTGCATGTACTCGAGTTGTACTCGAGTACGAGTACCCCAACACTGATTATAAGCATAATAGTACGGTGGTGGTATGTTTACGTGTTTTTGTTTTTGGTTTATCAAGAGAACTTAAAAAAAAATAGCAGTAAAAACTAGACATTTAAGTGTTCGTGGACGAACACGGAGCTGTTTCGACATCAGAAATGTCGGAACAGATAATGAAATGTAAAACAGTGTTGGGAAATAATTATGTTTACTCATGAGAAACTGTTTAATAGAGGACCGTAAATAGCGTCTCGCTAGCACTTTGTGAATTGGATTTTCAGTAAGGCCATGTAAGAAAAAAAACATGTCAGTAGCGTCCTGGGGCTAATTTCATAGAACTGCTTAGCACAAAAATTCGCTAAGCATGACATTTCTGTCTTAATAAAAACCGGATTAACAACCAAATTTCCATGTACGTGTTGTGTATCACTTGCAATCGTCTTTGGCTGTCGTTTGCTGACCATGAATATCAAATCGAATTTTCAATGGTGTTTTTTTTTATTGGGCAAGACATTTTTGTGCTAAGCAAATTTTTGTGCTAAGCAACTCTACGAAATTGGCCACTGCCTTTTTGGAAAAAAGGAAGGAGGAGGCCTTTTATTTTATTTTCAAAATGGCCGACCTATCCATTTTCCAAAATAACTGGCCAGGCCAACAGGCCATGAAATGACTGAAAATGCAAGTATTTAGACCTTTTAAGTTTTAATTTTTATCGAAACAATTCATAAAATTACACCTTTTTCTGATTTTCTTTAAACAAAAAACGCAGGCGGCCTCCAAACAGGAAACGGGCGGGGACGCAAAACATTTTTTCTTTTTTACTCGGCCCAAATTGAGACGAATAATTGATTTTTAGATCAATCGTTATTTAATAATCCTTGTACTATTATTTAGGAAGCGTATACTTATTGGTGGTGAGAATAAATCAGAATTGTTTGAGGTTTTGCGGGTTTGAGGTTTACACAGTTTAGACTATGGCACCCATGGCTATTCATTAACGTGTAGTATGCTTTTTCTCTGATGAACGTACTGGCGAGTCTTGGAGAAAACCTAAACTCCATCAAGATCGCAACAGCTGATTTCGAAAGTAGCAATACCAGCGCTGCACAATGGTGTGCCAACATGAGTTTGGAACGCGCTGGCCAATTTGTCGTCAAACTGCGCATCTTTATGCGCAGTTTGTGGTTGCACCCAAGTAAATAAACTCCCGGTGGCATAGACAACAGTGGTAAATCCTTATACTTCAAAAATCATTTAAAATACTCAGAACTCTCACAGGTGTTCAGGTTGCATAGAAAAACGACGATGAACATGTCACCTTTCATTTTCTTTTCATTTTATGGTGGGTTGACCATTGAATTTCTGAGATATACTCATTCTCAGCTGACCACCCCTAAAGTACATGCACAAGATATGCACTCTGAAACATGATCCTCACGCGCTTTAGCAATGAGCCCGTGTACAAACCATATTACGAAGTCTGGGAACTTGACCGTATGTCACTGACTACTACCAAAGACTGTTTCATGTTACGCTTATAGGCAAGCCTGCGTAACCCAATGGGATCAATATGAGTTGTGACACGAAACGGTCATTTGTTATTTTTGGCATAGTCAGTAACATTCGGTCAAGTTCCCAGTCTTCGCGCATAGGTTTGTTCATCTTTGACAATGTGTCAAAGCCGGCATTTGCTTTAAAAAAAATGTTTTTACTTGATAAGTTCAGACATTTTTTAGGCGATCTGTTTATGATTTATGTGTTACTGCGTTGCTTAGCTTTGGACGTTATATCTTCTAATGGCCCAGGAAGTGGGGAACTAGAAGCTAAGATGAGTTTGGTGAAATAGACCCCACTGTAATGTCATCGGGCCAATTTACACTGAATTCATTTTAAGAAACTCTACCCTCACATGCACCCTTGGACGTAGCCCGACGGTTTCAGGTCAACTCGGTCCGTAACCAACTCGGTCCGAGTCAACTCGGTCCGTGACCAACTCGGTCCGTAACCAACTCGGTCCATGACCAACTCGGTCCGTAACCAACTCGGTCCGAGGCCAACTCGGTCCGTAACCAACTCGGTCCGTGACCAACTCGGTCCGTGACCAACTCGGTCCCTATGGGAAAATGCACGCAAAAACGTCTGGTAATTTTGTTGCAGCAAAACGAGTACGTAGTCTCGCAAATTGCGTGAATTTAACTATTTATTTAGGCTTATTTATTTATTTATTTATTCATTTATTATCTTAAAAACATTATAAGAATAAAAAATACATTGGCAGGTGCTGCCCAGGGATGACAAAAAGTATAAAAAAAAAAAAAAAACTTTCATCAAAAGACGTGCCTTCCCAAACACCTGCCAATTATAAATCTTATATGTTTATACACAGATTAATTAAAACAAAGCTAAAAAAAAATAAAAAACAGAAACACAAAACAATCATCATTATTATTCATTAATTGATTTATTAATTTTAAACATAAAAAACACGTTTTCATAAGGCATTTGACTTCGTGTATGATTTAATTGATATTTTAATTAAAATTGTATTGTGCCATTTTATCAAATAATTATGCTATCAACATAATAAGACATAATTTATTTCTTCACGGTTTCAGCCACAAGCAAAACATATATCTTATGTTATGATGACATTAAAAAACATGAATGCAAGTAGCCTACATGTTGTACACTGCTGCTGCAAACTGCATGGATTCTTGTTTGTGTACGTTTTCCCATAGGGACCGAGTTGGTCACGGACCGAGTTGGTTACGGACCGAGTTAGTCACGGACCGAGTTGGCCTCGGACCGAGTTGGCCACGGACCGAGTTGGTCACGGACCGAGTTGGCTTCGGACCGAGTTGGTCTCGGACCGAGTTGGTCACGGACCGAGTTGACTCGGACCGAGTTGGTTACGGACCGAGTTGACTGGCACCCAGCCCGACTAGTGTGGCACGAATTTCCGCTCAAGCACACACACTCACTTTCTACATACACAAATGTTCCTAAGTGTCTCATCTTCCCAATTATATATTATTCGAATGATTTCAATCTTGTATTCATCTATTTTTCGGGTCATTCATGTGCAATGTGATGTCAAGAGGGTGCACACCAGAGCCGAACATATCCCTCGTAAATCAGGCGCGGGTTGGACGTGTGGCTAAGGATGGATCGAGCTGCTTGAGCGAAAATTCGTGCCACACTAGTGGGCCGGCTACCTTGGGCGAAGCCTAAGCAATGTGTGCAAAGTATCTTGCATAAGGATATATTGCACGAGCTTCTAGAAGATCTGTGGTTGTATGCTCAAACCCATCATCGACAGGCAGGGGGTGTGGACAAGCCCTTATAAATTTGAACTTGCAAACTTATAGCCCCGATACATCATTGGCTAGGCCTACTGTTTTTTAATATCTGGAAAAAAAACCGAAAAAATAATGACATTTTAACTGGAAAAAAACCCGGGTTATTTATTGGGATACTCATTATTTTACTTCCGTGCGTGGGATGCATGACCTATTTTTGGATTTCTGGCTTTTTTTATAAAGGTCTGACCGATTTAAAGAAATTAGGGCCCAAAACAACTTAAAAAAGCCTGCTTACACATACAAAACATAAAGTTAGTTGACTTTGACCTAAAGAGGGCGCGCTTCTCCGATGCGATCAGCGTGAAAGCATTACGTCATTCTGATTAGGCTAGCAGCCAATCACGTCGCGTTGCTATGCATGTCATTATTCGGCGCGCGCATTTTCAATAAAGACTTCCGTGTCTTTTTTGCGAGGGGTGAAATTCTTGACAAAATTTGTGCCCTAAAAAACAGTCATCGTTGCCAGATTTTTGCACAATCGGATCCTGGAAGAACCGAGATCATGTATTCTGGAAAATCATGCAGGTTTGTGAGATTCTTTTGAAGATTTCTTTGGTTTATTTTCGTGGTTGATTCGTAGTTATAGTCGGACGCGTGACGCCATGTTATGAGCGTCGGCCATTGCGTGACGTAAAAGCGTAAAAAAGCTAAAAATGACAGCAATTTAACACTGGACACGTCACAAAATTAACGTTTTTTCACTTCTTAGGTTTAATTCTGCTTTTTGTAGGCCACGTTTAGAAGTTCCATTGCTACATTTTGGCCTTACTTTAGGCATATTGATGAGAAATAGGTCCGAATATTTTGTTTACAGGCCTAAAATATCTTAAGCTTGTGCAGTAGGCATGTGGTAGGCCCGTACATTTTCAACAAAAATGGTTTGCTTAGTTTTGGAGTTGGACTTTGGTTCTTTGTCTTTTTCAATTTCAGCTTCAGGGACAGCAAGCCTTGAATTTAACGGAGGCCACGGAGGCCATGGCCTTCGTTGCCCTGGTTCTTGGCCTTGGTACCCCTTCAAATGTTTTCTAGACATTATTATGATTTTCCAATGGAAGTGCCCCTGGGCCCTGGCCTTGCAATGGAAAAGTGGCCTTGCCCCTTTCAGAACCAAATTCCAGGCCTGGGACAATGTTCGTCCGGGCTTGCCCTCGGGTCAATAAACTTAGCCTTCCTACTAAAAGTATTAGCCCTATATATTCGCCCTAGATCTTGAACTTTTGTAGTATATAAACTGATTTAAAATTCCGCAATTTGATTTGATAAACCGGATCATATTAACTGATTAACAAAGAAAAATAAGTTGTTCTAATTTTGTCAAACACAACAGCAGTTACGACAGCGATTCTAGCGATGATGAGGGTACGGACCAGGAGTACGACAGCAGCTCACAAAGTGATCACAATAGCAAGAAACCCATCAATAGAGGGCGCTGGACTAAAGACGAGGTTCGCATTGGATACATCTTTGATTTAATGCTGGTTTTAACATTTACGTGGACATATACAGTGGAATGCCGTTATAATGAACAGCGCCATACCAAACATTTGGCTATACCGAACATCATCCTTGACTCCAAAATTTTGTGAACAATGTACAGGCCTGCTGAACATTGTTCACTTTATCGAACGACCACTGTAACAAACAATTTCTGTGCTTCCCTGCATGTTCCTTATTGCGGTGTTCCACTGTATTAATTCGTAGCATTCACAAAATTGACAGAAAGTGTTTATTCTGCCCGTACCGGCATTCTTCTGAATTTCCGAATGCGTCATGCTGACCTTCTTTCTCTAAATGTTATTTTGCCGGAAGTACGTTCCTGGAGGTATGGCATAATGAAAAATTGGCCAATCAGTGATAAAGAAAAATTTACTGGAGCGGGATTCGAACTGGCTACCTCTTGAATACCATACAGGCGCTCTACCAACTGAGCTATCCAGCCCTACGTTGGTGGTGTCCCCAATAGTCAATTATTTTTGTTTGTTTGGTTCGTTGTGCCTTATTTTAAATAGAATTCTATAGAAGACATACCAGTAATACAAGGAGTGAATTTTTTTTTCAGGATGAGACACTGCGTCGAGTTATCGACAAGTGCGGAACTGACGACTGGAAGCAAGTCGCCAGCTTCTTCCGCGATCGCTCGGAGCTGCAGTGCTATCATCGTTGGCAGAAGACGCTCAACCCTGACCTCATCAAGGGCCCCTGGACCAAGGAGGTAACTCTGAGTTTCCATTTTTTCATTTCCAGTTAGAAGGGCCAATCCTAGCTGAATGGTTCTCTGTTAGAAAGATCCTGCTAGGATGAAGACGTCAGGCCCTCCTAACTCTGAGCTGCCTTTGAGAAAGATCCTGCTAGGATCGAAACGTCAGGCCCTCCTAACTCTGAGCTGCCTTTGAGAAAGATCCTGCTAGGATTGAAACATCAGGCCCTCCTAACTCTGAGCTGCCTTTGAGAAAGATCCTGCTAGGATGAAGACGTCAGGCCCTCCTAACTCTGAGCTGCCTTTGAGAAAGATCCTGCTAGGATCCAAACGTCAGGCCCTCCTCACTCTGAACAGCCTTTGAGAAAGATCCTGCTAGGATCCAAACATCAGGCCCTCCTAACTCTGAGCAGCCTTTGAGAAAGATCCTGCTAGGATCCAAACGTCAGCCCTCCTAACTCTGAACAACATTTCTTCTTTCTTTTTTTCAGGAGGATGAAAGGGTTGCCCAGCTGGTCAAGCAGTACGGCCCTAAGCGATGGTCCCTCATCTCTAAATTTCTGACCGGCCGGACTGGCAAACAGTGCAGGGAGAGGTGTGTAGATCCAAAATTTAAAAATGATTTGAAATAAATTTACACAATTTTCAAATAGCTCGCAAGGTCGCTGTTTTACGTTCCGATGACCCACGATAAGTTGGGGTCAGGGTAAGGGTGTCTTCCTAACTTGGGGAGAAAAACTTTGATACTGGTCAGGCCCAGCCACTGTAAAACCTGGCCTGGGTCCGATTTCAATAACACTTTGCGATCATCGCTAAACGGAAAATTTATATTTTTCCCCGTTTAGCGATGGATTTGGGCTTTATCGATGATCGCAAAGCGTTAGTGAAATCTGCCCAAGGCCTGGGCTTTGCTCAAGCTCTGCAGCTTCTGTAATCCAACTTAAGTCATGGGAAGTACGCTGTATCCATTTGAAGCTGAACAATAGCTACATGTCGGACTTGATGTGGGTGGGACTTCAGTCCGAGCAAGCCATCCAGTGACCTGGTGGTATTGATTCTAAGCAGCTCTGTTGTATTAAAGTTCTTGACTGACAAGAGGAGGATTTCAGGCCTAAAGTCCAAGGCCTGGCCTGGGGTCAATTTCATAAAACTGTTAAGCACAAAAATTTGCTAAGCATGACATTTCTGTCTTAATAAAAACAAGGTTAACAACCAAATTTCCACATGTTGTGTATCACTTGTGATTTTTCTTTGGCTGTTGTTCGCTGACCATGAATATCAAATGGAATTTTCAATGGTGGTTCGTTTCATTGGGCGAGACATTTTTGTGCTAAGCAAATTTTTGTGCTTAACAGTTTTATGAAATTGGCCCCTGGTGGTATTGATTCTAAGCAGCTCTATTGTATTAAAGTTCTTGACTGACAAGAGGAGGATTTCGGGCCTGAAGTCCCAGGCCTGGCCTGGCTTTTGGACAGCCTGGCCTGACCAGTATTTGAGTTTCTCTCCCTTAGATTTACCTCGGATGTTTGTTGGTTTTTTCCTCTTATAGGTGGCACAACCATCTCAACCCGGACATCAAGAAGAGCGCCTGGACACAGGACGAGGACCGCATCATCTACCGTGCTCACAAGCGCCTTGGCAACCGGTGGGCTGAGATTGCCAAGCAGCTGCCAGGAAGGTGAGAGGAAAAACCACAATCCCCAATGTCCAGAAATGAACATCGTAGTGCTGGGATTTTTTATCTGGTTACAGGTTAACCGACCCGGATTTAATTATCCGTTTACAAATTTTCACTAACCGTTAACCGAAACTGAAAGAAAAAAAAGAAAAGGGGACGAACCTTTGGCTCATGCTCAACGACCCCAAAATTGTAAACTAGAGTTTCAGTCAGTTATTTTGACCATTTTGCCAAGTAGAAACATCTAAAAGAAACATTGTGTACTTGATCTAAATGCTTGATCTAAAGAATAACATCGTAAAAAGCATTCTGAAGGCAACGATCACATTGAAGTAGACGTATATATACCGTAAATGTTGCACCGTTAACCTGATTTTTTTTTGCAATCAGTAACCGGATATGAAATTACCCGATGTTGCCCAGAAATAAAGGTCTATTGTTATAAGTGGACAACAAACAATAACACAAACTTCACAAAGAAAGCAAGAAATCTGACTTTTCAGAAATTTGCTTGTCTCAAGAAAAAGTATCCTTATAAATTTTGGATTTTTAGTATACTAACATCTGCCTAAATTTTTATTTTAGAACCGATAACGCCATCAAGAATCACTGGAACTCAACGATGAAGCGAAAAGTCGAGACCCAGAACCCGTACACGCCGATCAAACAGCGCTCCCTCAACAATCAGGTACGAAAACCGAAAACTGCGACCGTTCGTTCAGTTTTGCACACATGTGGGGCTGTCGGATGACTACTTTTGTTCCTTTTTCGTCCTATTTTAACCTTTTTCTACCGTTTTGCATCCAGATCACCTACGTGTATCCTAATTCTGTTGCCACGACAACTGATGAGCCCGGATCCATACAAGGTTAGTCACTTTCAGGCAGAAAGTCTCATTTCAAATTAATTTCACCAATTTCATCGGCGGACTATCAATCGTAGGACTTATGATGCATTGCAGCCCTACGTAGGATACGATGGGTTATCCTTCATAACTTGAGTTACGATCGATCGCAGGGCTTCGTGAAATCAACCCCAGCTTTGAAAATGCAAAGAATCAGTGTCATTGAATTTCAAATCAATTTCACCAAACTCATCGTAACTTACTATCAATCGTAGGACTTATGATGCATTGCAGCCCTACGTAGGATACGATGGTTTATCATTCGTCACTTGAGTTACGATCGATCGTAGGGCTTCGTGAAATCTACCCCAGCTTTTGAAAAGGATCACTGCCAACGCTAATTAACCGATTGTATTTTCATTCCACGATTACGTCCCGTCTTCGTCGACACAGGCACTCTACAGAACCAGGGCCCCGTGCATGGACTCGTCCGCACGCTGCATCATTCCCACGGCAACAGTTCGGCCAATCATAGCGCGACGATCAATCAGTGGGGGTCGCCAGATCATTCGACGGCCAATGCCAGTGAGGATGAGAGTCCGATGTTTTGGATCACCGCCGGCGACAATCATCTGACTCCGTTGAGGTTGGTCGGACGTTTCCCTCGCTTTATCTTTCCTTTTTTTTCCTCAAAAATATCTTTGTGTCTCAATGAATTGCACTAGTTTCTCTCATAGCAGTTTATCAAGAAACGTCAGGCCCACCTAACTCTGAATAGCCTTTGAGCAAGATCCTGCAAGGATCCAAACGTCAGGCCCTCCTAAATCTGAGCAGCCTTTGAGAAAGATCCTGCTAGGATCCAAACGTCAGGCCCTTCTAACTCCAAGCATTATATATTTCGAAACGCGGCAATGTTGGTTTTACGTAATTTTTGTTGTGGTGTACGAATAATCCTTTGGATATTTCGCGGCTTTCAGGGGAATGCCCAGCTTCACTGATTCAACGAGTCTGCTAGACCTAGACTCCTCTGTGCCTGATCTGAACGATCTTGACATGATGCTCAACAACCAGGAGAACGAAGCACTGCCGATCACGGGCCGTACCATTCCACAGAAGGGGAGCACAGGTAAGCATCATAAACTCACCTTGGACTTGGACCAAGTTGGGCCATCAAGCCCCATATAAAGTTACAGTGCCTGGGCTCTACAGTCCTGTGTCCTTCAAAATACCACACTGTGCAGTATCCCTATGGCACATTCTTTGGACTTGGACCAAGTTGGGCCATCAAGCCCCCATATAAAGTTACATTACCATGGATTTTAGTTTGTGTATTGCTATTATCTTGTTTTGTTTTTTTACTCGAAGCAGGTTATCATTTTGACAGCCGTGCCATCACGGAGTTGTCTAAGGAGAGCTACGGCAGTCTTATCCCCATCACGTCTCCCATCACGTCGCGATTCAGCACGCCACCGACCATCCTCAGAAAGAGTAAACCCAGACTCGTATCCTTGACATTTCTTTGGCTGATTCTTTTTCCTCGACCAGCTAGCCCACTGAGCTTGCTATCTTCAGATTTTACCAGCCGGTTTCAATTTAAACTATGTACCGGTACACGAAAATGTTTTTGGGGTCTATTGGTAATGTTTTTTTTTGTAATGGCCAAGGGCATCAAGGCAATGACCAGGGACACCAAGGCAATGACCAGGGGCACCATGGCAATGACCAGGGGCACCGAGGCAATGCCAGGGGCACCAAGGCGGAATGACCAGGGGCAATGAGCAGGGAGAACAAAATATCCCCCGTTACAAAAGTCCCAAAACTTGCAAATTTGAGGATTTCTGTCTCAAGTACGTTCGTTTTTGAACCCAAATTCTCCTTCTTTGTGTGTGTAAGTTCCTTAACCCCTCCCACACAGCGCTCCCGGAGGATTCTTGAGAGCAGTATGTCGACCACGCCCAACGGCACGCCCATTAAGACCCTGCCCTTCTCACCCTCACAGGTAAAGTTGAACTGATCGAGATTTTGGACGGTTACCTTCCTGAATCTGCCAAAAGGTCCACACTGTGCAGTATTGCACATTCTTTGGACTTGGTCCAAGTTGGGCCATCAAGCCCCTGGGCTCTACAGTCCTTTGCCTGTCGAAAATCCAACAAAGTCCATTGATTTCTCTTTGCAGTTCTTGAATCTGGACAAGCCCAGCAGCAGCCAGGTCAGGACTTCTACGCCGGTCGTCAAATCCCATCATGCGACGCCCAAGATGTTCTCCTACGGCACGCCAGTCAACAGGTACGTTCTGTCTGTTGGTCGGCTTTTCTGTTTGTCTGTAGCTCTTTGCCTGTTTGGAGAGAAACTTGAATATTGGTCAGGCCCAGCCACTGACTAGCCTGGCCAAACCAGAGGCTCCAGGCCTGTAATCCTCCTCGTCAGCCCTGAACTTCACTCCAATAGAGCTGCTTAAAATCAATCAAGCCTGGCTTCTGGATACTGTCCATGATCAATGTGAACTCAATCTGTCAATCAGGTTTATAGTGCCAACTGTGACCCAGGACACAGCAGGGGATTGAAGTTGATAGTTCAAGTCTGGGGATTATAGAAGCCCAAGAGCCCAGGCAAAGCCCAGGCCTGGCCAGGCTTTTCAACTATGATCCAGGACACAGCAGGGGCTTGAAGTTGATAGATCAAGGCTGGGGATTATAGAAGCCCAAGACCCCAGGCAAAGCGGCCGGTACTCTGTTCGTCTTCAGGAGAACGTTTTACCCCGACAAAGAATCAACCTCCCAAATTTAGTCTTGTTTGCCAAAATAATTTTGTTTAATAAATTTCTTTGTTTCTGTTCAGGTATTTCCGGACCCCAAACAATGCCAAGCGTTCGCTGTTAGAATCCACCCCGAGGACCCCAACACCGCTGAAGGACGCCCTGGCCGCACTGGAGAAAAGAAGCGGAACAAACAGATTCAGGGTGCGCATTTAAACTAGCTAGTATATGATGACGCATATTCCTATGCAATATTATTCTGTTATTTGCTTTAAAGGTCACAGAACAGCACTCACACTTTGTCAGATCCAACATGTACATGAAATAATAAATCTGTGAAAATTTGAGCTCAATTGGATATCTGAGTCACGAGAAAATAGCGCAAACCCGACTCAATTTTTCTTATTGGACATAAAGAATGGTTTTGATCTTACCCCGAGATCAAAACATTTCGGTCTTTGTTTGACTAATTTCTGGATAAATACACCATTTCAGGCAGAAATATTTTAACTGTATGTTTCTACTACCACCATCTTCATACCCTGAAAGTTATAGGTAAATCTGTGAACATTTCTGTTTGGGTATGTTACCAATCATGTACTGTACCTTTAAGAGGAATGTACCATTTATCAATTGTGAGATTTTCATGATTTTTCCGTCTATTTTTCTGTCTATGTTTCTTCCTCTTAGCCTTGTACTCCTGGTCAACTTCAAGACATCACCGAAGTCATCAAACAGGACTTCGGGTCGGACTCCAACTTCAAACGGCTGTCCGTACGAATTTCCCTGGTAAGTCCCAGACAAACGTTGACTGAAAATTTAAACCAAGCATTTTCAAACGATATGGAAATCCTGTGATTGGTTGATCCTTAACTGGTACCCACTTCTAATTGGTTTCCTTCCCTGGTTTTCTCTCTTTACAGTGCGAGTCCCCAGCTAATAAGCGAGTCCGCAAATCGCTGAGTCAGCAACTTGCCTGTGAGATGGACCTCAGCTCCGGCCACTTTGCCGATGACGAGGTGAGCGAACCCCTCCTTGATATTTATATTCATGAATATTCATGTACCCATTGTACTTAAAGGTAATATCATACTTTGGTTTTTGTCAAAGAAATGCAGATTCATGGGCAAAAATATCAAGGAAGATACAGTAACAGTCATCTGTGAAAATTTCAGTCCCATACGGTGCCCACTTTTTGAGAAAACAGTGAAAAATGCCCACAGTATTTTTTAAATCTTTTCTCTTTTATTTTTTATCTTTAAAAGATCAAAATAATTGTGGTCACTGGTTTTACTCTTTTCTTGATAAATACAGCATTTTAGGCAGAAAACTCTTAACCGTATGTTTCTACCGTCACCATCTTTATACCCTGCAAGTTATAGGTAAATCTGTGAAGATTTCTGTTTCGGTATGCTACCAAGGTATGATAGTAAGGACATATCCATATTACCAGTATAATTCATGAATATTCATTCATCATGAATATTCATTCAAGCATTAGCATTTCTTTTGTTGTTTTGTTTGTTATCGCCATAGCAAAGCCAAAGTCTCCTGACGGACTCGCTGCTCTTGTCCCCACCCACTACTTCCGTTGCCAAGGGGATGAAGACCTTCAATGACGCATTCTTACTACCGGCGTCCCCAACCAAGACCAACGGTAGCCTGGCAGGCAGACAGTACCAGCAAGCCAAGCATCAGACCCCATGCAAGCCACTGGACAAGGTGAGCTCACAGGGTCTGGATTTGTGGCTACCTTTTAATACTTAATCTTTAAAGACGATGTTCAACACTCAACAAACCTTGCTTTATTTGTTAGAACTATAATCCTTAAATTACTTGACATGAGAAAAAAATATTATCTCACACTGAACACAGAAAGAGAGTTTTTTGGGATGATTTTTCTCAACAAGACTAATAACCCGCAAGCTTCCCCAAAATTGAAACTGTCCGAATTTCGTCAATGGGGGCAGCAGACAAATCTGTGTGATTTTGTGACGTACGTAACATTACGGAGCCTTTTCATTAAATGTCTGCTGCCCCAATTGACGAAATTCAGACAGTTTCAATTTTGGGGTAACCTGCGGGTTGAGCATGTTGAGAGAAAAAATTGACAAAGCCCTACACTCAATCGTAACTCAAGTTACAAAGGATAATCCATCATATCCTACATAGGGCTGCAATGCATCATAACTCATACGATTGAAAGTTTGGTGAAGTCCGTCGCCCCAGGCCTCTTTATAACTTTAAATATTTTCTTTCTTTTTCTTCTCAGGTGGATCAAGCTTGGAAGAAGGTGGCGTGCGGGAAGTCCGAAGACCAGGTCTTCATGACGGAGCAAGCACGGAAGGTTCTCCGCTCCTGCATACCCCGCTCCCTCAACCTCTGAACGTCTCTGCGTGCCATCGACATCTTCCTGCAGTTGTCATAGTGATGTGGTTTTGTATTTTTATCAAAAATTGAACAGTGTTTCTTGAAATTTGTCCAAAAAAAAAATTGAAAAGATGGTCTAGACATTTGAACGAAAAGGTTTTCAGGTTTGGTGTCCGACAAGGTGATTGTGAGAATTTGAAAATTGGGGTTTCAAAATTTGCATAAATTTTGTGAAGTGTCAACTATGATCCAGGACACAGCAGGGGCTTGAAGTTGATAGTTCAAGGCTGGGGATTATAGAAGCCCAAGAGCCAAGGCAAAGCCCAGGCCTGGCCAGGCTTTTCAACTATGATCCAGGACACAGCAGGGGCTTGAAGTTGATAGTTCAAGGCTGGGGATTATAGAAGCCCAATAGCACAGGCAAAGCCCAGGCCTGGCCAGGCTTTTCAACTATGATCCAGGACAACAGCATGGACTTGAAGTTGATAGTTAAGGCTGGGGATTATAGAAGCCAAATTATTTTTTTTTGTTTTTCTTTTTACGGATTTGTGCTGTCCCAGAAAAGCTTGTTGTGGGTTTGAAATACCATGTTTTAATGCTTCTAAATAAAACACTGACAAAATATAAAAGTTTTTAACAGAAAAGTATTTTGTGAAATACCAGAAAAGTTTATCCAAACACTTCAAATTTTAAGCATCTGTAATCATAATGTGCGAAAAAAGTAAATATTTTGATGTACTTTTCCGATTGTACAAGACTTGAACTTTTTAGACAAAAAAAAAAAAAACCCAGAATACATTCAATACGATGTATTGGATAAAAGTAAACGAAAAATGAAATAGGAGAATTTAAACTTGTACAGAATATACTAAATGTAATATAACTAATGTAGTTCTGAGTGTAAAAAAAACCCTCGGTGTTTTGTCAGAATATAACTTGAAAATATGGAACTTAACGACTTAGCGTGGTTTTTAGTCTTGAAAAAAAATCATGGAAATTCTTTATAAAAGCAAAAAAAAAATTAAAATTGTGCATGTGTTGTTGAATATGAAGTGTAATGCTACATGTATTATAAAAAGTATTAGGTTTGGATCTAGCGTCCGAACAAAGGTTGTTGACAATTTGAAATGTAAACAACAACAACAACAACTGTGTAGCATGATAGTTGAGTGACAGATATAATTCCAGAATTTAGGCTTTCGGACTTATTAAACAAATAGTTTCAAATTGGTTACTTGGCCAAATAAGAAAAGATACAAGCTTTTAATGAATTATAACAAAACGTACAGTACTTCAAACATATACAGCCAGAAAATGGTACGTGTACCTAATTCAAAGGCGCAAATTTCTCGATATCTTTTGGCTGACAATTTTCGGGTATTTTTATTTTTCTGTTTGTCAAACCTATACCGGTATACAACCTTTCTCATTTTGTTCACTTGAGAATCGAGACTCGTTTTTTTATTGGCTTGTAAGTGTACAAAACTTTAAATTGTCATTCTGACCAAAAAAATTTCATAGTTTTTGATTTCTTTATACTAATAATCACAACTATTTCAGATCCAGGGACCGATTCCAAAGAGCTGGGTTACCAGTTAAAACTTCATACAAAGTGTATTGAATTGTAACTGGTTCACTGCCGATTTCTGCTCAGTGTGACAAATTTGCTGAAGTTTTGCTTAACGAAAACCGGTTAACAACCAAAATTCCATATGATATTCAATGAAGTGCGACTGGTACTCGGCTAATTTTTGCTCGGCATGCAAGTTTGCTGAGTGAGCAAAAACGGGTTACCAGCTAATATCATACACACATATTGCATTGTAACTGGTTCCAAAGTATGCAAATATTTGCTAAGCAAATATAAAGTTTTGCTATAAAGCAAAAATGGATTACCAGCCAAAATTCCACACAATGTATATTGACATGCGACTGGTACTCTGCTGTTTTATGCTCAGCATGCAGTTATTCCTGCTTAAGCAGCTCAATGGAACCGGGCCATTGGCTAATAATGTAAAATCATGAGTGATAAAAATATGCATCTTTTTTTTGTATATTATTGAGCTTAATTCCTTTCTCTGTAATGCTGTGATTTAATAAATTACTTTCATCAAAAGAGTGAGTCGGTAAAAAAAGCAGAAAATCTTGTACTTTTGTTTTCTTTTATTAATTATCCCCCAAAATAAGCCTTGATTAAAAGTTCACTTTATCCAGTATAGTACCCTGACTTATTGAAAATGGGCTTCACATGCATAGCCAGGATTTGAAGTCACCAGACTACTGAACACTGTTGCTATGCAAGGGATATCAGATAAGGCATGTTTTACAAGCAATTAGGAGGTAAAAACTGCACTGCATGCAAAAGGGGCACTTTGGTGGCACAAAGGAGATTTTTCTGAGAGTTTCTTGGCCAAGATGTGAAAATTTGAAGGTAATTATTCCTTTTTCTTTAAGCAGAAGTTTGTTTTGTGTATTAACATGAATGAGCAATATTATTACACAATTCAGGATTAAGAAAATGCATAGGCCTACATGTTGAGCGCAATCTTTCAACCTGTGCAATCTTTGATGGTGTGTCCGAAGCGACTTGTTTTTAAAGAAAATCTGTGACGCTGTGTCCAACATTTTTAACCTAGGCCAAACTGAAGAGAAGGTAGCTACGTGCCGTGGTTACAAAATTCCAAATGAAGGTTAAATTCAAAATTGCACACGGCCCAGTTTCAAACTTGAGCAGGCGTCAAAATTGCGCTCACAAAGTGTAGACCATTACTAATACATATGTACATCATTTTCAGTGTTTAAGAATGGCATAGTGAAGGTAAGTGTTATTTTGTCAACACTGGCTTTCTTGTGATTGGTCAATTCTCAATTATGTCATGCTGGTGTGTCGGTCTCAGCCGTCTCCTGGTCTCAGCAGTCCCCCTTACCAAATACGGTAAAAATACATCATGCCATCTCTGCGCACAATAACGGGAGAGTTGTCCGTTTTAATATCAAAGTTGCGTACTATGTCCGGCTACGTAAGGGGGACAGCTGAGACCGGGAGACAGCTGAGACCACCACACCCATCTCCTTTATTTATTAAAATCTCTTTTTGCCGGAGGTTCGTTTCTGCCGGCATGACATAATGAACATTGGCCAATCAAAGTATTGAGGGAACGTAAAAAACGTCAACAAAAGTTTGCAGGAAGAATGCCGGTGCCGGCAAAATATCTGCCATATAAAGAAACCATTCGTCAATTCCTCAGACCTCGGGCCAATTTCACGGAGTTGCTAAGCACAAAAATTTGCTTAGCACAAATAATTCTTGCCCAATAAAACAAACCACTGTCAAAAAATTCGGCGAACAACAGCAAAAGAAAAATCACAAGTGATACACAACATAGGAAATTTGGTTGTTAATCCTGTTTTTATTAAGGACAGAAATGTCATGCTTAGCAAACAAATTCACTTTTAAAAAAGCACCAAAAACCTTAATAAATAAAATCAGTATGCCAGCCAAAACTCCTTGTGAATGTTATGCTCAGCAAACGTGGCCGAATACAAGTCAAAAGCAGGGAACATCACATGAACATTTAGTTGGTAATCCTGTTTGATCAAGGAAGATAATTTTGTGCTTAAGCAGCTCTATATGAAATTGGCACCTGGGCCAATTTCATAGCACAAAAATTTCTTGCCCAATAAAACAAACCACTGTCAAAAAATTCCATTTGATATTCATGGTCGGCGAACAACAGCCAAAGAACAATCACAAGTGATACACAACACATGGAAATTTTGTTGTTAATCCTATTTTTATTATTAGACAGAAATTTCATGGTTAGCAAATTTTTGCTGCTAAGCAGGGCTGCGAAATTGGCCCTAGAATCTTGTCCATAATTCTGTAGACTGGCTGGGTGCTGCTGCTACGGTGACGTAAAAATCATTTCTTGTTGGGATGTCGGAGTCTGCAAAATTAAAAAATATAAAGTAAATTCGTAAATTTCAAAATCACTTTGTTGTAACCCAAACCAATGAATACTTGCAAGATACTGGTCTGGTACCTCGTCTTACTCTGAGAATTCAGTGACTATGGGGGTTTATGAAATGGAGGCTCAGGCTCCAGCTCTGTCATCCATATGCTGAAAATATAGGTTGTGGTTTTTCATTGAAGCAGAAGCTCTGTTTTCCTTTTCAAACCAGAGAATCTACTTCAGAACCGCATCCAAAAGCGTCTATTTTGATACCCGTTGTTTAGAATGGATTCATGAAATGGAGCCTGAGCCTGAACGTGCTAATTAAGTTGTCAACAATAGCCGAGCACCTGGCAAAAGTCAACTAACTTTGACTGGTACCTTGTTCTGCACAAATTGAATTATTTTAACCGGTACCCATCATCTTGTAGGCAAGCTGACTGTCTTACCTGCGGAGTTTTGGTTGCCGAGCGATGCTGAAGACAAAAGCGGACAGCCTGATCGAGAACTGCAACATCCGAGCTCATCTGAAAGGTAACCATGGAAACGTATTATAAATGATAGTAGAGCACTGGTATGGCAGTTAATGGGTTATTTTTTACATGGCTTCTGACTGGCACCCTGAGCAAAGATAGTTGACTATAGGGAGGCCCCATCATAGGGCTGGATAGCTCAGATGGTAGAGCACTGGAACACTATCCGGGAGGCCGCAGGCTCGAATCCTGCTCAGTCACTTTTCTTTAGTTCACAAAATTCAAGCAAAGTTCAGATCAAAGTAATGGTTTGACAATCAAACTGACATTTCGTCCGGACAAAAAAATCGGAATCGGAATTATTTGTTCTATACCTGGATGCCTTTGTACACGCAGAAGGCCAGGCACAGAAGTTTGGTCGGTTGACAAGGGTCGATCTGTAGCTTATTCTGTACCGTCTGAACAAGTCTGTATGACGACATCACAATCTGAAACAGGATTCACAAGACAGAAACATTTATTACAGGGACAAGTTCTGCCAAGGGGTGCGTTCCACTCCAGCTATTAGCTCAAACTTTGTGCCACCATTTTCAAACCAGAATATGCTGTTTGCCAAACATGAACACAACGTTTGCCTAACATAGCTATACGGTGTAGAGCAGGTGTTTGCTGAAGTTGGCTAACTACATTGAATGAAAGATGGATGCAGTACGCAACACATGTTCGCATTTGTTGTGAGTGCGTTCCACTTCAAAATCCATGCGTAACGCAAATTGCGCGAACATGTTCACATATGTTCGCGTAAGTGGAATGCACCCCAGGCCAGACTTTGCAGTGGCTTGGCCCGACCAGTATCAAATTTTCTTTCCCTCAACACATTTGTATATCATTAGAATGGAAAGGGTTATTTATCGTGGTACACAAATAAGGAAAAAAGGTGATCAATGTCATGCGATGTCGTGTTGCTGGTAGCGACATTATTTGGCTAATTATGTCATCACTTTGGGGGAAAAATTAAAAAACAAAAAAATGCTAAAATCCAGATTTTTCTGCCAATATTTTACCTCTAGTTGTTCTTCCTTGTTTCCTGTCTCGTTCACGGTTTTGATTTCGGCTGCAAGAACTTCCAGACAAACTTTATAACAATGCTTGGCCAGGTACTGCCTGTCAACGTCACGGAGGAACTTCCTATAGAGTTGGTCAAGGAAATCAATAATCAATAAGAACATCCTATAGAATGATCCAATGGCACGACATAATGCCGCCATTACCGCGGTGTCCCCGTCCACCTTTTGTGCCCACTGAGTGGCAACAAAAGAATGGGAGACTTTGGAGAACCAGTTTTCAAGTCAACAGCGCACGCGCACGCACAACAACGTACATGCAAAACAATGTGCGCATGCTCACAATTGCGTGGGTGTGCGCTGTTGACTTGAAGACCGGTTCTCCAAAGTCTCCCATTTCCACTCCGTCGCACTCTATACCGCAGGTTGTATGTCCCCTGATACACTGCAGGGCCAGTTTACATGAATTGCAAGTCGGATTCGTGTATTACACACAACAGGCGAGCGGGGATACCACAGTAATGGCGGATGGTATTTTGTGCCATCGGATTGGTGTATAGAATGGCTATAGGAAACAAGCATAGGAACTTCCGGTTAAACTCAAAGAAGCTGCTTTCAAACTCGTTATCGGCAAATTTGGGTATGAGAAAGGCACAGCAACTCACTTTCCAAGCTCGGGTGTCCTGTTCAGTTTGACAGCGATCTGCAGCAGCATGTTGTGATCCTTCAATCGCTGCAGCACGTCTATGAGCAAACTGACGGAGCGGTACATGTGCCACGAAAAGCTCCCAGACCTGTGTCCCAAAACGAAAAGGACAAGAGGATAAAGTAAAGACAATGAAACAATTTTTGTGTCCTCAAACCGATGGAAGTACGGAAGTTGTACGTGGACGTGCATGCTAGCAGGGAACCAGTCACAAAACAATATACATTGTATAGGGGTTTTATCTGGTAACCTCTTTTTGCTTTGCAAATTTGCATGCTCAGCAAAAATTAGCAGAGTACCAATCACACTTCAATGCATATTGTATGGAAGTTTAGCTGGTAACCGGTATCTGTTCTTCAAGTTCAAGTGTTGAACAAATGGCAATTGGACATTATCTCCTTTTGCCCGATCCATTCTGACCTGTCTATTTCACTGATGGGAATCCGCCAGACTCCATGGAAGAGGTTCTTCGTCTTCCAGTGTTCGGCAAAGAGGCCAGGCGAGGGCATGTGATCTGTCTGTTGCCATGGCTGGCTGCTGCCTAACAACAGGTCTCGACTCCACTGCAGGGACTAGGATTTGCAATCAGAAAAACAAAACAAAATTACGATCTAACAAGTCGAGGCTTTCAAGACAATGGGAAGACCCATTATGAGAAGACCCTGAATCGGGGTATTGAATGAGGCCTCGAAACAAGACTAGGTCTGACCTTATGTGTCCCGGCCGTTGAATATGCATGAGCCATCCGATACAGGGACTTGTAGTGCTGAGGGAACCTTGACAGGCACAACTTCATGGCATCCAGACACTTCTCCATCAGCCAGGCCCTCTTGTCCTCCTGGCTCTGCGCTTCAGACTTCTCCTTCTGATCATCAGGTCCTTCTCGGTTCTTCTCAGGTCCTCCTGGGTCTTTGTTAGGTTCTTCTTGGACCTTGGAAGCTTCTTTATGGACCTTGTTGGGTTCTTCTTGGACCTTGTTGGGTTCTTCTTGGACCTTGTTGGGTTCTTCTTGGATCTTGGGAGCTTCTTTGTGGACCTTGATAGGTTCTTCTTGGACCTTGTTGGGTTCTTCTTGGACCTTGGGAGCTTCTTTGTGGACCTTGATAGGTTCTTCTTGGACCTTGTTGGGTTCTTCTTGGACCTTGTTGGGTTCTTCTTGGACCTTGTTGGGTTCTTCTTGGACCTTGTTGGGTTCTTCTTGGACCTTGTTAGGTTCTCCTTGGACCTTGTTGGGTTCTTCTTGGACCTTGTTGGGTTCTTCTGGGCTCTTCGTAGGTCCTTCTACGATCTTTCTATGTCCCTCTGGGTCCTGGCTCTTGTCAGATATGTCTTGGCACTTATCAGGACCTTCTTGGTTCGTGTTGGGTTCTGGGGTCTTTTCAGGTTCTTTTTGGTGCATTTCAGGCCCCTCTTGGTTCCTGTCTAGTTCTTCTCGGTTTGTATCAGGTCCTATTGGGTGTGTATCAGGTCCTTCCAGGTTCTTGTTAAGTTCTTCTTGGTTGTCATCAGGTTCTTCCGGTTTCCTTTCAGGTACTTGTGGATTCTTTGTGTCAGGTTCTCCTTGATTCCCAGCAGGTATATTTACATTCCTGTCAGGTTCTTCTCGGTTCTTTTCAGGTTCTACTGAGTGTCTATCAAGTCCTTCCGGCATCTTCAAAGGTTCTACTGGGTTATCTTCAGTTCCCTCTAGGACCTGATCAGTTCCCACTAGGTTTCTACCAGTTCTCTCTTGGTTCTTATTAGATCCTTCTCCTGACTCTATGCCATCCATCTTCGAACTGTCGTCAAGTTTCAATATTTGATCGTCACTACTTTTTGGTTTTTGTTCGGAGGATTCTGTCTTTCCACCATCTGGGTCTGCCGGTCTCCCTTCTTCCATCCCAGCACTCGTCTCCATGTCTGAGACTTCCGATGATATCTGATCTTGCCTGGTCTCAGCAGGTTGTTGCTCCAGACTGCCTGTTTGGATCTCTGCGAGAGGCTTCTGAGAGCTTCCCTCAGGTGGATGCTGGCAGCTATCAGACTCAGACGCTTGCTTGGTTGTTGTCCCGGCGTCATTCTCGACCGAATCGAGGCCGGCGGGACTCTCAAGACGCTGCTTCTTCTCCGCCGGCATCTGATCCAGGTTGTCGGAGTGGATCTTGGCAAACGACTTCAGAAGCTCTGCTGCCGATGAGGTGCCGCCAATTGAGTCTTTGCCATCAGACGGAAGGAGCGAAGAGCTAGAGGTCTGCTCAGGATGAGACGGAGCAAGAGACTCAGATGATGGGTCATCTACCAGGAATCAAAGAGAAGAAATCAATCTATTAGACACGTTGACTTTTATTTCTAACCGAAGCCTAGAGAATGTCACCTCTATTATAGAATGAGTGGAAAGTCATCAGGTGTCATCAGCCTGTCCAGCTATTCAAAGGCAACATTCTGTTGACTTTATCCCATTCAAAATCTCCTGAATTGTCTCAGGTTTCAGCAGACAGAGGAAGATAGCACCCCAAGTGTCACATACCGTTGGAAAGCTCTTTTCGGGCTTATTACAGTGGACATGGTCTCAAAATGTTTAGACGGTCGAAAGTTTTGGCGTATTTTGTCGTTTAATGTACATCCTTGGCAGGCTATTTGTTATACCACCCTCACCTTGCGTTTTCTTGCTGAGTTGTCTCTTCCTGCCGCGAGATCGCACGTAATCGTGGTCCGTCGGCGTGGCGACAAACAGCGGACTGCCAGGGACTTTGGGCCTGGCATCTTGACCTTTGACATCATGTTGACCCTTGACCTCAGACTGACCTCTGATTGTACCGGGGATCGGCGACTTGGTGTCCGCGTCATTGTCGGCTGATGAGAGTCTGATGTAGTTAGGTGAAAACATTTTTTTTAAAAACAAGAATTCTTAGAAAGAACGTATTCACTTCAATTCTGTTCAATTTAAAATGACACTTATTGACTTGATTCCTTGGGCCAATTTCACGGCCCTGCTTAGCACAACAAATTTGCTAACCATGAAATTTCTGTCTTGATAAAACCAGGATTAACGACCAAATTTCCATGCGTTGTATATCACTTGTGATTGTTCTTTGGCTGTTGTTCACTGACCATGAATATCAAATGGAATTTTTAATGGTGGTTTGTTTTTATCTGAGCAAGACATTTGTGTGCTCAGCAATTTTTTGTGCTTAGCAGCTCCATGAAATTGGCCCTGGATACTAAGATAAAAATTGGTTGCAAGAAAATTGAAATTGAGAATTACAAAATATGACATTATAAAACACAGCCGACACCAAACCAAATCATATTCAACAGCCACGGCTACAGCTGTTGCTTAGGGCAACATGCCTGTCTGCACTGAGCATAGCAATAGCAAAGCCTTAGCCTTATTTAAAGCTCAGGGAAAGGAAAGCCAGCCAGATTGATTGTGAGATTGACGCATAAACCTACAGGTCGCTGTTGTCACTCTTCTCCTGCGCAGTGACAAACGGCTCGTCCACCGCTTCCATGACATAACGTTGGAGCATCTTGTAGTCGCCATGGAAATGGCCGTCCCGTTTTTCAAGCAGTTTCAAGATGGACGCATGAAGCCGGAAGAACATCTGTGAAATGGACAATGAGTTTTGAACTGTATTAGTATGAGAATGGAATGAATAATTTATAAGGTTCATGAATAATTCACAAGGATCATGAATAATTTATTAAGTTCATGAATAATTCACAAGGCACATGAATAATTTATAAGGTTCATGAATAATTCACAAGGATCATGAATAATTGATAAGGTTCATGAATAATTCACAAGGCACGTGAATAATTTATAAGGTTCATGAATAATTCACAAGGATCATGAATAATTTATAAGGTTCATGAATAATTCACAAGGCACATGAATAATCATGTTGTACAGTAAGTATTAGCAATCTGAGGCCTATATCCCAATACCAAAGTGATCTTTTATACATGTTGTAGACAAGGTTATGAATTATTCATGATGTAATGATGAATATGCATGAGTCCTTACTTCCAAGGCCTCGAGTGACAATCCAGGGGGGTTGTGGTAGGCGATCCTCTTCGGATATTTAGCCTCATCTTCGTAAAGATAATACCCAGCCTGCAAAAAAAAAAAAGGAAAAATGGAAAATTTACAAAAAATGAAAGAAAGAATAAAGGAAAGAAAAAAATAAACAAAAATAAATCATTTGAATAAAAAAGTAAATAAATAACTAAGTAAACTAACTTTCCTAACTAACTTCAATTTGGAATCAAATCAAATTAATCAAAATCAGTGTTATATGTTTGACGGGCCTGAAAACTGGTTCTTGCAGGGTGAAGGATACTTTGATATAAATGCTCAGTTGACTCCTGGATACTGTCCATGATCAATGTGGACTCAATCTGTCAATCAGGTTTATAGTGCCAACTATGATCCATGACACAAAAGGGGCTTGAAGTTGTTAGTCCAAGGCTGGGGATTATAGAAGCCCAAGAGCCCAGGCAAAGCCCAAGCCTGGTCAGGCTTTTCAACTATGATCCAGGGCACAGCAGGGGCTTGAAGTTGATAGTTCAAGGCTGGGGATTATAGAAGCCCAAGAGCCCAGGCAAAGCCCAAGCCTGGTCAGGCTTTTCAACTATGATCCAGGGCACAGCAGGGGCTTGAAGTTGATAGTTCAAGACTGGAGATTATAGAAGACCAAGAGCCCAGGCAAAACCCAGGCCTGGTCAGGCTTTTCAACTATGATCCAGGACACAGCAGGGGCTTGAAGTTGATAGTTCAAGGCTGGGGATTATAGAAGCCCAAGAGCCCAAGCAAAGCCCTGGCCTGGCTTTTCAGAAGCTGAAACCTGACCAGTATCAAAGTCCCCTCTCAAAGAACCATCCTACCTTCTTGTAGTGTTCCAGGAATTCCTCTGGATTCTTCTGACGTTTCTCGGAGACCTTCCCCAGCATGTAGTGGACAAGCCACTCCTCCTCCTCTCCGTCCACCTCACATCGGAGAGCCTCCTGGAAGCACTTCTCGGCCAGGCCCAGACACTCCGACTGCTTCTCCAAAAGAAACTCCACGATGTCGTCCGTCAAGGAAAACTGCTCCTTCTGCAAAGAGGACATAAAAAATCATGACGCTGGTTTGGGCCGGTGAGCATCCTCTACATAAACAACTCAGACATTCTCACTCAAAACAGAAACCGTGGGGTTCCTGAAGTTGGGTACCCAGCTTCTACTCGCCTAAATTCTAGGTGAGTAGAAGCTGCGAACCAGCTAACCTGAGTGTACTAAACCTAACCTGAGTGTACTAAACTTCAGGAACCCAGAAACCGTTATCCACTTAAGAGTATGTCCAATTGCAAGATGTTAATAATGAGTTTGGCAAGTTTGAAAAACATTGTGAACAAAGAAAAACTGACTGGAGTAGGATTCGAACCCGCGATCTCCAGAATACCGTACCGGCGCTCTACTAACTGAGCTATCCAGCCCTACGTTGGTGGTGTCCATAATAGTGTTCACTTTTCAATGACTTCAAATTCAATCAGTTTCCCTTGTTGTTACTTGATGATTATAGTTAAAACAAAAATGTTGTTACAGATTCAAAGAAAGTATTTAAAATTCTTTTCGAAAATTAAGATGGATTTTCGGACCTGCTTGAGTTGTCGTGAGGCGTACGAGTGCACCATGTACGCCATGGAGCCATATTCAATCCACAGCGATCGGTTCGTGTTGTCGATCTCAAGAGCTCGTTGGAAACAGCGCAGCGCGGCAACGGAATGCTTGTAGATTGTACCCTCCATCTTGGAATCGCACTGAAACAGTAAAGAATCATTATGGGATGTCTTCAAAACTGTTTGTTTGTTCGTTTGTGACCTCCAATTAGTAGGCATTCAAAAATTGCCTGCTATCAAAGAAAGCCTTGCAATAACATATTGAAGTTCAGACTACATGCATAATTCATATTAAAGTTATAAATGAATAATTCATGCTGTTTTGCATATAATGAATAATCCTGAATGGCCAGATATTTCCCTTTTGAGCTCGTAATGAAGAAATGTTGCATAATTCATCAGCTCTTTTGAATAATTCAGAACTTTCTACCACAGTTATTTTCGTTATTTTCAAAAAGGAGAATCTCCCAAACTTCTCTGCAAAAACGTCCAATTGGTGTTTTTAAGTTTTTGGTGGATAAAATGTGACAATATGTAGGTTTTTACTGACCGTGTTGAATTTGAGTTCCAGTCGTCCACTCCTGGCCAGAGCCATGCCTGCCCAACTGTCCAGTCTCTCCGGACACACGCATATGTCCTGCATGTACAGCTTAATGGCCTTACTGTTATTGGAAGAAGGGGGTAGGGAGAAAATACCAACTCTTCAAATCTCAGTGTTCAGACAAAACTGGTGAAATAGCAAATTGTGTGAAATTCTCAATAATTCACACCAGTGAATGATCATAATGAACACACTCTATGTTACACAATGTTTGGAAGAAAATTATTTAACCCCTTCCGCCCGGGAAGCATCTATAGCAGTTCACCTCACAACGTGAGAATAACTTCTCATGACTTCTTTGTTATTTCCATTGAAAAACATCGAAAGGGGGTACGTACTGTCTGAAACAAAAGGTTCAATGAACCTTTATTGGCCCAAAATATTTTCTCACTGTGGAACATTTACCGCCACCCCCCCTTGATTTGCATTTGAATAGAACTGCATTTTCAAGGAGTTAAGAGAGGTTTGTATGATGGGTCAACACTAATGAGAAGGTTTCAAATGTTTCTGTTATTAATACTCACAAAAATTCCTTATTCTTGAAGTAAAAATCAGCCAGCAAGTAGTAGATCTCCTTGACAACCGGTCTGAAACAACAAATTGACAACAAAAGAGTCCAAGATAAAACAATTTGCTAGTTTATAGCTGACAGGCTCGCAGTTGATATAACGCCAAGGGCCTTTTCCAAACCTCGGCTCCAGCTCAGGCTCCGGCTTCATCTCTGTCATCCATATGCTGAAAATATAGGTTGGGGTTTTTCATTGAAACTGAAGCTCTGTTATCTTTTTCAAACCAGAGAATCTACTTCAGAACCATAGCCAAAAGCCTATATTTTGATACCTATAATTTATGAATGGATTCATGAAATGGAGTCGGAGCCGGAGCCGAGGTTTGGAAAAGGTCCCAAGTTAACAATATTTCCTTGGAAACAACCGAAGCAATGTCAATTCTTTCAAATACCTGACAATCGGTCGATCTTTGGGTATCAATGGGGCAATCTCCGTTTTCTCTTCAATGTAAGCCTGCAGAGTTTCCATGGTGACTGGAGGATCCTCCATCGGTGGGATGATGCGGACGATCTTGAGGAGGAGGCTCTCCAAGTCGCCGGACATGGAAGACGTCTTGTAGGAGTCAAACTCAGGGAGGACGCTGGGCTTGAAGTGGTCGAAGATGATGCTGGCATCTTCAAGGTCCATGGGAAGCTGGTGGAGACAGAAAAGGAGCAAATTGAAACATCCTCGCTCACAATTCCCTACTAAGGTAAGATCCTTTACCAAGTGGTAGTATAGATCGATCTGACGGCACAATATACTGTCCGCCATTACTGCAGTGTCCCCGTCTGCCTTTTGTCCAGCAACGAAAGAAATAACGCTCCGCAGCACTCTCTAATTGCAGACTGGCACCCTGAGCAAAGATAGTTGACTATAGGGAGGCCCCATCATAGGGCTGGATAGCTCAGATGGTAGAGCACTGGTATGGCAGTTAGTGGGTTATATGGCTTCTGACTGGCACCCTGAGCAAAGATAGTTGACTATAGGGAGGCCCCATCATATGGCTGGATAGCTCAGATGGTAGAGCACTGGTATGGCAGTTAATGGGTTATACGTCTTCTGACTGGCACCCTGAGCAAAGATAGTTGACTATAGGGAGGCCCCATCATAGGGCTGGATAGCTCAGATGGTAAGAGCACTGGTATGGCAGTTAATGGGTTATATGGCTTCTGACTGGCACCCTGGGGAAAAGATAGTTGACTACAGGGAGGCCCATCTTAGGGCTGGATAGCTCAGATGGTAAAGATCACAGAAAAGGGAAAACGGGACAAAGCACTAAATCTCACTTCGTCAACTCCGTGATCTTGCAGATGTCTGGCTTTAGTCTTCTTGCTCGGATGGCCGTGGAGACAGAAGAAGCACTGCTCCAGGGAGTACTGCAGGTCGCTAAGGAACGGATGCGGCTCCTCCTCTGTTCCCGTGGCAATCTCCCGACTCAAAACAGAGATGTACAAGCGCAGGAAGGCGCCACCAGAGTTGCAACACCAGGAACGCCTGAACGAGTGAAACACAGAAGAAAAAACGTAAGAACCTTTAATAAGGAAATTAAAAGCATTGTATTTTTCAGGGATGAGATTTCGCAGATTAAAATTTTATTTCAGATTTTTTTTGTTTTGGATTTCAGATTTTTTTCCTCACAGACGAAAGTGCAAAAGCAAAGGAGATTTTCAGATTACAGACTTTTTATGCTCCCTGTATTAGCTGTTTTCAGACTTTTTTATCATTGGTCAATCTCATCCCTGATTTTTTTAAAAGGCAAAGATTAAGCTAGCTCCTTACCGGCCCAGGTAATCGTGAGCAGTATCCAATAGCATGAGGGATGAGGGAATCATACTGCTTCTTCCGCCGCCATCTTGGGTTGCCGTGGTAGCACCAATCTCCTTGGAAACAATCTGGTCCTCCTCGCTAGCAAAACAAAAATGTAGTCATATTTTTAAGAGATTTGTTGAGATGCTGTATGTTAAGCTTTAACGTTTTGGATATCATAGACTAGATTTTGCAGACAGCCAACCTAAGGGATTTTACGTACAGAATTTGAACGCAAGCTATCCCACAATGCATTTCTCATATACCTTCACTGCACACTTCCTGTCTATATCCCCGAAAAGGTCCACATATGATGGATATATACAGTATTCCAAACAAGTTTTGAAGGGCGCCCTCTTTTGATTAAAAAGAAAACTGCAGTGGTGTCAGTATATTATGATGTACACCGCCAATCATCTTTTATTGAAATCTGGGAAGCCGGAAAGCTAATCATGAGTAAAAGACCGGTGGGGAAATCCGTGACATAATGTCCATGCCAAATATTCTACAAACTCCGTGTGCCTTTCAGGAATAAATTGTGCACCACGTACCGATCCGGAGTTGTAGTGCATTTAGATCGATAAACACCACCGCAGTTTCTTGTTCTAATCAAAAGAGGGCGCCATTCAAAACGGTGTGCTCGGATTACTGTATATGATTGTCCTTCGCTCTTACTGTTTGATCAGTCGATACAGCACAACCCAAGGCAGAACGTCCGAAGGGAAGCTGCTTTCTGTGTCCATAGACATCTCAATGGCGCTGATGATCGCGCTGGTGAAGCGTACACGTTGAGGGCGCTGTAACTGATTCAAGCTGCTGATGTCCTCGCAAAGGGCTCTGCGATAACGAAAAGAAATATTGAGTTATTAGACAGTACATTACGACGGATGTTGGCTTAAGATATTGACATAGGACAGCATGTGACATGACACCTTGTGGAATATCGCTAGTTCTAAATTCCAGCTGATGATTTTCAGATGATTCAAACTGGCTCTAACTATTTCAAACTGATTCCACCTGGCTCCAAATACTTCATGCTGGTTCCAACACCCCAAATGACTCTCAATGATTTCAAATGGTTCCAAATATAGTTCCAAGTGCTTCTAGCTTTTAGCTTCAAGCTAAACAAGTTAACCAATGGTTAACTTGTTCCAAAACTTCTGTCATACTCTGAGTACTTTCAACTGGTTCCAAGTGCTTCAATCTGGTTCCAACTGGTTCTGACTGGTTCCAAAACATCAGTCAAGGTTCCAGGTACGTTCAACTGGCTCTGGGAGACCTTTTGACTGATTCCAAATGCATCTTGTTTTGCAAACTGGTTCTGATTCAACTGGTTCTGTCTCCTGAATGACGAGGACAATAAACCTCCTAGCACATTAATAGCTCACTTGTTTATAATGCTCAACAGTTCCATCATGGCACTAATCCACTCATCTCGGAGCAGCGTCGTCTTGGCAACGGATACTTCCTGCAGGGCCTCAATGATGCTAGCAGAACCACAGACGATGCATTGCTGAAAAGTAAAAAGATCAAAAAGTCGGGATTTTCCTAGATTGATAAGGATTTTCCTAAGATTTTCCAGGATTTTTGTAGGATTTTCCAGGATATTGCCAGGATTTTCCTAGGTTTTTCCAGGGTCTTTTATGATTTTCAATGATTTTCCATGACTTTTCCATGACTTTCTTTATAGTATTTTTCATGATTTTCCTAGGATTTTCCATGATTTTCCATGATTTACTATGATTTTCCTAGGACTTTCCAGGATACTTGTAGGATTTTCCATTCTATCCTAGGATTTTCCTAGTTTGAAGTTCCAGGGCTTTTAGGATTTCTCATGATTTACCCATGACTTTTCCTAGTATTTTCCAAGATTTTCTATGTTTTACCAGGATTTTCCACGATTCTCCATGATTTTTCTAGAATCCTGTGACAACGTGACTCTCAATCCTCAATCCATACCTTGCAATCGTTTAGCTTGAGCAGGGACTGATTAAGGAGCAGTAGTTGCGAGGGTCGTTGAGGAGCTCCTGCCTCCTTTAGCATCTTCTGGCTGGATGAGGCATCTTGGAACGTCGGCAGGAGGAGGTCTGTCACTCTCTTGTACTCAGCGGCGTCGTAGAGGCGCTGCACCTCCTCAAGGGACTGGGAGTGCTGGGTGGACTTGAGCTGGTCCTGGATCAGATCTTTGAGGTAGAGAAAAGACAGAGTCAATTCACCATTCGTACTTGAGGAAAAGGACTTGTACTTGAGGAATTTTTGACTTGTACTTTGTACTTGTACTTGTGGAGTGGGAATGGTAATTGTTCACATAGAAATACGTTTGAACTTGCAAACAAAAGAAATGCAAAGTGATCTGGGGCCAATTTCATGGAGTAAGCACGAACAAATTGATAAGGATAAAGGTGATAAAAGTCACGCAATGTCGTGTTGCTGGTAGCGACGTTTCGGCTGCTGGAACTGCTAGCCTTCATCAGGCAACTGATTGCTTATTTAATAGCACAAAATGTCTTGCTCAATAAAACAAACCACCATTACAAATTCCATTTGATATTCATGGTCAGCGAACAACAGCCAAAGAACAATCACAAGTGATACACAACACATGGAAATTTGGTTCTTAATCCTGTTTTAATTAAGTCAGAAATGTCATGGTTAGCATATTATTTTTGTGCTAAGCAGGGCTATGAAATTGGCCCCAGAATGTATCAGTGTTTATGGACGTCTTACCGACTGTGATTCTGTTGTCTGAGGTACAGTTGTAGAGGACGATGGCATTGCCTGCTGCCACACCAACGGTCGATCCGCTGAGAATGTCCGTGCACTACGAGAAAAACAAGAACCCAATCTTTCAAAAAGCTGCCGAATAATTTTCAGCAGAGAAATATATATATATGCACCCCAAGTATCCCACACTTTAAAAAGCTCCTTTTCAAGCTGGTTAGTGGTGACAATATCTTAATACTGTCAAGTTATTCATTCTGTTAACTTATCTCATTCAAAATCTCCTGAATTGTCTCAGGTTTCAGCAGACAGAGGAAGATAGCACCCTAAGTGTAGCATACCGTTGGAAAGCACTTTTCAAGCTCATTTTAATGGTGGTGATATCTCAATTTTTTATTTGTGAAACTTTTGACAGATTTTATGGTAAAAAGGTTAAATTTGATACTAGATTGTTTTAATATAAAGACAGATCATGTGCTTACCACACCAAATGCATCGATGGCATCGTCCGATTTGCCTTGCAACATCACGTATCTTGCTTTCAACCAATAAACTGCAGAAAAAGGAAAGGGTATTAAACTAGAATGAAGGTTGCTCAGAGTGAGGAGGGCCTGACGTTTCCATCCTAGCAGGATCTTTCTCAAAGGCTGCTCAGAGTTAGTAGGGCCTGATGTTTCAATCCTAGCAAGGATCTTTCTTAAAAGCTGCTCAGAGTTAGGAGGGCCTGATGTTTCAATCCTAGCAAGTATCTTTCTTAAAAGCTGCTCAGAGTTAGGAGAGCCTGATGTTTCTATCCTAGCAGGATCTTTCTCAAAGGCTGCTCAGAGTTAGGAGAGCCTGATGTTTTGATCCTAGCAGGATCTTTCTCAAAGGCTGCTCAGAGTTAGGATGGTCTGACATTTCAATCCTCGCAGGATCTTTCTCAAAGGCTGCTCAGAGTTAGGAGGGCCTGACGTTTCGATCTTAGCAAGATCTTTCTCAAAAGCTGCTCAGAGTTAGGAGGGCCTGATGTTTCAATCCTAGCAAGGATCTTTCTTAAAAGCTGCTCAGAGTTAGGAGGGCCTGGAGTTCCGATCCTAGCAGGATCTTTCTCAAAGGCTGCTCAGAGTTATGAGGGCCTGACGTTTCGATCATAGCAGGATCTTTCTCAAAGGCTGCTCAGATGTAGGAGAGCCTGACATTTTGATCCTAGCAGGATCTTCCTCAAAGAAAAAGCAGAAGAGTTTGAAAAATCTTTACCTCTGACAGCAAAATCTCTCCACCTTTCTTCCAGGATAGAACCAGAGGTTGTCAACATCTGTATGTAGCCCATGTCCTCATCAATGAATTTACCCATCTCTTCGAGATCGGCTCTGCACGGATTAAAATAATTTCTCAACTGTCAGCTTTTGTTTCAGGAGTCAGCCCTCTAGTGGCGACACTTGGTCCAGTCGTCTTCCAAATCCCTGACTCAGAACGCAGGGCCTTTTCGAAACAGAGGCTCCGGCTCAGGTTCAGGTTCAGGCTCAAGCTCAGGCTCAGGCTCAGGCTCAGGCTCAGGCTCAGGCTCAAGCTCAGGCTGCGGCTCAGGCTCAAGCTCTGGCTCAGGCTCTGACTCTGGCTCAGGCTCTGTCATCCATATGCTGAAAATATAGGTTGTGGTTTTTCATAGAAGCTGAAGCTCTGTTTTCCTTTTCAAACCAGAGAATCTACTTCCCAACCGCAGCCAAAAGCCTCTATTTTGATACCCATAATTTCAGAAGGGATTCACGAAATAGAGCCTGAGCCGGAGCCGGCTCCGTTTCGAAAAGGCACAAAGACAGACAGAAACCATGACAAACAAACAGAACGGGATTTACTTCTTTGACGGAGTTGACTTTCCTGCCGAGATGACTTGGTCCAGTTTCAGCTCGGCAAACATCAACATCGTGAAGCCAATGGACGTCTTCAGACTGCTGCTGTACTCGGAACTGTTTCACCATAAAACAAAACAAAAATCCCCACAAATTAAGGAAGGAATTCCAATCTGCAATATCCTTGCATTTAAAAAGGAGTTTTAAAGAAGTTTATGGAACATAAGGACATGTACACAATGAGCAAAATTCTTTGGGCCTGTTTGTTTCACCGTGGATCTTGGTTGCCATTTTTATTACAACTCCACGTCCAGTGCAGGATATGAAAAAATGGGATCTGAAGCAGCTTTTGCGTGCAGGGTCACTGATCACCTTCCTAAAACAAACAGGCCCTCTTGCAGACGACCGGATTCCTGACTTTGGAAGTTTGTTTGTGACTAGGTTTCTTACCTGAAGAGGTTCGGCAAGATGACGTGGCGCCGTGATCTTGTATATCCCTTGATAAATACGTCGCCTAGTCCAGCAGGCCTGTGAAAGAAATTCAAAATAATTTTCATATCATAAATGGCAGTATTGGGCCTGCTTCGTTCAACGTAAACACCATGATTGGTCCAACATATCTACTAGTTACCATGTCCCTGGGAGTGCCGCTACGGCTTGCAAGTACTCATGAAGTATTTGAGTGATTCCGCTGTTCCTCTGCCTCGTTGCTAAGAAACTCCAGACATCCTCTGATTGGCTGGCATCTGAAAGATGGGACCCGATTGGTTGGACTTGATCTGTCGGAAAATGATGCAGCTTTTAAATAAAGGTGCATTTAGACTTCGTTGGTTGTTTCTCTAATTTGCTCTCAGTATTATAACAATAAATTCTGCCGAGGAAAGTTGCCATTGTCGTTCCTACCTGTTGTTTCTGTCTTGCTTGCTGCTGAGGTCGGCTGGAGGCTTACGTCAGCTTTCCCCACTGGACCGCACTCTGTATCATCAATGTCGTCACTATCACCACTGGAGGAAAACAAACAAACAAACAAACAAACAAACAAACCTTAAATATAAACAAGCTCTGCAAAAGTAACAACAACAACAGCAGCAACAGGATTATTAATCATTAGGGCAGACAATGGACCAGCAAAAGTTTGCAGGGCCGCAGCCTGGTGAAGATTCTTTTCGGGAAAGCCGAATCAACATTAACGCCCTGTTCCCTAATGGAAGCACAAGTATATGCAGCAGCAAGCAAGTAGTTGCTGCAGCAAGCAAGCACTTGCTCAACAATAGGTGCTCGCCTTGCAAGAGAAGGTTGAAGAGCTGCTGCAGCAGCCACAGCGGCAACCAAACTAGCTCCATCAAAATTTAAAATAGCAACAGAAATGTAAGCCGTACTAAACAGTAGACTGCAGCAGCAAAAGCAACTGCAGAAACAGCAGCAACAGCAACTATCCTAGCTGCATCAAAAACAGCAGCAACCGCAGCAGCAGCAGCAGCAATATTTATTTTCTTTACCTTTCTTGCAGACTCGACGGCAAAAACTGTCGCAAAATTTCCTGGTAATTGACGGATTCTTCCTTCTTCTTGCCGACGGTGTTCCGAACCTTTAGGACAACAATCAAAGTTTCATTATTTCACCCTGTTAAAGGCATTGCATATGTTTGGTAATGACTCTGAAAATTTATGGCAATAAAAACTTACTTGGTGAGAAGTACAGCTGCTTTGGATAGTATAATGCATATTGAGAAACGTTCAATTTGAAGTACCGCGGTTATGGAAAATAATGTCACTTTTTATCTCCAAAAATTATGAATCTGAGAAGCGTTATGGCCGTAACGCTTCTCAGCTATTGACTAACTGTTCTCTGGCGTGAAATAACCGCTCTAGTTTGTCGCCAAAATCTCAAAAACGCTACCACCTTTTGAATTGAAACTTTCACAGGTTAGTTTTATGGCATATATATACAATTATATTGGTTTCAAACAAACAGTAGGCTCAAATTACCAAACGTATGCAATCCCTTTAAGGATGTATTTTTGTTTCAATACCAAAACCACAAGACATAGAACTTTTGATTTTATTACAATAAAATGTTTCTACGACAAAAGTGGAAGAAGTTTTTACCCGAGTTGATCTTCGATTCCCTGGGACTGGGTTTTCGGCCTTCTCCCGTTTTCTTTTGGGTCCTCTCCGATTCTTCTTCTTTGGCAGAACTTGCTCCGTTTCCATGGTAGCAGAATCTTTAAATGAAACAGCACAGTATATTCCTCATCATTGAGAGCATGGAGATGTTGTTTTATGTTGCTGTGAATGGAAGATTATTGGAATGTGACATCACAAAATGAGGAAAATGGAATGTCTTACCATCCATATCACTGCTCTTCACTGCAGACTGTTGTGAGGACATTGATGTAATTTGCTGTGGGGACTGCTGTGTGGTTTGCTGTGAGGACATCTCTGTGCTTTGCTGTGGGGACCTCTGTGAGGATTGCTGTGGGGACCTCTGTAAGGTTTGCTGTGGGGACCTCTGTGAGGATTGCTGTGGGGACTGCTGTGTGGTTGGCTGTGAGAACTGCTCTGTGGTCTGCTGTGAGGACTCCAGTAGGGTCTGTTGTATGGTGGGTTGTGAAGACTGCGGTGTGGTTTGCAGTGAGGTCTCCTTTGGTGGATGTGAGGTTTCCACTGACGTTTCTTGTAAGGTCAGTTGTGAGGCCTCCTGAAGTGTCAGTTGTGAGGTCTCCACTAGGGACTGCTCTGCTTGTGAGGACTGCTGTGGTGATTGATGCAATGAGGGATCATCTGAGGTATGCTGCTGCTGCTGTTGTGAGGACAACGGCGCATTCTCCATCAGAATCTCTTGTGTGGTCTCTGGTAAAGTTTGATTTACGCTCCGCTCTGTGGTCTGTGGACTTTGTACTGAGGTCTCCATTGGGGTATCAAGTAATGAGGACGGGGTTGGCACTAAGTCCTCCTTTGGGGTATGCTGGGCCACGGTCTCCATCGGGGTATGTTGAGGTGCTTGCACTGATTCTGAGGTCTCCATCGGGATACATTGTGTCTCTGTCTCCTTTGGGGTACTCTGTTCCACTACCTCCATCGGGGTACGTATTACAGGGGTCTGCAATCCAGACTGCACAAGCGGTGCCTGTTCGGGGGATATTGTCTTGTCTGGTTCCTCGCTTCGGACCTGTGTGGCACGTGACCCGCTCTGGGTATTCTCCTGGGTTGTGTCCTGGGTTGTGTCGGCTGATGTCATATTCTCCTTCTCTTCTGGGTGACGGACAAACTCCCTCAGGTCGATTTTACAGCAAATGCTCTGCACAGGGGATAGGAATAGAAACACATAGTCACATTTGGTCAAGCGAGGGCGCCATATCGGAGGCCATCTTTGTGTAAAAGTCAGAAAATAAAACCTATGAATAATACAAAAATGAGTAAAATTTAAATCAATACGGAAATTTCACAATAGTGCGCCACCATGAGTTTGCAACGCCTTGGCCAATTTTAAATTAATTCCGCCGAAATTCTGTGCATTGTGATCGGCCAACTTGTTGCAAACTCATGGTGGCGCACTATTGTGAATCGCCCGTATTCAAACATATTCAATGATAAAAATGCGATACATCATTTTAATATTTCGGACTAATAATCTCATCTTGTTTGTATCCTTAAAGATGGCGTCAATAGAGCGCCCCCACGAGGCAATAAATAGCAAGGCAACATACAATTTACTTACCAATGGAGGAGGGCTGTTAGCGAGATGATCGTAGAGATTCACTAGCCTCTCACCAAGACCCTTCCATCTAAAAATAAAAATGACAAAAAATTCAACTGAAATTCTTTTTCACAGGACACAAACAAGGTTTGGTGGTGAGTCTGACGGCGTCTTGATACTCACGTGAATGATGCAAATGAGGTAAAGGGGGTCAGGAACTTGACCAGGGGAAGTGGCTCCTTCTTGGCTAGCGCTCGTCTCTCCTCGCGCAACTTCAGAGCTTCTTTGATGATCTGAGACCAAACCACAAATCAAAATCATCATGATTTTAATCAAAATCATTACGATTTTGTTCCTCTTACCCTAACCCACCTGCTTAACATTGTTTACCACACATGGTTTTTCCTGTGGTAAGTGTGGTATCATGAATACTATAGTACATCACAGTATGGTAATGCATGGTTTATGATCCAGTTCCCCCTGTGGAGACTGTGGTAATGTGTGGTAAACAGCTCTTGTCTTGTGTGGTAGGTGCAGAGGGTTAGGGTTTAGAAAATTTTGACTATCGCCAAGTTTCCACGAGTATTATGGAGTTTGGGAGCTAAACCGTGTCTAGTACATTAATTAATCTTTTTTACTTATTAATGTTTTTACCTTTTCAGCCTCCACCTTGTTGATTTTGGAAGGATGCACAACATCACGGCTAAATTGTCGGGACAAAAATAAATTAAGAAAACAAATTTTGGTAAATTGGGTTTCATAGTTCATACATTTTTATAGTAGTCACAGAATGGTAAACAAAATAAAACAAACAATTAAGGAAATAAACAAACACACAAAAAAACCAATAATCAAAATACTTTCTTTTTCTTTGAATAATATGAAAACATTTATCAACATTTGTTGTCATCCAAATTGATGACAAAATGAAAAAATTCAGCTTAAAAAAAAAATTGGTTGAGTTTTGAATAGAATTTGTGTTACGTTATGATTTGAATGAATTTTCAATCATGATTTTCAAAATGGCACATATTAATTGAAGTTTTTGAAGTTTATTTTACCAATTTCTGAATAAATCATAGCTGTCCTTCCTTAGCGACGGCTGCTCCTTAAAAATCTTCTCACGAAGAACCACTCCTGAAAAACAAAATCAAACGAGACCAACTTCAGTATATTAAAAAACAATCATCCCTCTGGGTTCTTGAGATCGTTTGCAAAAACAGCAACAGAAGAAACTTTTTATCAAATAACCACAAGAGATACTGACTGAATTTTAAGACATTGAAAAGTGAACAACGAAAAATTGACTGGAGCGGGATTCGAACCAGCGATCTCCGGAATACCGTACAGGCGCTCTACCAACTGAGCTATCCAGCCCTACGTTGATGGTGTCTCTAATAGTCAATCATCTTTGTTCGTTTGGAAGAATACATTTTTATTGAGTTTTTTTTTTTACCTTTTCTGTAGTTGCGGTCCTTCTCCAAGGCCTGACATACGTAATACAGACAAGCTACAGGGGGACAAAAAGGTGGGAACAATTTGAGAAATCATTTCCAATTTCTAGATACAGCCATACATTTTTGTGTTTTTTTTTAGAGAGAGATTTTGGCCGGCACTTTGGACTGCACTTATGGCTATATTTTGGCCAGTGTTTTGCTATCTTTTGGCCAGTGTTTGGGATTATAGGTTGGCCTGCGTTTGGTCTGTCTATTGGCCTGTATTTTGGCCGACATTTCACTGTTATTGTCATTGACAGCATACAGCACGGTGCAAAAATTGGCCAGTGGCCAGTGTTTTGGACAGCATTTTGGCCAGTGTTTGGGATTATAAGTTGCCATGTGTTTGGTCTATCCTTTGGCCGGTATTTTTGGCCTACACTTACTGGAGTAGTCGTTGAGAGCATACAGCACGGTGCACAATTTATCCAGGCTTGGCCAGTGTTTTGGGCTGCATTTCAGGGCTTGCATGAAGCTCAACCGAGCTAGGGGTAACTGGAACAAGCTCACTGCTATCGTACCCATCCTGTACCACACAGTCACGTCTGTTTCGTCCAGTGAAACAGCCTGAAATATCAAAAACAGAATCAACACAAAATTGGACATAGGATACGAAGGGTTAACTCGAGTTACGATCGATCGTTGGGCTTCGTGAAATCGACCCCTGGGCTGAGAAGAGGAGGATTTCAGACCTGAAGGCCTCAGCCCATTAAAGTTTCCCTCCCTTACTGGAATGACCGTGGTGACATCTCTGTGAGGTCTTACCTCTAGGTAGTGCTTCATGGCCGTGTTCAGGTCCTTCTTCTGGTAGGACATACTGCCAAGATTCTTGTGAGTGGAATACTTCAGCATCAAGCCTGGGTTCATGACGGTCGTGTCATCCTCAGGAGCTTCAACCTAAGTAGAGATCAGATACGAAAGGTGGATAAAAAAGATCAAGAACAATGTAAGTAATAAACTTGTGCAAACTGCTCATCAACCAAAATACTTAGGAAGTTGTTTTGATGCTAGCAGGATCGTTCTTTTTTACCTTTGAGAAAGATCCTGCTAGGATCGAAACGTCAGGTCCTCCTAACTCTGAGCAGCCTTTGAGAAAGATCCTGCTAGGATCGAAACATCAGTCCCCCTAACTCTGATCAGCCTTTGAGAAAGATCCTGATAGGATCGAAACGTCAGACCCTCCTAACTCTGAGCAGCCTGTGAGAAAGATCCTGCCAGAATATGTCAGGAACTCATAACTTTAACCATTGAAAAATAAGATAAGATAAATTCTTAAGACAATTCACCTCATCTACAAAATGGTACAGACCACAGCTGTTAGTCTGTTCATTCAGCCCTCGTCATCCATTCTTTAAAATAGGGGTGGACAGAATAAAACACAGAGGGGCTGGTATAAACAAAAATGAGAGGGTGGAGAATAGTACCCTGACTCACCTCAGCTAATAATGGTATATTGAGCAGCTGGTGATAGACGGTCTCAGCCTCTGCATTGTTGCCTGCTCGTTGCAGATCCAGTGCTTTGTTGTATAAGGCATAAGCCTCAGCCTCCTATAACATTGTGACATAGCAAGACGGTCAGTTAGTGTTTAATAAGGTCGTCTTTTCATAAGGCTGGGTAGCTCAGTTGGTCAGAGCACCGTTATGGTATTCCGGAGGTAGCTGGTTCGAATCCAGTTCCAGACAATTTTTTGTTCACTTTTCAATGACTTAAAAATTCAGTTTACATTGTTGTTATTTTTTTTATTATAGGGTAATCTTAAATTGAATATTTTCATGAACGGTCAACCAAATATCCGATAAAGGTTGTGGTAAACTCAATATCCAGTATCTCTGACTGTGGTAATGTGTGGTAAGCAGAATTCTTACTTACTAATTGAGGCTTATCATTTTAAGCAAAGAATTCTTGCATACTATTTAAATGAGACTTACCATTTGCGAACAATTCTCGCTTACTAAATAAGGCTTGCCAATAAGCAAATAATTCTCACTTAAATTGAGGCTTTATGACCTACCTGTGCTTCTTTGCTGCTCTCCATCTCAACCTCACACTCGCTGTCATCGCTGCTACTTTCATTCAGCGCCAGGATCCTCATCTGAGAAGAAAAGAGAAAACTAGTTAAGAACACCGGCTGACCAGCAAACTACAAATTCCTGTACTTGGACGTTCACAGATTCAGATTCAAACTTGGGATCCATTTGAAAATGTCAGACTGAGGAGTGTTAATTTTGTACCTTTGTAAAATGTCCACCTGCTTCCTTCTCTGGTCCGTCTCTGAATTGTCCCGAGATGCTCCCACGTTGTACCTGCGACCTTTGACCCGTGAGACGGTCACTCATGGCCTTCTTGGCACCGCTGAAGCCGAGTCGCTGTCGTGCCGGCACGTCGGTAGAATCCTCCTCCATCAAGGATCTCTTGGCTCCTAATGACAGACGCCGCCTGAAGCCGGTGGCTTCTTCCTCTCCTAGCTCGACGACGCATCGTTGGTTTGCCTCCATCGCCATGGCAAAGTCTCCCGCCTCATCTGCTACCTCCACGGGAGATGGGAACTCTCCGAGGTCTGACCTCGGAGTGAGAGTGGGAAGCTTTCCCAACATGAGAAGACGCTTGTTCTTCTGGAGGTTGTCCACATCCTGAGAGTCTCTTTCCTGGACGTCTCCTCCAATGATCCTCTCTCCATCTCCCTCACCGTCCAGTCTCTTCTTCTTAATCAACCTTGGCATGGCACTGTAAGAAAAGGTGACTGTTGATGTTAGTGAGAGAAACTTTAATACTGGTTGGGCCAGCCACTGAAAAGCCTGCTGGGGTCTCAGGCTTCTATAACCCCCAGTCTTGAACTATCAACTTCAAGTCCCTGCTGTGTCCTGGATTATTTTATGTGTAGCCTAGATCGTTTTCTCATTCAAACGTGCAGTCAAAATGTGGAAATTTTTTGGCCTACAATCTTCACATCGGCACCACCAAAAAGAAATCGAAGAAGGACTACTTACGTCTTTACGTGTCATTCCCAATATCCAATATTAATCTGACCATTTCAGCTCACGGATTATTAAAAATCAGACGAAAACCACTCACGATTCACGACAGTTTCATTTCATTGTAAAGTTGTTTTTCTTGCCTAAACAGCGCCACCACGCGCCCTTTGTGTGACAGCGCGGCATGTTGCTGACCTACTTACGACGGCTGTTTCATTTAACTAATTAATTGCCATTTAGAATCTTTGTTTTTTATATTCATCTTGATTTTTTTCTTGACATTTTATAGCATAACATGAAGTCTGTAAGTGGACTATGAGGCTTTTTGATAGTTACGAGGAGTTTTTTGATTCAGTAAGTATAGTAACAGAAAAGTTCATGAAATGCATTTATATTGGTTTCTAAACAGCCGTATATGTTTTGAAATGCACGTCTAGTCTGCTTACACGTCATTCATTGATTACCGATGTCAACAAAGAGAGATATATTAAGACGCAGTGGCTATCGTTACGGCAGCCGTAACGCATTTCCCAATGGCTATAGTTACGGCACTGCAACTGCGCATGCCGGCGTGAGTTATAGCTAGCTACGGAAGTAGCACTGTGCAAAGGAACAAGAGTAATTTGTGTTCTCAACTTTTCTTTTGATTTTTATCTTTTCCGTTTAACGTTAGACCCATGCCTAGACTATTTGTTTCTTTTGTTTTGGGTGTTTTTGGTAAAACATGGAGGAAAGAAAGTCTTTTCCATGGGCCGGGTAGCATGGACGAATAAATGCAGATTCAGGGGGAAAAATAATCAAGGAAAGATACAGCAACAGTTATCTGTGAAATCTCAGTCCCATACGGTGCTCATTGTACTTTTACACAAGTTCTCTTTGACCGGATATGATAACTCTTTGCAATGTATGTTTTCTTTTAAACAAATATCTTTTAAACATAAATGGAACTACGTGTACATATATATATGACAATTCCCCAAAAGAGGCAAATTCTGCGCCAACAACGAGAGAATTTACCATGTCTCTTTGGCTACACGTCAAACCTCGACCGCGCGACGTAATGAAAAGTCCTGTGCATGCATCCCACGCGCGCCGTACCCACACGTACGTGTACGAAACACGCTAGCTTCGAAGCAATCGCGCGTGCGCAGATGCAGTGCCGTAACTATAGCCATTGGGAAATGCGTTACGGCTGCCGTAACGATAGCCACTGCGATATTAAGAGTGTGGCCGTAGGCCGATGAAGTTGGTGAGTGAAAATGGTCATATTTCTGTCTTTATTGAAGTTTGAAAACTGCAGTTTTATTGTCGAATTGTCCAGTGTTTAACCTTATTTTTTTATACTGTGGAAAAGACAGATGAAAATGTTTTTTATTGGAAATTATTATCAATTTCTGTCTTCTAAAAATTGCATTGATGTTAATAACATTATTGTTGTTATTGTAATGTTACTAGTAATGTGATATCTTTTATTTAACAGGTGCAATGAGTAATCAGTCCAAGATGAGAAGAAATCAAACCAAGGCAAGAAAAACTGAAACTAAGGCGGGAAAACGTCAAACCAAGGCAGATAAGGGAACAACGGCCGTTGTTGCCAGCGAGCAAAGTTTTGTCTGCGAGACATGCGGCAGGGCATTTCCAAGGAAATCCTTCTTGTGTCGTCACCGGTACGCTCACAGAGAGAAGGAACCGATTATCTATCAGTGTAAGGAATGCGGGAAGACGTGGCCGTCGATCACTCACCTCAGGCAACATGAAATGGCCCACGCGGGGGTGAGACCGCACGTCTGCGACGTCTGCGGGCATAGCTTCACCGTAGTCAGCAACTTGACAAGGCACTACAGAGTCCACACTAAGGAGAAGCCGTTCACTTGTGAGCGGTGCGGTAAGTTCTTCACCCGCTCCAACAACCTCAAGGATCACTTGCTGATCCACACCAACGAGAAGCCGTTCTGCTGCGAGCTCTGCGGGAAGGCCTTCACGTGGGCACGGAGCCTGGTGCTGCACACCAGGGTCCACACTCAGGAGAAGCCGTACCAGTGCGACATCTGCGACAGGTACTTCGCGAGAGGATGCCACTTGAGGCTACACCGGAGGATCCATACGAAGGAGAAGCCGTACTCCTGTGAGGTCTGCGGCGCCAGATTTGCCAGAGGGGAGCATCGGATTCAGCACTTGAGGACCCACACCAATGAGAAGCCGTACGTCTGTGACTTCTGCGGGAAGGCCTTCTCCCAGTCAACGCACCTCACGCAGCACAAGCGCCTCCACACCAAGGAGAGACCCTACCCTTGCACGATCTGCGTGAAGACCTACATAACCAGCAGCCGTCTCAAGGATCACATGAAGACCCATAGTGGTGCCAGGCCTCACGCCTGCAGCACGTGCGGCAGCAACTTCAGACTGCGCAGTCAACTCAAGCGTCATCAGATCACCCACGCAGTCAAGAAGCCGTTTTCCTGTGACTCGTGCGGCAAGAGCTTTGCTTCCACGAGCAGGATGGAGCAGCATCGCTTGATCCACAGCCAGACCACTCCATTTGTCTGCAGCAACTGCGGCATGGCTTTTAAGCTTAGCAGCTATCTAGCCAGACACGAGAAAAGGTCCGCTGGATTGTGTAAGCCAAAACCAGCACAAAAATAATGAGCAAGCCTAAAAATAATTTAAAGAAGTTCTTGTTCACCTCAAATGGTATTTATGGATGGAAACTTGAATACTTTTTTTGCCCAGCCACTGAAATGCCAGGCCAGGCCAGGCCTGGGATTTGCCTGGGGCCTAGGGCTTCTATAATCCCCAGCCTTGAACTATCAACTTCAAGCCCCTGCTGTTTCCTGGATCATAGTTGGCACTATTAAACCTGATTGACAGATTGAGTCCACATTGATCATGGACAGTATCCAGAAGCCAGGCTTGATTGATTTGAAGCAGCTCTATTGTAGTGAAGTTCAGGGCTGACAAGAGGAGGATTTCAGGCCTGAAGGCCAGAGCCTGGCCAGGCTTTTCAGTGGCTGGACCCGAACAGTATTTAAGTTTCACTCCCAACTTGGCAATATTAGTATCTTGTGACAAGAAGCAAGACCGTTCAGCTGAAATAGAATGACTTTATAATATCTGTGTGCCTTTTCTATAATTTTTGTACTACAAAATCAAAGAATACTGATTCAAAATCTTTACCGAACATCTCAGAATGAATTTTTAAAAAATAAAAAGTGGCTTCAAGTTTTTTGGCCAAGGCATTGCCATATTTACTCACTATTTCCTGGATACCATTGAGGTGCTTTTATTCTGGTGGTGATTATTTATTGGAAAAAGGGTCATATAAAATTAAAATTATCTCAAATGTACTTCAAAAGATAAAACTGAAATTAGAATTATAGGACAATTGTCACATTTTGTCTACTTGGTATAAATGTAGATGTATGTTGTTGACTTATTTGTGTAATGTGGAATTTTCTATTTGTAATGTAAATATTTGTGTATTTATTTATTTATTTATTTATTTATTTATTGTTTAGAGTTCGGAGGTTGTGACATCTGGATCCTAGCAGGATCTTTCCCAAAGGCTTTTTTGAGAAAGATCCTGCTAGGATTGAAACGTCAGGCCCTCCTATTAACTCTAAGCATTTTATATTTCAGGTCATTATTTTGGTTGATGAGCTGTTTGCAGCAATTTATAACTTGTATTATTTATTTATTTATTTACTTGTATTGTTATGAACTGTTCATATTGATTATGGAATTTTCATATTTATTGTTGCAATAATTTACACCAGAACGTAGTTCTTTTGATTTTGATTTTTGAATTGATTTTCTTTCAGCTCCATAAGGTGTCAGTGTTATAGATGACTCTCAGTTGACGTGCAATGAATTTCTCTATTTTCTTCAGCCTGTTCTTCTTGTATAAATGCATTCCTTGTATCTGGGCCCAATTTCTTAGAGCTGCTTAGCACCACAATTTGTTTAAGCACCAAAAACCTTGGTAAATAAAATCAGTATGCCAGCCAAAACTCCTTGTGAATGTTAGCATGCAAACTGACCGAATACAAGTCAAAAGCAGTAAACATCACATGAACATTTGGTTGGCAATCCTGTTTGATCAAGGAAGTTTTTTCGTGCTTAAGCAAATTTTGTGCTTAGCATCTTTATGAAATTGGCCTAGGTCATTTGGTAGAATGTTTGTTCTTATTTCTCTGTTTTTTTGTTGGTTTTCATAATTTTGCCAATTTGTGATTTTTCTTTAGATTGCGGTATATGTATTCTTATCTGATTAATCTTTTGATGGAAAGTAACTAATTAACCCTAACCCTCAACACTTTTACCAAACAAGACAAGAGCTGCTTACCACACTTTACCACAGTCTTCACAGGGGACTGGATCATAAACCACGCATTACCACACAAACCACGTTGTGGTGTATTGTGGTAATCAGGATACCACTTTTACCACGGGAAAAACAAAGGGCGGTAAACTGTGGTATGCAGGAGGGTTAGGGTTAATATTAATAAATTAATTATTAATAATTAAATTTTTTGTAATAATAATACAGTACTGGTGGATATATGTGCATTCATTTCTGAAAATAATATAGACTTTAGAGAGAAGATAGCAATAATATTATGTGCAATAGCCTACAACATAAAATGTTAAGGCCTTGAAATATTATGTGATAATATTACATTATTTATTGTGATAGTTTAAATATTATTATGTGATGTGGTAGTCTAGCAACAGAATATTTTCAATTTCTGAATATTGTCATTTTTACTGAGAAACTATCTTTGTTCATTGAATTATAGGGACCACAATAATGTATTTAATTTTTTACTCGAGGGAGTTCTTCGTGGAATTAAATAAACATTGCAATAATTACATGCAATATAAACTTGAAGCTTTTATCATTGTATCAAAAGGTGTACTCCTTTGAGTTTCTTTGACTGTCTCATTATTTGATAAATTCACTTTTTAAATGTATACACCATAAAAAAAAGACTCCTAGTTTTTAGAATTGCATAGATCTACATTTTTATAAATAGAAATGTAAAAAAATATTCAGTGCGCCGTTTAAACAAAAGCATTAAAAAGACCCCAAAACTTTCAAATTAATAAATTTCAATCAATTTTGAAAAAAAAAATATTAAAGAAATAATGCACATTTTCCCTGTCCAATGAAAATATTTACTTTTAAATGGACGCTTTAGATAAAAACCATAAGTAAAAGTTTCAAACTTTTCGAAAGTCACCAAGTGTCATCAGCCTGTCCAGCTATTCAAAGGCAACATTCTGTTGACTTATCCCATTCAATCTCCTGCAATGGCTCAGGTTTCAACAGACAGAGGAAGATAGCAACGAATTTCAGTGGCGTGTACACTGCACTTTTTTTAGGACAGCTCTTGACTCATCTCAGCGTTTGAAATGCGTATAAATTATTTCGATGAATAATTCATGAGTCTGATAGCCAATCATCTCCATCTTCTCTCGGTGATATCTTTAGAGGCGAGAAGCCCATCCTGCCCGAAGAACTGTTTCAGATTGTGCGTCTTCTCAGCAAAAACTTCATCTGAAATTTCTAGAAAAGTAAAAAAAAAAAAACCGAATCACATTTTCTGCTAACTTCCTTACAAATCATGTCTCTCTCCTCGTTATACAACACGGAGCCAGCGCTTTACGAGAGTCGATGCCTAATTGCGATGATCGTAAGTCAGTCGTAACCCTGACATTATGTCCAAATCCCCATTGTCAGACCAAGGGTTACGAAACTTACGATCATCGCAACTGCCAACTAGTCGACGCCGTGTTATGCTGAAATATTGTAGTGTGAACCGCGGTCAAACGGGTCAGACTCGTGTAAAACCCAGAGATTTTCTGTAGTGTGAACAGGCCTATAAAGTAGCAGTACTGAGTAGGCCTACTTACGCTTTCCGAGTGCCGGTCTTCCAATTTCATCCAGGGCTTCGTAGAGGTCAGTCAACGGGTAGCTACCCTGCCCCTCCCCGGTAAACCACTCATGGAGTTCGGCAGCACACATTCCCGTGTAGTGATTGGCCAAAGGGCTGGTGGTATCCGACTTTTGGCGCTCGAACAGAATCTTCATCAACTTCTCGCATTCTTTGTCTGAAAGTTCACTGGATAAGATGACCAATTCGTAGTCGTTGATAAGCTTTGCTGAGCACGTTGACAACAGGACACAACATAGGAGGACTAAAATCCCTAGATGGTGATCCATGACGAAGCTTGTTCAATTCTCTCAGTTATGGCTAAAAAAAATCATCAGAGCTTGAACACTACGACTCTAAGAAAGTTGCCGAATGATGAGTTCTAAGTTCAAAGTATTATTGTCAATGTCAGCCACATATTGCTGTTTCTAACAAGTTAAAGATGACACCTCTTGCTGAAAATACCAGCAAAGTTTAGCAACCTTAAATTGAGTGCATGAACTTATGATGTTTCGAAATAATCATAATGGATGAGTAACTTTTTGTGAGAGCGCTTTTGCTAGCACTGCGTGCGCGTTTGACGCAGCACGCGTTCAGCCATTAAACGCACAAGTGTGTGAGACGCGCAACTCAAGCGAAAAAGTTTTGCAAAAAACTGAGGAGGCAAAAATAATATTTCTTCCAATTTATCTTGATCGAAATATTGGAACAAATAAACGAAAAACAAACTGAAACATCAACACAGGCAAAAACACAAACGTGGATCTGAATATAAAAAAAGCCACATGATGCGCTAATTGTTTTCGGCTTAGAAAACTGAAGAAAATCCAACTCAAAATGTTTGGCGATTCTCCATTACTTTCGCCGCTTAGCAATAAACCATTTCGTGCTTATCCATTTCTATATAAAGTGTACAGTTTCAATGCTTACTATCTCGTTAAAAAATTTTCCAATTAATTTACAGGAAAGCTCCAAAAAAGGGCCTACACCGAACTTTCATGTAAGCACTTAACCACACTAGGTTAATTTCAAGAGCAATTTCTCATTTTTTTTTATATACGACGCCAGAATCATATTGGAGATTACATTATAATGATTGTTATTCATTTAGGTTTTATTCAATTTTCCCGCGCTTTTTGACGTTAATTGTCGTCTGAATTTATCTTGTCAGCAGTGAAATCAATATTTGAACATTGACCCCAGCAGATTACAAAAGAAAATGATCGTGAACTAATTGTTCATACAGGTTAATTTTTTACTGGAAAATGGAAATGGACTTTGTAACATGGACACAACCGCTTGTGTAACTATATCTGTTGTATCATAATTACGCACACGTTGTATATTTCAGCCTGTTGAACACATTCAAGTTGTCTGGTGGAAAAGGCAATGGCGGGATTTGAAATAATTTTTCGTCAAAACAATAATTCTTCTGCCTTGAGCGCACATTTTTTTTTTGTATCTTCGATAGTATTCGTCTTTTACAAAATGGTGAGTTTTACTTTTGTTCAAGACGGACAAATTTATCGTTTTCTAAAACTATGAAGGACTGAGTCATTGGCTGATTCAGGTAAAATGTTGCGGCCGGGGTACTAATTATAGGTAATTGGTAAAATGTCAGAGAATGATTGTGGCGAATAATGGAGGTAGGACTAAAAGTTACAGTTTTATTTGCGATTGATTATATGGACAATCAGATTAAAGTTGTATCTAGAGCTAGTATAGTGTCGCATATATGATATTGATATTGTTGCATTAGCATACAAACAGTTACCAACATTTCAAGCTTGGACGGAGACAAAAAAAACTAGACATGTGGTTGTGGGAACAACCACTAGGTGTTCGGGGTCGATGTCGTAGTGGAATTGTGACGCATGACGCATGTGATCAATCAATTGTACTTATCATGCTGATTGCTCGTAAAGTAAACCGACTGCTGTTCATTATGTGTCACCTTTAATGTGCAAAATTATCTGGACGATAATTTCCGGTTTGTTCACCACAAACAACTTAGATTTAAAGGCATTGCATACGTTTGGTAATGACTCTGTAAATTTATGGCAATAAAAACTAACTTGGTGAGAAGTACAGCTGCTTTGGATAGTATAATGCATATTGAGAAACGTTCAATTCGAAGTACCGCGGTTATGGAAAAATATGTCACTTTTTATCTCCACAAATTATGAATCTGAGAAGCGTTATGGCCGTAACGCTTCTCAGCTATTGACTTACTGTTATCTGGCGTGAAATAACCGCTCTAGTTTGTCGCCAAAATCTCACAAACGCTACCACCTTTTGAATTGAAACTTTCACAGGTTAGTTTTATGGTATATATATACAATTATATTGGTTTGAAACAAACAATAGGCTCAATTTACCAAACGTATGCAATCCCTTTAATTATAGAGGTCTTTCAATGCATACGTTGTACATATTTTGCAATGTTCATCGATGTACGTGCTGTACCGTGATATGTAATTACCCAGTAAAAGCCATTTTCATAATTATACCTTTAAAAGAGCATAACTTCCGGCCGGTTGAATGACGTAACCACTTTCAAACATGTCATGGTGAAGTTGTGCTGCACAACTGAAAAATTATACTCACTTCATCATATCAACCTGCACTGGTTGATCGGTACTCCGATCTTCTGATGATAAACTTTTTCGGTCCGTATTCCTACTCCGACGGTCAAGATTTTTCGGGGATTGATCATTTTCTACAGCTGGTTTGAAATGATTATGGAACTCTGTGCACATGAATATCAGGAATGTCTAGGGTATATCAGAAAAGGCGCCGATTAGCAGTTAAACATATGATCATATGGAAGTTGAGTGTGTGGTTAGAATGTTTTGATGAGGTTTGTGTGCTTGTTGTTGCGCCCGATCGATCAGTGTTAATAAAGTTACTGGTAGTATATACATTCATACATACATTGGTACGGCATACCGAAAGTGAATTCTTTCCAGATTTTCATATAACTTATAGGGTATTAAGATGGTAATGGTAGAGACATACTGTGAAATTGTTCTGCGTTAACTAAGTTTGCTTCAGTGATACATGTACAGTTAGAGTCAAATGTCCCTAAAGAAATATTCATTTTCATTCAGATGGTCTCCTTGATAATATATTTTTTGGAACAAACCAGGGATGTTCTCATTTGTCATTAATTTGTTTATGAAATATGTTATTCATTGGACGTTATTCTTTCGTATAAAAGAAGGGTTTTTTTCACAAAAAGGGGGAAAAATCCCAATCCTGACCCATCCAATGATGTAATATCTTCAGTAGCAACACTACTAATAATCCACATAAGGGATTTGCATGAGACTTTCACCGTGCTGCATTTTATTTTCATGGATTTTCCCCAATGTCATAGTTTATCCAGAAAAGGAAATGGTACAATACATATAATTTGTCAACCTGTATGTGACAAGGAGTTTCTTGATTAAAAAAGAATTAAAGTCCAAGGAAGCCCTTAGCAGAGAAATGTCCACGGCTCATTGTTTGACACTAGTTTCAATTGTTGCCCTAAGAAACATAGTAATTTTTAATCATCAAAACAACGTCGGTGAAGAAAACTAGCTGAAGTTTTTATTAGTTGAAGGCATTGGGATTAAAATAATTACAAATGTGACAGTAAATCGCAAACTGTGTCCATTTTGAGGGCATATGGTAACCTTTGGGGAACTAACTCATTTGGCTGGCCGCAATGTAAAGGTTTTTTTTTTGCATCTAACCCCACCACGACTTTATTTAACATAGTACACCTTAGTTCTCGTAATATGACAAAGCTAACATTCCATTCTTTCTGAAAATGAAAGAAGATTGACACAAAACAATTGTCTGGATCTGGGCATTTGGGGTTAAACATGACACTTTTGGTGAAAAATTTACCCATTTTGTGTGTGAACAGCGCGTTCCAACCCTTAGTGCTGTCTATACATCGTCACAACAATGAACAGCGCCACCTTCCTGCTTAGTTCTCATGAGTCATTTTTCTTTTACTAGTCAGCTTTCTCGTGATATAAAACTTATTGTGATTGGTTGAGGTTTAGGCCCGCCAATTCAATTTCAAAAGAATCACTCATCCAAAATCCAATGAAATTTAGCGTTACGGCACAATGGGTCAGGTATTCTGTGTACGCGTGTACATGTACTGTACAGTGCACTGTCCAGGGAAACACCTATTATCAATAATGGATTAGTCCAACATGCTACACAGAGCCAGGGAAGTCCAGGGCCCTTTTCCAAACCTGGGCTCAGGCTCAGGCTCAGGCTCAGGCTCAGGCTCAGGCTCAGGCTCCGGCGCTGTCATCCATATGCTGAAAATGTAGGTTGTGGCTTTTCATTGAAGCTGAATCCCTGTTTTCTTGCTCAAAATAGAGTATCTACTTCCAAACCGTTGCCAAAAGCCTCTATTTTGATACCTGTCATTCAAAAATGAAGTCACGAAATGGAGCCGAAGCCGGAGCCTGAGCCGGTGCCGAGGTTTGGAAAAGGCCATTGTCTTGGTTCCAAGACTTTCGTTGTTGCTTTCTCTGACAGAATTCTCCCATACCCGCCGCGCGGGGGCGCCCTATGGGCCGCGGGTGTGGGAGAATTCTGTCAGAGTTTTGGACCGTCACGTAGGTCTTGGATATTTTGTATTTGAGGGCGGGGCCAGATTGTGGTAATAAGGCACCGCGCGTATGGCGTATGGTGATTGAATATGCAGATAAATCTGAACTTCGAGGCTTGTGGTCAGCTACCATGGCAATGGCCGGGTCAAAAGGGCAACACACAAAGATAGCTGCATAACTTGTCACTTTCCCACGGTGTGTATTGCAGGTGTATACAGGTGTATGTATACCCATGGAGGAAGGAAGAGACTTCCTCCATGGTATACCATATACAGTGTATGATGGATTTTTGTTTATAGGCCTAGGCCTCAGGCTAAATAATACTTTAATAGCACGTTAACAACTCCTTGCTTCATGGTTTTTTTTACCAAATGCAATGAAATTGTAGTATTCCAAGGTACAATAATTTGTCAACCGTGGTTTTCTACATTATGTTGTAAATTAGCCACTGAAATACACAGTAATCTGTGTATATGTTTGAAGTAAATTTAACTTCATAATAATAACATTTCAGATCTGAACAAGTCTGGATGGTACCTAGGTTATTTCTTTTCCTTCCTCCATGCTTGGATGGATAAAGAACAAAGTCTACATCCGGCAAAAGTGATCGATATCAAAGTTTATGGTCGGAAGAAAAACTCGGAATCCCGATGTTCACTACTTATATGCCATGAAAGCCATGCAGAGACATGCAAATACAAGGAAATGTCACACTGTGAAATGAAACCAAGAGGTGGAGGGGTAGATGAAAGTTTGTTTTGAGTTTTGGGGTTCATGTGAAAGAGCAGAAATAATTGAGATTTAATTGAAAATGGTGCGACATTGCATTGGAATATATATTTTTTTTTCTGTTATCTTTTTTGTTTGTTACCTCAGTCTGTAAGGTTAAACAGGCAAAACATGGATAAAAAGTGCGGCATAAGTTTACATATTTCCTACGCCGGCCGACTCGTATGCCGACCAACTCGTACGCCGACCAACTTGTGCGCCAACCAACTTGTACGCCAACCAACAACATGTATATAGTTTGTAAACGTTGGCCATTTTTTCTTCAGTTTAGACCAAACTTTTTTCATGTTGTTTGTAATTGTGAAAATAAAATCAAGAAAATGAAATAATTTCAACGATACAACATGACGTAATCATTTCAATGATACGAAATCATTTCAACGATACGAAATGATGTTGCGAATACGAAATAAAATTGAGAAAATGAAAGCGTTTCCAAAAAATGAACATAATGACGTTATCATTTCAATGATACAAAATCGTTTTTAACGATACGAAATGATTTTGCAAATACGAAATTAAATCGAGAAAATGAAAGCGTTTAAAAAAATTGAACATTTATGACGTTATAACGATACAAAGTCGTTTGAACGGTACAAAATCATGTCAACAATACAAAATCATTTAATTTAAATCACATGTTTTTGTACTTCTGTTTTCCTTCCACCATGTTTCACTTGTGGGCGGCAGGTGTTGCCAAAACATATCGTTTCTACCTGTTGGGGTTGTAAATTTGTGATCATTGATAACTTATTTTTTTCCCCCTGGTATTTAATTAGATCTAAGTGAAAAGTAGTTTTTGCAAGAAATTAACTGCTTTCCACAAATAACGCATATAGTTGAGGCCACCAATTCATGCCGACAGCGCGACTGACGGTCGCTAGCTCGTCGATGAGCTAGACGGCATAGAATATGCACTGCCATTAAACGCCAATTCGATTGCGTAGTATATACAGTATAGTCCTCAAAATCTTTCCCCGAAAAGTTTTTAAAATACATTGTGTATACTGCATATTATATGCAGCGTGACTTGGCCCGTAAATACACCTACGGTCAACAATGTTGGTCTGACATGAATAATTCATGATGCGAGCTGAAACTCGCTGGCTGATTGGCTCCCTTTGATTTCCAAGGGAGATTCGACGAAAAGTTTAGAAAAAGTTAAACATCGCTTTACAAAAATATCCAAGAGACCAAGACCTTCGTGACGGTCCAAAAGTCTGACAGAGTTCTCCCATATCCGCCGCGCGGGGGCGCCATATGGGCCGCGGGAAAGCAACAACGAAGGTCTTGGAACCAAGACTAGGGAACTCCTTATCATCAGTACGATCTTGGCAGTGCTGGTGGCTGTTTATTAGAGGGTCCTTTTCAGGGAAAAGGTTTCGATATGTGATTGTTTTGATCGTATTTTGTTTAGTCTATTGAGATTTATATAAAGATAGAGGGATGAAATATATGTATTCGTTGTTAAAAGAATAAAAAGATTGATCAGGATGAAGTGAGGACTTGCTGATCGGGTCATTTACAGCAGTGTTGAAAGCACTTCGTATATATGTTTTGCCTGTTTAACCTTACACTAGTTACAGATCGACTGAGGAAACCAAAAAACAAAAAAAGAACAGAAATAAATAATATGTACTACATGATACAGTGTGACACCATTTTTAATTCAATCTGAATTTCTGCTTTTTCACATGAACCTCACATAAACTCAAAACAAACTTTAATCTCATGTACGTTCCCCTCTCTTGCCGGGGTTTCATTTCACAAGTGTCCGGCATTGCCTTTTATTTGCAAATGTCTCTGGCTTTCATGGGATATAAGTATATAGTGAACATCGGGATTCCGACCATAAACTTTGATGTCCATCACTTTTGCAGGATGTAGACTTTGTTCTTTCCAAATAACCACGGTACCATGCAGACTTGTTCAGATGTGAATGTTATTAATATGAAGTTAGATTTACTTCAAATATATACACAGATGACTGTGTATTTCAGTGGGTATTTTACAACATGATGTAGAAAACCACGGTTGCCGAATTGTTGTACCATGGAATACTCGAATTTCATTGCATTTGGTGAAAAAAACATGAAGCAAGGTGTTTTAATAAAACGTGCTATTATATTCCTGAGGCCTAGGCCTATAAACAAAAATCCACACTGTACACACTGTATGTTCAATGTACATGTGGGTGTATGCATGCATGGCAAAGTACATTGTACATGCACCTGTACACTGGCAATACACACAAGCCGGCCGTGGGAAAGTATATTTTTTACACACGTGTACACTATGTATGCAGCGCGATCTCTGTGTGTTGCCCTTTCGACCCGGCCATTGCCATGGTAGCTGACCACAAGCGCAGCCTCGCACGATGTGCATGCTAAAGCACGTAGGTACATTGATATACTGACTGCACTGACAGGTTATTTGCAGTGATGTTCGATAGGAGAGAGGCCTAGGACCTAGAGAAAGGACGTGAATTAGGCTGATATTTCCTACTTCACAAGCCAAGGTTTGTTTGTTGTTTTTTGTTAATCGTTACATTAGACTTTCACTGTGTCACATGAAATAAAGTTGAATGTGGAACATTGTGTCACGGAAGCCTGTTTGCAGTGCCAGTGGCAGTGTTCTCGTTTTGTGCCGTGTCTCTCAGCCTGGTCGCCATTCACATGTGAATTGCGACCAGGCTGAGACAGTGAGAGACAGATTTTAAAAAAGAGCCATCACAGCCCTATGTGTGGGGCTACCTAACGTTAGGCCCAGTACGCTAGGCCTAATCTCCTCAACCATGCAAGACAAGAGATCGATGTTGTTCTGGCAATGCTATTGGTCTGTAGTTTGTTAGTAACGTCAATGCCGCTCTATGGTCGGAGCAGGCCTGTTTGGAATTGATTAGATTGTGTTTGAATGAACTTTTGACATTGGTAAGAGGAAGTTAGGGGGGTTGTGATTAAGCGGGATCCCAAAAACACTTTGATTTAATATTTAAAAATGGCTACTGCTGCATTCGAAGTGTATAATTGTAGGTCAAAAAACCCTAAAAATTTCACTTTTTAGATTAGCTACACCAGTTTTCACACCTGAGATTGAAGTTCATCATGACTTGCATCAAAGTTAACTCTTGGAGGAAATAACCCTGTTTCTGTCATGGCCGTCAGTGGAATTTCTTCCCACGAGGCCATTTTGTCTGGCCTGGTATGAAGACCCAACAGATGACATGGATGAAGTGTCCTCAAATTGTCAGAGTGGAAACCAGACTATATTCTCGTTTGCGGCTGTTCGTGCGGCCGTTTGCGGTTTTTTTGTAACCCCATATTTTCCCTTAAAAATCAAAGGCCTGCCCTCTTTCCACAATATTAACCTTGCTATGTTAATAATGTAAAAGAGGACACCCTCAATGTATATATTTTCATATACATTTTCATTTTCATATTTCCTGTAGTTTTGGGACCCGCTTAATCACAATTCCCGAAGTTAGCATGGGATGACCAATTTTGCTGTGCAGTATTACTTTCCGACACTGAAGTTAGGGATGTATGAGTTATTATACTAATTACCAGGGGTCTAGGCTTCATGTCTTTTGTTAGTGGTCCGGTTACATCTAGACTACTACTATAGTACTAGTACTAGTAGGCCTACTGTACTGCTTTGCAAATATTTGCTTTAAAATGTTTGGATGATGTTTGATTGACATAGGCTAGGCATATATTGTGTTGTTAGCACACATTTAATCTTGTATTGTTGTATTTGTATGCTTTGTCTTTTAGATGTCTTCATTGAACTTGAAAATTTTGAGTGATACATGCCAACGTGGTAAAACGTTGATGACTTCAGCCATAAGTGACAAAGATGAAGTGATGGATGTTCTGGTGTTAAATGATCTTGAGAGACTTTCATCCAAACTGGTGGCGAACAGATTTGTGAAACTCACAAACTATAGTTTACAAGATAGACCAAATAAAAGGGTAGTCAAGGTTACGGGAAAAACAAGGGTAAGTTAATGATTGTGTATTACTAATTAATGTACAATTTAACTTGTTGTGTATGTTGATTGCTGAATTCACTGCAGTGTATTTGTTCATTAGCTGTTCCGACATTCTGATGTCGGAACAGGTATTGTTTTTGTGCGGATTTTTCATTCTTCCTTCGCTGTTTTTGCTCCCATAGCTTTGTGCATTAAGTTTGTTTATTGTTTATCGCATCTTAGCTTCTTCTGATCAACTTAGATGAAGTATCATATGAAAGCTTATAAGCTAACGGTTGATAGAAATCATGATTTTTATAAAAAAAATCTGATTTATTTTTATTTAAATTCTTTTTTTTTTTTTAATTAATTAAATTCTTAATTGTTTTTATGTAATAACATCTTACTGTCATAACATTTTGCTTGAAAAAAACATAAATGCTGCCAAATTGCATCTTGTCGCTAGGGCATTGTGGTCTTTAAAATGTAGCCAAAAAACCAAAGCAACAAAAATCAGAAAATGTTACTGACAGATCACTACAGGCATCATTATTGATTTTTTTGAACGATTTGTTTGATTTTTTTTCCATTGATTTAAAGCAATGATTTAAATGGAGTGATTTAAATCAAACAACCCTGTAAGCTAAGGATCATTCTGGCACTGAGTTGGAACAAAATCTTAATTAATTTGCCACGTGACAGTCATTTAAATATTTAATTAGAACATTTTGTTAGCAGTATATCCCGAGAAGGGTAAGTGCTAGGGTTATGATTCTTTTTGCGAAAGCTTTGTTATATATTTTAGTTTGTGGATGCTGCCACAATATTTACCGTGACGTTATCATGACGTCATCAAAAAAGCTTATTTTTTGGTTATTGGTATATCTCGATAACAGTATAAGTGCTATAGTAATGATTCTTGTTACAAAAGCTTTGTTGTATCATGTACATGTAGTTGTGCATGCTGTGCCACAAAATTTACAATGATGTCATCATGACATCATCAAAAAAGCTGATTTTTGGTTAGCAGTATATCTCGAGAACGGTAAGTGGTACAGTAATGATTCTTTTTGCAAAAACGTTGTAATTTCATGTGGTTGTGCAAGCTGTCACAAAATTTTCCATGATGTCATCATGATGTCATCAAAAAGGACGATTTTTTGTTTGCAGCATATCTCAAGAATGACAAATGCTGTGATAATGATTGTTTATAAAAGCTTTGTTACATCATGTACATAAGTGTGCTGCCATGAAATTGAACGTGACGTCACCATGACGTCATCAGAGCTTATAAAGCTGATTAAATAAGTCGGAACAGCTTCGTGTTCGTCCATGAACAATTAAATGTCTAGTTTAATTTGCCATTGTCGTTTGATGACACCTCATTTGTATGTTGTGTTGTTGTTCAATTGCATTCTGTATTGTGATGATTTCTCCAAATGTATTGTTTCAGATCTTTGTTACATCAGAGTTTGATGTAGACGAAAGAGTAATTGAGGAGTTTAATAATGCTCCATCGATAAGTGTGGCGGATGCCATATCTTCTTCACCAAATCGGAGATTCTCTATTCGCGGGCGTGCTGTGAATGTAAATATATATTTCATATTCAATAATGATGAATTTATTATATGGGTAAATGTTGTTTATGTTGTACATCACAATGATTCTTGGGAAGAGGATCCATGAAAAAGTCGTTGTGATTGAATTGATTTTCATATTGTTTGGTCAGGTATATTATTGATGTTATCGTTTTGCATATATGTAATTTAACTGTGCTATATGTTGATTTGTAAGCATTGTTTTGTAATATTCTGCTGTTTGGACAAACCGGTATTGCATTATTCTGACATGGTACTCCCCGTAAAGGTAGTATCATACTTTGGTAAGAAACCGAAACAGAAATCTTCACAGATTTATGTATAATTAACAGGGTATGAAGATGGTGGTTGTAGAAACATACCGTTAAATGTTTTCTGCCTGAAATGGTGTATTTCTTCCAGAAATTTGTAAAACAACGACTGCAAATCTTTTTGATCTTTTAAAAGGTCAAAAATAAAAGAGAAAAGACTTAAGAAATACTGTGGCCGTTTTTCACTGTTTTCTCAAAAAGTGGGCACCGTATGGGACTGAAAATTTCACAGATGACTTTGACTGTATCTTCTATGATATTTTTGCCCATGAATCTGCATTTCTTTGACAGAAACCAAAGTATGACATTACCTTTAAATAATGTATGTGTTTTCTTTGTAATGCTGTTATTAGCTGTTCTGACAGCTGTTCTGATCGTTCCACATGGCGCTTCCGTCAATACCATAATTACGGATATAAACTATGCTGTTTGACATGGAAAGTGTAGAACCCATCATCTGGAGGGTGTTTAATTAAAGTAGAGCTGAACTTATGGCTTCAGTTACTGATTTTTTTGTTGCATTAATTTTCGGTTTGATTAAACTTTTTGAGAATGCTTAGAGCCTATAATGGTTATTAAATAAGTCAGAACAGCTTCGTGTTCATTTACAAACACTTAAATGTCTCGTAATATGCTGAATTTATATTGGCCATAGGGTGCCCCTTTTTAAGTCTGTGGTTCTCATTTCCGACCAACCCATATTTTGGGCTCCGACCGAAGAAAAAAAAAACTTTTTCTTTTGCTGCCGACCCTGTCAGAAAGGCATAATATAAAAAAATGTGAAAAAAAAAAGAATTCCCAGAATGTCTGGAGACAACATTTTTTTTTGTCAATACACCTTCAATTTTTATACTTTTTATCACTGAAATGATACAAAAATATTCAAATGCGATTACAGTGAATACAATGAACATCATTTTTTTTAGGTTTTTGTGTATTCAGCCAGGGTTTTTTTCCCACCAAACTTTTTTTTTTTTTCGACCGACCGACCCTCCCTCAAGGTGAACAAGAAATGAGAACCAAAGTTATAAAAAGGGGCGGCCATATGAATTTGAGATGAAAGATATTTATTGAATTTTGGAATCATCATAATCGTAATTGGAATAAATGGCACGCCAAACGTTGCAAAATTTGAAAATCTTTTCATGTGTGCAATGTTTCTTATACATCGCACGTGTATGTCAAGCATATTGCACATAAACGTTGCACAAATGTAAAAGATTATCGATTATTGCAATGTTTGGCCTGCCTTAGGAATATGCTTTGTATTTTGATACATGTACGTAATTATGCAAGTGGTATGTGTAATTTATGATCTCCATTATTATTACAACAGGTGTCACCCGTTAAGACTGGGGAATCGTGGCGACGTAGAGACATTGATATCAGGGACCCAGAGACCAATGTGACGATTAGATGTAAGCTTTGGGATGATGTGGCACATTCTGATATTGCTCAAGGCTCTCTTGTTCACATCAAGAACCTAGAAACAACATCCTTCCAGAATGTTATTTCAGCAAATTCAACTCAGCAAACATCATGTCATGTAAGTATTGCAATGAAATGATGTATGAAATAAAATACATGTGATTGAACATCGATGGTATTGCCTGCATTGTTGTACGTTATGCATCCACCTTGTAAAATTTGTCAATACACGGGTTTACACCTTGGCGGCCATCTTAGATTTTGATCGCAACTTCAAAACGAGGCACTTCCACGCATGCTCACTTTTCGAAGTGTAAACTTGTCCATTGTCGAAGACAATACACGGGTTTACACTTCGGCGGTTTTGATCGCGAATTCTAAACGAGGCACTATCACGCATGCGCACTTTTAGAAGTGTAAACCCGTGTATTGTACATTTCTTGATTGGGGTATTTTGTTAAACAGATTGCTTTATTGCCTCGACAGAAATCTAAAACCTGAAAGTGGCATGATGTTCATGAAAACTGGTTCTCCTTGTCAATGTAGCTGTGAAATTGGTTGTTATTTTCCTGAAAGACAATTAAATAATATGTTTTTTGTAGATTATATTAACTATTCATTGTTTTATTATGAAATACAGACCATAGCAAACTCCATTGCAACAAAGGAATGCACGTTTGTTGGATTTGATGACACTGTGTAAGTATATCAATGTGATTATTTATAATTGCATTGATTGTTTTTTTGGCTTTTGTTATTGATTATGGTTTCCTAGCATTTTCTGGTTTATGTCTGTTTCAGTGTTTGCAGTGGTGTTTAACATGCTTTTTTTAGGTGGCATGTTATTGTTCTGTGAAGTGTAGTGTTTGAAATCATTGAAGCAACAGTTACATGTTGGGTTTGCATATCTTGATTGTTATTGGTTTATAACATGCAAAAAAGGGTAAATCAGTCGATTTAAAGGTATAATACATGATTGTTAAAGGTCACAAAACAGCACTCACAAGTGTTGTAGTTAAGACCTGGAAGTCCGAAACTGAGACTGAGACTTTGTTTGATCAAACATGTACATAAAATATTAAACCTGTGAATATTTGAGCCCAATTGAATATCTGAGTCATGAGGAAATGGCCAAAACTGGACTAAATTTTTCTTATAAAGCATAAAGAATGATTTTGATCTTACCCCGTGATGAAAACTGTTTTCAGTATTTGTTTGACTAATTTCTGGATAAATACACCATTTCAGGTGGAAAAAATTTAACAGTATGTTTGTACCAGCACCATCTTCATACCCTGAAAGTTATTTGAAAATCTGTGAACATTTCTGTTTGGGTATTACCGTATGTTAGCAATCCTGTACTGTACCTTTAAGGATGAAATGAGGATATCAAAATGAATTATTTGTTATTGGCTTCAAGGTTGAGTGAGATATTAGTTTTTTTAAATGCCATTGATTTGGGTTTTGTATTTGTACTTGTAATTTGTGTGGGATTTGCTTAATAATGTTTAGAATGAGAACATATAGAATTGGTTGGAATGCAGAGTTAAAAGGTTTATATGTAACTGAGGTAAAATATTGGTTGTTTGGATACATATGCATTTCTGACATAACAATTGCACCTTAACATTTAATGGGAGGAATTGTTTATGTTTGTGTAATGATATAGTACCAGTTTTGCTATGACTTTCTAAATTTGGAATTGTTTCTGTGTGAAGGTTAATGTTCAAAGTTTATTTTCAATCATTTTGTGAAACATTTTGAGGTGAAATGGTGAGGGTCTTGGGGGAGGTTCTGTGGAAATCATGGGAGGGTGAATTATTGGTTATCATGCTTGATTATCTGCAATAGATCGGCAAGTGAGATAAGGATGGGGTTGCTGAAAGGACAATATTTAACACTTTGGGGTACTGTTATTGCTTGTATGCATTTTGCAACCTTGGCTCCATGGTACAACCATATATGTGTACTGTTCCTTAAACATGTTCAAGTACATGCATGGGGTGTTAAATGTTCCATGTATATGTATATTGTGTGGCTGTACATTGTGTGGTTGTGTGTTTTGGACTTTCGATGCACTTTCCTAATGTGAAGGAATGTTAATTTCAATGCAATGATATTGCAAAAGGGCTATAACAGTAAGGTCATTTTGTTTCTCTGTCAACATGGGTTTTGTGGTGAGTGTAATTGCACCAATGTGGATGTGGGTATTTTTGTGTCAGCATTGATTTGGATGTAGATTAATTGTATGTGACACATATGAAGACATTCAATTCCTGTATGATTTAATCTTACTGAATTTTTCTTTTTATTTACAGGGACCCACCAGAAGTGATATCGTCTTCCGATGTTATTTACACTGCTTCAACAGAAATACTGGAGCAGCTAAGGGATAATCTGCCTAAGACATGCTCAGTTGAAATTGATGAGTCATCTAATCAGATCTTGACATTGACACCGTATGATTGTATCAATTAGGTATGATCATGCTGGTAAAGAAATAACATGGGGAACTGTTTGTAATTTGATGTAATTTTCAACTATGACAATATCCTAAAATTTAAAACAGAGTCTATTTTCCACCATTTTGTTTTTCCTGTTCATGTTGGTATTACATGTATGTAATAATTTATGGACATAATTTATGTTGATATGATGACATCAAATCAAAATGATGGTACAAATTGTATATTTGGATGATAACTATATACTAAAGTAATAGTTTTTTTTCAGTAACACCATGAGCCATGTATTTAACTCCTTTATGAGCTTGAGTGGCTCTGAGAAGAGTTGATTAATTTGACGTTCCGACCAATATGCTCTGCTCTGGCTGTCTTCAGAGGTAGAGAGTGGACGTGTACTGGTATTGCAGACCTTGTACAAACTGCTGCTCAATATGGTGAATGGACTTGAAGTTTAATTGCAGACCTGATGGAAATTGCTGCTCGGTGAGATGTGAAGGTACTGGATCCAGTACCTGTACACTTATCACTGATTAGTGGTTTCCACCAGGTCTGCCATTGTACTATTAGTCTATTCACCATATTGAGCAGTTGTTTGTACCGGGTCTGAAATACAACTACTAGTCCAGTCTGTTCCTTGCAGGTGCTGCATTCTTGTGAAGACTGCCAGAGCAGAGCATGCTGACTGGAATATTGCCACCAACTTTTTTCAGAGCCACCCAAACTCATAAAAGAGTAGTATGTGTCATAGTGTTACTGAAAAAACCTATAACTTTATGTACTTCTGACATGCATAGCCTTAATAACTACATGTATATTGATGTTATGTTGATTATTGTATCATTTAACTTGTTTATTTGATTTATCTTGTGAAGACTGCCAGAGCAGAGCATGCTGACTGGAATATTGCCACTAACTTTTTTCAGAGCCACCCAAACTCATAAAAGAGTAGTATGTGTCATAGTGTTACTGAAAAAACCTATAACTTCATGTACTTCTGACATGCATAGCCTTAATAACTACATGTATATTGATGTTATGTTGATTATTGTATCATTTAACTTGTTTATTTGATTTATCTTGTGAAGACTGCCAGAGCAGAGCATGCTGACCGGAATATTGCCACCAACTTTTTTCAGAGCCACCCAAACTCATAAAAGAGTATTATGTGTCATAGTGTTACTGAAAAAACCTATAACTTTATGTACTTCTGACATGCATAGCCTTAATAACTACATGTATATTGATGTTATGTTGATTATTGTATTATTTAACTTGTTTATTTGATTTATCATGTGAAGACTGCCAGAGCAGAGCATGCTGACCGGAATATTGCCACCAACTTTTTTCAGAGCCTCCCAAACTCATAAAAGAGTATTATGTGTCATAGTGTTACTGAAAAAACCTATAACTTTATGTACTTCTGACATGCATAGCCTTAATAACTACATGTATATTGATATTATGTTCATTAATGTATTATTTAACTTGTTTATTTGATTTATCTTGTGAAGAGTGCCAGAGCAGAGCATGCTGACTGCAATATTGCCACCAACTTTTTTCAGAGCCACCCAAACTCATAAAAGAGTATTATGTGTCATAGTGTTACTGAAAAAAACCTATAACTTTATGTACTTCTGACATGCATAGAGTTAATAACTACATGTATATTGATGTTATGTTGATTAATGTATTATTTAACTTGTTTATTTGATTTATCATGTGAAGACTGCCAGCGCAGAGCATGCTGACCGGAATATTGCCACCAACTTTTTTCAGAGCCACCCAAACTCATAAAAGAGTATTATGTGTCATAGTGTTACTGAAAAAACCTATAACTTTATGTACTTTTGACATGCATAGCCTTAATAACTACATGTTTATTGATATTATGTTGATTATTGTATCATTTAACTTGTTTATTTGATTTATTTTGAGATTGGTGATATAAATTATTAAATACGTTCTCTGTAAATTATATTGGTTTTATAAATTAGGTCTGATCATGGTAGTATATAGAATTTTGATTGGAAACTGTTTTTCTTTTGATGTTATTTACAAGATAACATCCTAGAAGTGAAATCATTTATTTTTTCTACCATTTCTTTCTTCCTGTTGTCATGTAGGTTTGTATGATGTACATGTAATAATTTATTTACCTAATTTATGTTGCAATGATGACATCAAATCATAGTGACATACAAGTTAATTGTTTACTTGGATAAAAATTATATAGATATTATGTTGATTAATGTATCATTTAACTTGTTTATTTGATTTATTTTGAGATTGGTGATATAAATTATTAAATACGTTCTCTGTAAATTATATTGGTTTTATAAATTAGGTCTGATCATGGTAGTATATAGAATTTTGATTGGAAACTGTTTTTCTTTTGATGTTATTTACAAGATAACATCCTAGAAGTGAAATCATTTATTTTTTCTACCATTTCTTTCTTCCTGTTGTCATGTAGGTTTGTATGATGTACATGTAATAATTTATTTACCTAATTCATGTTGCAATGATGACATCAAATCATAGTGACATACAAGTTAATTGTTTACTTGGATAAAAATTATATAGATATTATGTTGATTAATGTATCATTTAACTTGTTTATTTGATTTATTTTGAGATAAGTTATGTAAATGATCAAATAAGTTTTAGATTTTTATTGATTTTATAAATTCGATGTGATCATGCTGGTAAAGAATTTAGATGAGTAACTGTTTTGATGTGGAACAACATCCAGAAGTTGAAAATATAGTAATTTTCCTCCATTTCTTTCTTGCCGTTGGCATCCAAGTAGTGTATTATGTAAGAATTTATTGAGATAGTTTATGTTGGAATGATGACATCAAATCATAATGATGCTACAAGTTTATTGTATACTTGGATGATAATTATATTGTTTTTGATATAAAGTTGATTAATGTATCATTAAATTCTTTATTTCATTATTAGAGAGATTAGTTTTGTGAATTATCAAATAAGTTGTAGATTGTTATTGATGTTATAAATTGGGTGTGATCATGCTGGTAACGAATTTAGATGGGAAAAGTTTTTGATCTGATCAATGTAATTAACAAAACATCCTAATATTGAAGATAATAGTCAGGTAGTTTCTTCTAGTTCTGTTTTTTCCTGTTTGCATTCAAGTTTGTTTGTATTATGTAAGAATTTATTTACATACCTAATGTTGGAATGATGACATCAAATCATAGTGACATACAAGTTAATTGTTTACTTGCATGATAATGGTATAGTGGTATTATAAAGCTGTTTAATGTATCATTTAACATGTTTATTTGATTGATCTTGAGATTGGTGATGTAAATTATTAAATAAGTTGAACGTTAATTATATTGATGTTAATGTGTCACTTTTTTGGGCTCAAAACGCATGTTCTTTGATGTATGATGACGTATGATTAGATCAATGTTATTTGACATGTCTGGTAATGAAGATGGTTTCTGGAAATAGGCAGGGCAAGAACTTGTGGTTGGGTATTTTTTTATGATGAAGTTAAGAGAAAATTATACAATTTTGATTGGTTTATCTTCAGACAATCTGAAGAAAATTGTGTAAGAAAACATTGCAATGTGATTTTTGAAGCATTGAGCATTTCAAAGAAGGCTTGTTTGGTAATGATCCTCAGCTGCTTGGGATCGAAACGTCAGGCCCTCTTTCAACTGCAAGCCCTTACTAGCATATAATTTGAATGTGTAATTTTCCGTAAATTTTAAAATAATAACATTAATCGATGGTATTTATTGTTACAAAAGTGTCAGATGATAAAAATGATAATGATCATGAAAATAATAACATGCAGAAAAATGATGATAATGATGATGAAATTGATGATGACAATATTGAACGGTTATGTGGTGTACAACTGGACACATGCTTATAACCAGCTAATATTGGACAGGAAAATTTTGGATCAGTATTTTGATATCTTTTGTATTGAAATACACTTACACTGCGTGACTGAACAAATACTGATCATGCTGATTGCTTTATTCGTACACTGACTGAACGGTATAGAAAATACATATTTATCTGGACAATAACATCCGGTTAGTTCATCACGTGTAACTGAACATGTCATTGATCTTGAATGCATATACACATGTACATATGTAAATATTTTTGGAATTTCCAGTGATGTACGTCATGCAATTGGACGTATGGGACGGAACATTTCCCTGACGACCTTTACTGCATCTTCCTTGATATTTTTGCCCATAAATCTGCATTTTTTAGAAAAAAAAACCAACAAAGTATTACTTCAAAATAAGCAGCCACATTACTTGAGCGCCGGTGGCGGGCGCGCACATGTAGTGATCCTGGCCCTGTCTAGAGTCTCTGTGTTCAAATACAATTTGACAGCCGTAAATGAAGATCAGACGAGCGCCCTCGTACGGCCTCTTTGAACCAGTTGGGGTACTTGACTGGTTCCCGGCGCAATAATCATTGGAATGACTGACTTACTGGTCTGAACACATCGGAGGGAATGCGAACCAGTGTACAGCGGTATGTTGCTTAGTATGGTGCCTGAAGTATTGTGTGTTCGCCGTAAGGAGATGCGTTTACAAGAAAGGAACAAGATTCTTAAAAATCAAGTTGTTTACAATCATTGATCTCCATCAATTCAGCGTGAGTACAGCGGGTTAAGACTGAGGAGATTTTGACTCGATATTAACAGTAAAATGATATATGGGGTTTAGTTGGCATGAATGTATGTTGATTGGGCAATTCTTGATGATAGGTTTATTTGATGCTATGTTGCATTATCTTTGTCTTTGATGTTTTTTGTATGTTTTTATTTTAATATGACCGTCCACCCCAGGGTCCTCATGAGTCATGGTCCTAACGTTATTAGGCCTAACGTTAAGTATACAGTACTAGGTCTACTTATGTTAGTTAGCCTAGCTAGTAGGCCTAGTACTAGTCCGAGTAACTTGGACCCTAAAAATTAAATTTTTTTAAAAACCATTTGGACATGATCTGGCAATAGTAGGGTCCATAGCCATGATAGCTCCCTTGGTCCATAGCTGGCTGCATGAGACATTTTTAGGATTGTTTTGGAGGTGAAATCAAAGGATTTTGACTCGGGGTAGAGGCAAAAGGGAGCTCTTGCCACTCATTTACACACAAGGTATTTGGACCCTACTATCGCCAGATCATGTCCAAATGTTCAAAAGGGCGATTTTTAGGGTCCAAGTTACTCTGACTAGCCTAGTACTAAAGTACTAGTAGGGATAGTAGTAGTACTAGTAGTAGTAGTACTAGTACTAAGTAGTACTAGCTTTACTTTACTAACTGTGCTGTGGTTAGTTTGCTGTTTTCCACAAGGATTATTTTCAGACCCCATAATTTTCTTCAAAACTCAAAGCTATCAATCATTGAAGCATTGAAGTGGACATCACAAGTTGTCAATATAATTAATTAGGCATGTTAGGTGAGTTACTTTATTCTTAAACTAACGTTAGAACTTAGAAGCCATGTCTGAAAATAATCCTTGTGGACTAAATTAATTTTAGTCAGGAGCATACTAAGTTGACTAACCCCGTGGAACTAATAATGGCCATGCCATGTCACATTATTAGGCAACTTACACTCGCAAAGAAGAAAGAGCATTCATCTTTCAATTTTCACATAATTGTCTTAGGGATACTGTGAAACTACAAGTACATGAAAATTTACTTTCATTGCCTGGATTTTCCTATGCATGTGGTGTATTTGGTTGCCTCCAAGTTTTAAGTCGACTGTATAAATGTAATGGCACACAGTGCCTTGTGTGACATGGGCCTTAGGGAAGTTAGGCTTTATCTTCTACATTTTCTAAGCGTATTCACAATGTTGGGTATGGTTTTGGGTATGTACACTGTATGAACAGGAATATTATGGCTATTAATCATGCATATGTTTTTTCGTTTCATCATTTGAAAGGAAAGTAATTGTACGTAGTCGTAGCATGACAAATTTTGACAATACTATAGATGGCTGATCGTTTATGATTATTTATTTTTTGCAAGTTGTACGTAATGACTATGCATGCATTATAATGAAATAATGAAGAATTGTCAAGATTTTGTACCGTTATATTTTTATCTAATAAAATTAAACATTAAACATATTTGTAGGGTTTTTTTTGGTTGAATGAAAATGTGTCGGCAGTTTTTTTTTTCATTTTGCACTTATTCATTTGATTTATTCTATGAAGTGGACATAGTAAGATTAGGAAAGGAAATGTGAACTGATGAGATACACACAAACCAATACGGGTGATTCCAAAAAAGTGCGCTTCCAATTGTTTGTAACGCGTTGGCCAATCACAATGCGTGGAATCTGTCAACCTTTGCTAGATGCGATTGCAAACACTTGGAGGTTCATTATGTAGTACATGTATTTGAAATTGCCCGTATTGTCCCATGTGTTATCTCATATTACTGTATGACATTAATGTTTTTATCCATGTTGTTTATAGTATGATTTACTTCCAGTTGTTGATTCTGAATATACATACAGTTGATAACTAGTTGTGGTCAAAGCATATGTGAAATTGTTAAGATAAAGGTAATGGCAAAAGGCAATAAAAACATACATGTACTGTACATGATCATGACATGTACATTATATGATTAAACAATGTTTGTAAATCATGTGACCTATACCGACTATAGACCATCAAGGGTTATAAGTTGTGGTGTCACTCATAGTGTAGCTCTTTTTTGATAATGACATTTTGAAGCTTTAATTACTCATTAAATTTAGAGTCAGGACTATAAACAAATAAATTTGCTTATGATGATAGATGTAGTATTTGATAATTCATTGATTTAAATCGTCTATATGAATCATTGCGCTTTTGACTTTGAATTTTAAAATTTGGTCACATTACTAATTGTGATGTGGTTTTATTCAGCGTTACAATATAAAACTGTAAGTTGTTAAGCATTTATAGACATACAAGGCAGAATGAAAAATGTTGTTAGGACAACTACCTCAAGTTTGTTTTATTGGGTTTTCACTTATAAATTGTGTCTATTGTTCTTGGGTAAAGCTTGAAATGAATAAAATTCAGTATAGTGTGTGAATTGTTTAGTATTTGTGGTTATAAGGTAATCATAATGTGCTATTTACTATTTTGTCCAATGTGTTGTATTTTATTTTGGCAGACAATGAAGTTCCCGAAGCAAGTGTGTGGTGATGTGGGCCAGAGACGTCGCAGTGGAGTTGGCCAGAGATGTGTGTTACCCCTGTCTGTCATTGTGAAGTCTCATTTCCCTCCTGATCATTCCATCTGCTCATTTCACTTCCAACCTTATGTGTCTTCCCATATCCCTCCTGTATCACATGTCATTTCATCTCCTCTTCATGGTGCACTTGATTCATCAAGTGTGCCACATCCAAATGCCTTGAGGTTGGTACCTCCTCGAGGAAGTCTGTACATCCAAAAGGGTGTCTATACAATGACTGACTCACCAGCGTGTGTTTGTACTCCAGTGAGAGTACCTTGGCCATCGTGTCATGCAGGACAGACGAACTACCCAGCTGACTCACGGTCGTGTGTTTGTACCTCATTGAAGGTGCCTGAGCCAACATACAAATTGGGCTCTGCAGCTGGTCCGACGCCAAAGAAAAAAGGTTCATTGTATAAAAGCTTGAAATTGAACAAAAGTATGACAAAGAGAATTGAAAAGAGAACAGTAAGAAAATGTAGTATGAACAAGATGGCCAATAAAGATGATGCTTGGAAGAGAATACCGGTACGTAGTTGTGATAGATCAAAGAGATCCAGAAAGTGTGTAAGTAAAACAAGCAGTATTAGTTCATGTAATGGTAAGTTGAGTACAAAGGTGAGACATAGGTCATGTACAATGTTTGCCAAGAGGAAGATGGTTTGTTTGAAGAAAATAACAGGCGGTAAACATGCCTCAAGTTGCCAAGAGAAGATTAAGAAGGATGTACCATATGGTTATAAAAGTCCAGAACACAGAATGACTGCCAAAGCAAGGAAGCATGAACAGTACAACTATAGAAGAGGTGGTAAGGTCATTGAGTATAGAGTTACAAAGAAGGACAAAGAAGTACAGGAAAAGAAACAGAGAAATGTATTTGGTCATACAAAGAGGACTCTCAGGAATATCCATAATGCATCAGAATCTGAGATTATTCCAAAGAAAACTACCAGAGGAAAGAAGGTTCATGTACAGAAACAGCAGAATGTTAAGCGCAAAACAAAGAATGATGTGACAGAAAGTGCACACACACAATTTCAAGGAATTACAATTGATATGAATGTATGTTGGCTCTGTGATAAAATTGAACAACCTGGGACTGTGGCATTTACAAGACTAGTTCAATGTGAAAAGTGTCAAATATGGTTACATGTGTCCTGTAAGCAGTTTATGAAGATACAACAATATTTGATCAATAAGTCAGTGTCATGGGTATGTTGTAAATGTGGCAATGCTAATTATTCTCAAAGCTTGTTCCATGATTTTGGCTTTTGCAGTGATGGCAACATGTATGAGTACTTGGAGCTTGATGAGGATGCAGAGTCATTGGAAGGTGTTCTAAATGTAAGAAAATGTGCCAAGTCATTGAAGTCTAGAGATTGTGATCAAAGTACCAATGCAGAACCTGTGATTGTACAACAATGTGGAGGTTATTCATTAAGAGAAAGAAAGAAGAAATCAAATGATCCTGATAAATCACAAGGAGTTGAGTCGAAAGGCAAGAACACAAAAACATGTAGTAAGGATACTGTCAAGTTCAATGATACAAATTGTTCAAATAAAGGGAATCCAGGAAAGAGAAAAAGGGTTGATGACATGGAATATGAAAATACAGAGATGCACACAACTATGAAGAGAGTACATGTATATGCAACCCGTAGCCAGAAAAAAGTCAGACAAAAGAAGACAAAAGCAGCAGTATCAAGCAGTGAAGTAGTTATTGAGGATGTTGGCGTTTCCACATGTAATGCAAAGACAAATCAGAGAGCACATAATAAGCCAAGTAATTCTCATGCATTAAACAGTGTATTAGTACAAGGAAACTTCCATCAGGGTCACCCCAAATTTGGATACAATGTCGGGAAACAATGTGTGCCAAACAGCTTGTGTGCAATGATGTATGGTTACATCAAAGATTTGAGTCGATGGACAAGTCATGATATGGATTTGATTCTGAATACTGGTGATGAACTGTATGGTTATTTATCAAAAAGCTCGACAGTAAACACAGATTATTTGTTAATTAATGAATTACCAACTGATTTAAATTTATTTAATAAGCAATTTACCATGACATATCATGAACCTGTCAATGGAGCATTTGGAGATGAGTGTAACTTGCCTGAATTTAACATGATATCATTGAATAGAGCTCTTGAACAGACATTGCAAAGGTACAATGCTTGCTTTATTTGCTTCCATGAGAATACATTTGCTGTAATTTGTCAAAATCAAAAGTACTTCATATGTGATTCACATTGCAGAGATCAGAATGGAAGCCAAGTCAGTGAAGGAAGAAGCTTGATGAAATGTGTAGATACATGGCAAGGCATATACAGGTATTGTATTAATTTGTGGCACTCTATGAATTTACATAATCATGAACAGTTTGAAATTACAGGTACGACAGTGTGCTGTGTCGATGCTGGGAATAATTGTACTGTTCAATATGAGGGAACTAGACCAAAAGTTGAAGATGTGTGTGCTTGCTTAAATGAAGATGAGGGATGTACATCAAAAAATAGCACCTTGACACATAAGATGGTGGATAAAGAAACAACTAAAACAGAAATGCCCAGTGATGAGGAAGCATGTCACTCTAGCACTAATCCAGAATTCGATACTACTAAACCAGTAACCAGTAATGAAGACAGTACTGAATGTAGAGACAATGATATAGAAATAGTGGCAATTCAGTCATGTACTTTTCACTTTGTACCCTTGCAACATGATAGAAAGATTGCATTGTGTAAAGCTCTTGGAATTTCTAAAGTGTATGCTGAGTCTGAAAGTGTATTGTGTTACAACATGGGACCTCCACATGACATTAAATCTATAAGAGGTGATGGTAATTGTTTTTTTCGTGCTGTTTCGTATGCCATATCAGGTTCTGAACGTAATCATATGCGATTAAGATTAGCAGCTGTTAATTACTTGTTGAAACATGCTGATCGATACAAGTCATTCTTGCGTCAAGGCTACAATAGTGTTGAGGAATATGTTTCTAAGAAGAAATTGTTTTGTTCAGGAGTTTGGGCTACTGAAGTTGAGATAATAGCACTAGCACACATGTTAATGACTGATATCTATACCTATACAATTAATAGGTGGCATGTATTTTCAGGGAGATATGGTGAAGTTGGTACAGTAACATCTGAAGCTGCAATCTATCTGAATCACACTCGGCAGATACATTATGATGTTGTGTTGTCAGTTGAGGATGAGGAATGTGTTGTAGATGAACCATGTTGTAATGATTCAGTAGAAAGTGTCGTTCCAGAAAACAGCCTACAAAGTAATATAAATCACAGTCCAAAGGATCTAACAAATGATTGTGACGTATCTGTAGAAAAAGACAAGAAAGATTGTACATTGGGAAGAACAAGAAAGAAAAGAATAAACATAGCAATGAGAAGAAAGCAAAACAGGGAAAGAAAACAATTAACACGTGAAAAGAAGAAGCAGAAAGTAATACATGTATTTGACAAAGGTGATTCTAATGTGAATAGTCAGACCAAGCAGAAAACAACACCACAGAAGAAAATGTATGAGAAAATTAAATATTCTGCTACAGGTAATAACATGAAGTACAAAATGAAAACAAAATACCAGACCAATTCTGAATATAGACAAACAGTTATAAACAGCAGTAAACGTAGATATCATGAAATATCTGATTACAAACAAAAATTTATGAAGGCTAACAACAGGAGATATCATACAAATGTGACATTTAGAGATGAAGTAATTAGAGCAGTGAAGGCAAAATATCATGGAAATGCGAGGTACAGGAATGAAGTTATTAGAGCAATGAAGGCTAAATACCATGGAAATTTTAAGTATAGAAATGAAGTTATTAGAGCAATGAAGGCTAAATACCATGGAAATTTTAAGTATAGAAATGAAGTCATTAGAGCAATGAAGGCTAAATACCATGGAAATGTGAGGTACAGAAATGAAGTAATTAGAGCAATGAAGGCTAAATACCATGGAAATGTGAGATACAGAAATGAAGTTATTAGAGCACTGAAGGCTAAATACAGTAATAATGAGAAATACAGGAATCAATTAATAAAAAAAATGAAAGAAAAATACCATGGAAATGTTAACTATAAGCATAAAGTTTTACAGTCATTAAAAACAAAGTATAGGAATGATCCAAAATACAAACACCGAATATTGAAAAACAAGTCAGATAGAATAAGACATTTGAAGACAATGGACAAGTGTATTGATAATGTACTGAAGGATTTTAAAAGAACAATGTCAGTTGGTCCAGACTGTGTATGTGCTGTATGCCACAAACTGCTATTCAAGAACCAAGTGATGAAATGTAATAAAGACAAATACACACATTCTGAATGTATATCTGAGCAATATGTGCATAGTTGTGATGAGACTTGTGAAATGAACTGTGTGTTATCAAGATCAAATAGAGCATTGTTGTGGATTTGTTATACATGTCATAGGAAGTTGATTGTAAATAGAATACCAGCTGAAGCAAGTATTAATAATCTTAATTTATCAAATATTCCAGATGATTTGGGAAGATTAAATAGCCTTGAACAGCACTTGATCTCTAGAAATATTGCATTCATGAAAATTGTCAATTTGCCAAAGGGTGGTCAGAAAGGAATATATGGTCCATGTGTGTGTGTTCCATCAAATACTACAGAAACTGTCAAAATGCTGCCTAGATCAGGAAATGAGAATGAAATGATCCGTCTGAAATTGAAGAGAAAACTGTCATATAAAGGTTATTATGAGTATCAATTTGTCAATAAACAAAATATTCTAGATGCTTTATTGTATTTGAAACACAATAATAAATGGTACCATGATATTGAAATTGAGCATGATTGGATTAATCCTGTACCTGAATCTACAAGTGATGAAGATGATATAAATGCTAATGAACTTACAAATGATGATGAAAATGAAAATGAAGACATGCAGGAAAATGATGATAATGGCGATGAAATTGATGATGACAATAATGAACGGTTATGTGGTGTACAATTGGACACATGCTTACAACCAGCTAATATTGGACAAGAAATTTTGGATCAGTATTTTGATGATATCTTTTGTGTTGCACCATGTGAAGGCAATAATCCAGTAAGACTTTTAATGGAAGAAGGAAATGAAGCCAAATGTTTTCCAGTATTGTTTCCAAATGGCTCTCCAATATATAGTGATAAACGTGATGTCAGGATAACACTTTGCAGATATTTACATAACAGGTTAATGAATGCTGATAATAGATTTGCTCGGAATACAGACTATATTTTCTATGCTCAGTACTTGTCAGAAATCCAACAAGTTATGTCCAGTGTGTCTATTGCATTACGTAAAGGTTGTGGGAAGTCTCAAGATGGAAGAAATATAACAGCATCAATGATAAGTGATAAAGATAAACTGAGAGATGTGTTAAAATCTGACAGTGGATATAAATTTCTCAAGCCAATCAGAGGAACACCACCATATTGGCAATGTGCTCACAGAGATATATTAGCTATGATTACCCAACTTGGTTTACCTACATGGTTCTGTTCATTCTCAGCTGCTGATATGAGATGGCCTGAAGTGATTAATACTATACTAAAACAGAGAGGAGATTCAAGATCAATAGAGGAATTAGATTGGAATGATAAATGTGAAATATTGAGAAGTAATCCTGTTACTGCAGCTAGAATGTTTGATAGAAGATTTCACATGTTTTTGAAAAATGTTATTATGTCAGATGCACAGCCTATTGGAAAAGTCGTAGATTACTTTTATAGAGTTGAATTCCAACAGAGAGGATCACCACATACACATTGCTTGTTCTGGATTCAAAATGCACCCATAGTAGGTATTGATAAAGATGAAGATGTTGTAAAGTTTGTTAACAGATATGTTAGTTGTAAATTACCATCTGGTGAGGATGATGAAGAATTACATGAAATTGTTAGTAATGTACAGCAACACAGTAAAAAACATTCCAAAAGTTGTAAAAAGAAGGGTACAGAATGTAGATTTAACTTTCCAAGACCACCATCAGACAGGACATTTATTATACATAAGAAGTCAGCAAAGAAGCATGAAAATAAAAGGTCAAATGATTCTGATACATGTCATATTGATGAAGAAATAGATGATGTGCTGAATAATGACAAGAAAGATAGCAGTGAAGTGATATATATTGAGATGAATACAGAACAGGCAAAGGAGTTATTGAAGTCAGTGTGGACAGAAATGCAAAATCCAAAGAAACATTATGAATCAGCAAATGAATTGTTTGAAGCTTTAGGAACAACACAACTTCACTTTGAAATAGCAAATAGAGAAATAACAAACAAAGTGAGCATTGTATTAAAGCGTAATCCTCAAGATGTCTGGGTAAATCAGTATAATCATGACTTAATACGAGCATGGAATGCTAACTTAGATATTCAGTACATTACTGATATTTATGGATGTGTAGCATATGTTGCATCATATATGTCAAAAGCTGAACGTGAAATGGGACAATTGCTTAGTCATGCACAGAATGAAGCACAAAGGGGAAACATGGATGCTAAAGCAAGTATGAAAGAAGTTGGATATGTATATTTGCAAAATCGTGAAGTTTCAGCTCAAGAGGCAGTATATCGTGTATGTACTTTAAGATTAAAGGAATGTTCAAGGAAAGTAGAGTTCATACCTGTAGGAGATAATCCAGTCAGAATGAGTAAGCCTCTGAGAATGATCCAAAATAGACCAGATGAAGATGATGAAGATATATGGATGACATCCAAAATTGATCGTTACAAGGCAAGACCCAAGTCTCATGAATTTGACATGATGTGCTTAGCCTCATTTTGTTCAGAATTCAGAATTTTATCAACAACAGAAGCATCCAAATTGAACAAAGGAAGGACATATGAACATGTGTTTAAATTACAAAATGATTTGGGACACATTCAACGACGCACTCGAAGTAATCCAGCTGTAATTAAATATCCTAAATTTTCTGTTACAAAATATCCTGAAAAATATTATCAGAGTATTCTGCAGTTATTCCTACCTTATCGTGTTGATGCACAGTTGAAGCCATCACAGTATGAAACATATGAAGACTTCTATATGAATGCAAGTGTTAAACTAATTGATGATAATGTACAATGTGTGAAGACTGTTATTGACTTGAATCGAAGGAAATTTGAAGCTAATATTGAATCAATTGAAGACGCTGAAGAGTATCTGCATAAGTTTGGAGAGCAGGAAGATGCATGGGCTTTAATATGTCCAGAGACTGAATCAGTAAGACTTGAATGTATGAATGATAAGGAGCAAATTGAGCAGGACAGTGAGGATGAATTTGCTATACCAGACTTAAAATCAAATGACAAAGATGATTCAAAATATAGTATTGAATACCATACACCTAAATTGCATAGAGAAGAAGCACATAGTTTAATGAGATCATTGAATAGTGAACAGAGTAGAATATTCTATAAAGTTAGACAATGGTGTCTTGATAAAGTCAATGGTAAACATCCTGAACCATTTCATGTCTTTGTAACTGGAGGAGCAGGAACTGGCAAGAGTCATGTGATTAAATGTATATATAATGAAGCTGTACGTATACTTGGAAGATTGATGCATAATCCTGATGATGTGAGTGTATTATTGACTGCTCCTACTGGTGTTGCTGCATATAATATTAATGGATTTACAATACACAGTGCTTTGTCAATAGGAATTGATGTATCTTTACCATATCAACCACTTGGTGATGAGAAAATGAGCACATTACGTATGAAATTGGGACAGTTGCAAATATTGATTATAGATGAAATATCTATGGTAGATCAGAAAATGCTATGTTATATACATGGACGACTGCGACAAATCAAACAAACAAGAACACAGTGTGCTTTTGGTAATGTAAGTGTGATTGCAGTTGGTGATTTTTATCAGTTACCCCCAGTGAAAGGGAAATCATTGCATCATAATACACTAGAATCTAGTCTATGGCATGAGCAATTCAAAATAGTGGAACTTCAAGAGATTATGAGACAAAGAGACAGCATGCAATTTGCACAGCTTTTAAACAAGTTGAGAATTAAAGGCAAGAAAGATACCTTGAATGATGAAGAAACTGCTATGCTAACAAAGTGTGAAACTGGTGAAATATGGGAAGATGCAGTTCATATTTATCCAACAAACAAACAAGTAAATAATTTCAATGTTGACATATTGCGTAAGAAATGTCCTGATTGTTTTTGTATTGAAGCCAAGGATTATGAGAAAGACAGTAGTAGTGGTCAGATGAAACAAAGAGCACATCCTTTACAATCAACACGTAAATGTAGTTTGAGTAGTTCACTATGGATTGGAATTGGTGCAAGAGTTATGCTTACAAAGAATATTGATGTATCTGATGGACTTGTAAATGGAGTATTTGGAACTGTGATTCATATAGAATTATTACCTGATAAATCTGCACCCAAAACTATTTTAATCAATTTTGATGATAACCAGGTTGGATCTCAACACAAAAGGCAGTCAGTTTCAAGATTCCCAAATGCTGTGGCTATTGAGATACAAGAAGAGAATATTGGCAAGAAATGTATTCGGAAACAATTCCCTTTGAAGCTAGCCTATGCATGTACAGCTCACAAAGTGCAAGGAACAACATTAAATAAAGCAGTAGTATGTTTAGACAAGACATTTGCAGCTGGCCAAGCATATGTTAGTTTGAGTCGAGTCACAGACATAAAGAACTTGCTTATTGAAGGATTTGATCAGAAACGTATCTATTGTGATAAATCAGTTGGGGAAGCATTCAGTAATATGCCTAAATTTATTGAAAATGTAGACTTTGATGTGAGAGATGAAAACACTACTTCTATTACACTGCATAATATACAAGGTTTGAAGCCACATATTGAAGATTTAAAATGTCATAATGAAATAATGCAGTCTGATTTTATATGCTTGACTGAAACATGGATTGAGCATGATGAAATGATTGAAATGGGTATTGATAATTTCAAGAGCTATCATCAAACAAGAGCTTCATCATATGATAATACAATGAGATTACAACAGCAGAGCCATGGAGGTGTATCAGTATATGGCAAACAAGATAAACACTTCAGTAGATTATATTTTGACATTAATAACCTTGAGTACATTGCATTTCATATCATATCTGAAATGTCTGTTGTAATTGTTGTTATATATCGACCACCATCTTACAAGATTCATGACTTTATTGACAATTTGATCAAACTGATGTCTGAAATACATGCTGTAAGTAACAGATGCATTGTTATTGGTGATTTTAATGAGAATATTTTGAGTATGAATTCCCACATTGAGAGAGTAATGAAAGAACATGGTTATAGGCAATATGTAACTGATGCAACCACAGAAAACGGTACATTAATTGATCATGTTTATGCACGAGGTTTGGATCATATAGAAACTGTTGTTACACCCACATATTACAGTTATCATGAAGCTGTCAGAATAATGTACAAATATAAGTAATTTTGCAGTAATATAAAAACATGTATTCAAGACTGCATTCAAGCAAAGATAAGTTAAAACAGTGCATAGTTGAAAAAAATTATAGCGAATGTTATTTACAATTGTACTGCACTCAATGACAATGTATGTTTATACAGCTCTATGCCTATGAAAACACAATGATCATATTTGATATAACCTTTCAGGATATCACAATATGTAACCAGTCAGGATGTAGTACGTAACCAGTCAGGATGATAACAGTATGTAACCAGTCACAATGATACCAGTATGTAACCAGTCACGATGATAATAATAGGTACAGCTACTTATATAGTGTATAAATTAAAGATTCCCTATTCACTAAACATAATTGTTATTATCCCTGGCCATAATTTACATTCCTGAAACCATCTCAACTCCCTGGGGAGTATACAGCCCCAGCTACCATAGGGCGCACACAGGAGGCTAATCAAATTAGCCTCTGTGCCTTTAAGAGTACATGAAACACTTTTGATTGTATGGCAAGTAAATTGCCATATTGTTATGGGGACATTCTTATGTCCCAGATATTTTGATCACACACCACATCAATGGGTGTGTGATTTCAACCTTGCCTATGCAATGAAAACTTCAGGACAAAGGATGTCCACAGAATTCATAATTACACAATGTTCTATGGACATGTCCAGAAGATTTCTTTTGCATCAAACATGGAAATATCACTGTTTTATGATTACATTTGTATCTAATGACTTGCATGTCATCCAGTACTGAGGCCATCTTCAAAATGTTATGTATGCGGTACATGATCAACTACATGTATCATTTGAATTTGCAAAAGATTTCTATGATGTTAGAAATTATCACAACTTGAAGTTAAATTTACATGCTTTATATGTGTGACATACATTTTTGTTATGTTCTTGTATGAAATATGGGATCAGCTGACATTCAACTTAATAGACTATTTGCATCCTGTTAAATATTACAGGGGTATAATTTGTCAGATTTCTGGATTTTTCCCCCAACTTTCCCTGTACAAAAGTATATGAGACATGATTTTCAGGTTCTTTATTATAGTAGGCATATTCCTTTAAATATGCAAAGGCATATTCAAATGTAGTAAAAAAAAGTATCCCTACTTGATAAAATGCAAGCAGTTACATTGTTTGATAAAGATCACAGATTTAGTTTAACTCTGTATACAATGTAGGCCTTTTTGTTCAACGCATGACTTGTAATACATTCCTTTGTGTGAAACAAGTACATTCTTGAGAACTATGCTGCTAGGCATACTGTTATGCCATTATTGCTGTAAGATGCCAGCTCGAGCTTCAACTACATTTACATGACAGATCTGCATGTGCACTCATCTCCAACTGAAGTGACTTTGTAATGTGGAAATATCCAATATCCATGATCACAGGAGTACTTCAACTGCTTCAAAGTTCGAAAATGTGTTTCATCGGGAGTGATTCTTGCACTGAACTGAACATGTACACAGAGATGATTCAATGTGGATTGAACTCTATAGTGCAGTCTTTGTTATCAATAAGCTTCCTTTTGTCTGTTCAACAAGTAGGAACAACAAATGGGAAGCAGGTGGAGGACCTTCAATTCTTCATCATTGTCATGTTCACGAATTGAACCAGACTAATGTTTGCATTCATGTTGCTATCATTTCTGAGCAGTTTCATTGGACTTCAAACAACATTCATGACTTCTCAAGTTGTCACATGCTTGAGCTCTGAATGTACACCTGCCTGTGGCTGCCTTGTTTGAGTTGTGGGACAGACATCAAGCGTACATGTATAAGGTAAATATATTATATAAATGTTAAGTTTCCGTTAAAAAAAATGTATAAGCCGAGCTTGTTATTCTGTAGTGAACAACAATAGTTTAATTTCGTTGCAGATGCAACTCGCACATGTATCAATTAAAATAACACTGCCAATGACACTGGTATAGCAATATGACCTTCCGAAGATTTCAAGTGGTAATTATTTTTGGGTTCAGATCTGAAATACAAATCTAACGGTATTAAAATTCACTACAAGTAATAAATTGCTCCAAACTGCTTATCAGCCAAAATGACCTGAAATATATCAAGTGCTAAAAGTTAGGAGGGCCTGACATGTTTCGCTCCTAAGAGGATCTTTCTCAAAGGCTAATTTAATGACAGAGGACAGGAACATGCTGGGGAAGAAGCATACACGAATGGACAATGGGAGAGTTAGGGGGGGGGGGGGGGGTTAGTAGGAAAGTAGGGGTAGGTAAGATAAATCAGACAAAGAAAGGTCAAATGGGCAAGATCAAAGTTGACAAACTACAAAAGGGGTGGGGAAGGATAGGGCTGGGGAATAGGGATTAACAAAGGAGGTAATTAGAGGATAAGAGATCAAGATCCAGAAGTGGAATCCAAAAAGCAGGAGTCATTACAGAGTACCTGTAGATGAATGGAATTAAAGGTATTAAAAGTCACCATATTTTGTTTGTTTTATTTTCCCATGCAGTTTTCACTTTGGCTTCAAGCTCCACGGAAAACCCAAATGTGCTGAAGACAACATGTAAAACAAGTCATGTATGAACAAAAAGGTGTGATAATGGCCTCTGATCATAATTGTTGACAGACTTTTTGTCAGCATGATACTTATTTAAAGTTAAGATGGAATATTTTTCAATACAAGTTATAATAAATGTTAATCATGTACACACAAATTTGTTGGCATTTAGTTGAATATCAGAGATTTTAACTTCCAAGAAAATGAACATTGAACAATAATCCAAATATTGCACAAGCTTTTCAAAAAAGGTATTATCCAGCATTCCAGCTTCTAGTCAGTTACATGTATGCGTCATTCACCATAATTTGAATGATGTCCAAGTTGTACTCATTGTGCTTTATTTTAGATATAAATAATTAACATTGGTGTACTTCCCTATTGAAATTGTAATATCAACAACTCATTCCATTGTAAAAATGTATAGGTACAGTCAGAAACTATACAAGAATACAATCACATAGGCCTACCCAGGAACTTCAGGAAAAAAACTATATGCAGTGTTATGTTATGTTATGTTAAACATACTTATATTCCCTTTTTAAATATCCTTTTTTTATCTAAATACATGTACATATGTGCCAATCTTCAGCCTTTAGCTGAGATGGAAAATAGTTTTGATAAACCATGATTAATAATAATGATATGATTATGAATTTAGTTAATCAACATTGAAGGTATAATACATGATTGGTAAAGGTCACAGAACAGCCCTCACACCTTGTCTGATCCAATAATATGTGCATGAAATGATAAACCTGTGAATATTTTAGTTCAATCAGACATCTGAGTCACGACAAAAAAGCTCGACTAGATTTGTCTTATGAAACGTAAAGAATGGTTAGACCTTAACCCAAGATCAAAACTGTTTTCGGTCTTTGTATTACTAATCCCGGATATGGATAAATACTTCATTTCAGGTTGAAATATTTTAATGGTATACATGTTGCTACCAGCACTGAAAGTTATACATAAATCTGTGAACATTTCTGTTTGGGTATGTTACCAATCCTGTTCTATACCTTTTAAGGGTAGATTAATTGTGTGAATAATTATAATGGAAAATGTTCAAATCACAGAAACCATGAGTAAACATAATCTGTTTACATGTATCTCATCTGACTGAACAAAAAAAAAACAAGAAAAGTTCAAAATTCACATGAGTTACTTTTCTCGATTTAAACAATATTGTTTTATGTCAGTGATGATTAAGGTATTGCGTCTAATTGTAATTGCAACTAAGATATTATAGTGGCCTTTGTTGTACCTCTACTTGATAAACCAAAATCGAAATATGTTAAGTCTGATCCAATAATATGTGCATGAAATGATAAACCTGTGAATATTTTAGTTCAATCAGACATCTGAGTCACGACAAAAAAGCTCGACTAGATTTGTCTTATGAAATGTAAAGAATGGTTAGACCTTAACCCAAGATCAAAACTGTTTTCGGTCTTGGTATTACTAATCCTGGATATGGATAAATACTTCATTTCAGGTTGAAATATTTTAATGGTATACATGTTGCTACCAGCACTGAAAGTTATACATAAATCTGTGAACATTTCTGTTTGGGTATGTTACCAATCCTGTTCTATACCTTTAAAGGGTAGATTAATTGTGCGAATAATTATCATGGAAAATGTTCAAATCACAGAAACCATGAGTAAACATAATCTGTTTACATGTATCTCATCTGACTGAACAAAAAAAAAACCAAGAAAAGTTCAAATTTCACATGAGTTACTTTTCTCGATTTAAACAATATTGTTTTATGTCAATGATGATTAAGGTATTGCGTCTAATTGTAATTGCAACTAAGATATTATAGTGGCCTTTGTTGTACCTCTACTTGATAAACCAAAATCGAAATATGTTTATCACCAAGACTTTACACAAACAATTTTAATTAAAGACCTTTGAAATAAATAAATCACTTCATCAGCTGTCCAATGATCGTACAACTTAGTATCCAGAGTTTCTTTATCATTTGAGTCATAGCTCTGTTTAAAACCTTAGCTCATCCTCTTCCTTAGGCTTTGTTTCCATCATTTTCAAAAATTAAAAACAATATTTTTTATATTAATATACCAGTTAAGTACACACATAATGGGCAGTTAATTATTGTGCAATTGCCAAGTTTCGACAAGACGATTTGCACTAATCCCCGAATGATGTTTCGTAGAGTTACATTATTAACCCTATCCTATAAACAAAAAGGTGAATTAAACTTCTGTCAATTTTTTAGTCTTATTATGACGAATAGGAAAAGAACACATGCGGCATTTTATGTGTCCTATCACTCACAGTGTGATTTTTGAAGCATTGGTTAATTATAAAGGTGTGCCACGAGAGGGCGCTGTTGCACAATCATTGCATTCAAACAAAAATACGAATTCGTACAGCCCATTCAAATACAGTAACATTGTACAACTTTTTCAAACACTAATCGGACAGATCGTACTGCACTGCATGATTGCTGTATTCGAGTTCGTACACTGACTGAAGAGTTGCAACGCGATTTGCGGAATGGAAAATGACATTATGATACATCCTGTTTATTTTATCCTTGTATTGTTTGCCTGTGATCGCAAGTTGACGATTTGTCACGAGAGGGCGCTGATGCATGCAGTGAGTTCAGTAAACTTTTGAGAAAAAAAGCAAGGCAGTGTGCGTGAAACACAGATGAACGTAGTGTAGTGTGATATTCCTACGACACAAAGTAATCATACACGTAGTAAATCACAAACACCCAAAAATTGTAAAACTTCGAATTGATAAAATAGTACAAAATGTGTCTGAAGTTACATTCACTGTTCAAATCAATTAATTCCATATTCCATTATTTGTTTTTGGAAAATTGAAATGGTGTGACCTAAATGCAATATTGTTTCGACGATAACTTCTGGTTAGTTCATTACAAACAACTGAAAGTTAAGAGAAGTCATTCAATGCTTACGATGTATATTGAACTTCCATCGATGTATTCTCCGTGATTACCGAGTAAACAGTATTTGAATAATGACGTCATTTTCCTTTAAATGACCACAACTTCAGATTGAATGACGTCATAGATTTAAAATTTCACAATTTTTTCAAGGTGCATTGATGCTTCCCACGTATCAAATTTTGCGGAAATCCATTGTTTACTTTCGGATTACGTAATCACTGTATATCTTTAACCAACCGTAGAGGGCGCTATATAGCTCGCATGACGTCGTCGTTTATAATTTCTGAAAGCCCAAGACCTCTATCTTTTAGCCAACTATGTTTTTTGCCCAAATCCTTCCGTTTTTGAGTTATTTTCAGTCAAACTGCAACTTCCGGTAACACCGGAAATGAAGGTCATTTGTACACAACACTGAATATATGAATTGTTAAGATTCACATGTTGAGTAACATATGTCAATATCAAAATCGTACGTCATGTGGTTCTCAAGTTACAGAGCACCAAAGTTTTTTCTAAAAACGCGTGTAATTTGATACCTGATGACGTAATCATAACGTCAATCTTCTAAATACAACTTGGCATCATGACCGAAGTTCCCACCAAGTTTGAAGTCAATATCTTTTAACTGTCATAAAGAAGTCGTGCTGACAAGTTTGGGAAGAAGAAAAATGAAAAAAAAAAAAAAAAAAAAAAAAAACTCGAACAATAACAATAGGTGTTCGGCTTGAAACCGAACACCTAATGAAACAAGTTAATTGTACCAGCTTTCTGGCAGGGCCGCGTATGCCCGCCTATGGGAGATTTGAGATTAGTTTTAGTGACAACTTCGGTCGAAGTTTCTAGAAAGGTCACAAAATGTAGTTCACAAATTAATGAGCTTAACGCTCATTATTTTTTGCAACGTAGCACAATTATTAACATCCCTCTATTCATTCATTGTTATATTGTAAGTTAATTTGCATAAATTATGGAAATGAAGAATTTAATTCGGATTAAAAAAGTGCATCGTGTTTTTTTTCTACGGCACTATAGGTGGATTACTTTGAAATTTGTTTATTTTTCATTTCACCGCAGATTAATGCAAGATTCAGTTGTCAATCCAGTTATTGTTGTTGTTGTTGTTGTTGCTGCTGTTGTTTTTGCAGTCGGTTGCTGGTGTTGTTGTTTTGTTGTTGCTGCTCAGTGCTGTTGTTTTTGCAGTTGTTGCTGTTGTTGCTGTTGTAGTTGTTGTTGTTGTTATTATTCTTTGCGTTAAACTTTTAGATCAATATAGTGATGATTATCTAATGATCCCTTGATGAGGAGACCACGCCCAGGGGTCAGAGGGCAAAACTGTAATCAAACGACTTATACAAGTTTATTAGTAGTGGAAAAACTGACCGTGCACTATGTCAATAATAGTATGGTTCCGGACAGATTCTTGGGTTTCTTCACGCACAAACCATCGAGGCAGATGCTAGACTCAATGTTATGTTGCACAGGGACACCAAAAAATACATATCTCAATTTTCGTCGAGGTTTTATGACTTAAAAAGCACGGAAATTGTGCCTTAAATTCTGCTAATCATGGCTTCTAATCAACCAGGGGGAGTATGGTGGGCTAATATGCCCCTTCCTCCAGGCTGGCAAGCAAAATATGACCAGAATACGAAGAAATAGTGAGTATGTTTTGGTCCTTTAAAATTTAAGCAGCGCAAACATTGGCAGACTTTTTTAATTTTTGTGGACCCTGGGTACTTCTAGATTTAGAAGGCTACTCCGTGAGCCTTCTAGCACTCTTACTTTTCGGGGTGCCGTAACGCTATGGGTTTTGAAAACAACAATTGATAGATGAAATTTTGGTGAAACATTGCAGCACCTACCGCCACTCCTAGATCGTGAATATCCCTGAATTATTTTTTTTCTTGATCCTCATACATCCGTTATGCTTGTGCAGTCTCATTTTTGCTATTGATCCACAACTTTTCGAGAAAAAATTCGACTTTCTGTGCCACTCCACTTCAGGAAAGATTTCTAATTTCGAGTTCATTCATAAATTTTATAGTATGGGCAAAAGCATTATTGTATAGGGGTGTGCTTATTGAAGGAGACATGAAAATCACGTATGCCACATGCACACCACACAGTAAGTGGGAGCCAGCCTCAATAAAAAAGATAAAGCTTCAACAACTGGTATCCACGTACATGCAGACCAATTTCAATGCATGCAGCAACCGGGGAACCAGTGAAGTCAAGTTGCACCCCTTCAGAAAATGGTAGATCCAATAATGCGCATGCGGACTAGACCACTTCAATCAGCAGGTTAACATCGGACATTTCGGCAAGCGGAGTGACACAGAAAGTCGAATTTTTTCTCGAAAAGTTGTGGATCAATTACAAAAATGAGACTGCACAAGCATAACCGATGTATGAGGATCAGGAAAAAAAATATTTCAGGGGAATTCACGATCTAGGAGTGGCGGTAGGTGCTGCAATGTTTCACCAAAATTTCATCTATCAATTGTTGTTTTCAAAACCCATAGCGTTACGGCACACCGAAAAGTAAGAGTGCTAGAAGGCTCACGGAGTAGCCTTCTAAATCTAGAAGTAGACCCTGGGTTAAATGTTAAAAAATGTTCATCTCGTTTGGTTTTGTTACAACAGAATTGTTACAATTTTTAGGATAGAAACTCTTGTTCTGTATGTTAAACTCCATTATAAGGATCTCCATTATAAGGTACAGAAATGTTACAACTTTGTAAAATTGTAAATATCAATTGGAAAGGATTCGGAAAGATTTTAATTTTAATTTTTATACACGTGTGCATTTGTTGAGCGCAATCTTTCAACCTGCGCAATCTTTCACCGTTTGTCCAAAGTGACTTGTTGTTAAAGAAAACCTGTGAGGCTGCGTCTAATGTTTTAGCCTAGGCCCACAATCGGTCCATGTTACCATATCAAACCAAGCCTCCAAGGGTTACGATCATCGCAATTATGCATCATCTTCTTTATTCTGTTGGTCGGTAACACGTCACTTATTGTGTAAGTACAATGGAAGTACACTCCAGTGCATTGTGCTACCCGTGCTAGTTTTCACTCCAGCCACATTGTCAAGCATTGTTCAGTGACCGAAAAACCCAGGATGTCCGACCGAGAGAATAACCCAAATTCCGAAATCTAATCCTCATTTAATTTGTTTGTTTGTTTCAATTCTGCGCAGTTTCTTCATGCACCATTCCACTCGGTCAACTCAGTGGGTCGACCCACGTAAGGCTTACTACGAACAGCAACGAATGCAACAAGCTCCGCAAAGAATGCCTCAACATTCCCCGAGAATGCCGCAACACTCTCCCAGAATGCCTCAACATTCGCCATGGACACCCCAGGGTCCTCAGCATCCTACTGCAGTAAGGGTAAGATTAGTCGTATCAGACGTTCGTACGTAGTGGTGTTACGTCCCAACTGAGCCTCTGCCCCAACTGTGTCCGGGCCATGCCCAACTGTGTCCGGGCCATGCCCAACTGTGGCGGACACAGTTGGGCACAAATGTAAACTTATACCTCTGCAGCAAATCAGTATAACGCCCAACACTATCTAGGCTATCTGATGTACAGCGAGCATGCACATTTTGGCTAGGTAGGCATCTAGCTATTTTATAGGCTTATCTCATGTTTGTGTTTGGCCAAACAAAATGTGGAGATTGAAAAGGAATTGTTTATTTTATCATGAGATATGCAAGCCAAATAAAGTCAGTCGCCCAGAAAACAAGTTTCTAGCCGGCATTTTCCCTTTTTCAAAATTGAATGAGGGTTGATAAAATGAAAAATTATTATTTAAGACCCTCCCACACCTGCATCGTTTGTGCCCAACTTAAGTTGGGTATGCCCAACTGTGCTGACACAGTTGTCCCGCGGTCGACTTGTCCGGTGACCACCAGTCATAGCCTTGTTTATATACCTCTTTCTTCACAGCAACCTGGGCCTTCGATTCCGATGCAGCCGATTGTCAAGCCCAAATGCAGGACGTGCAAAACGAACGAGGTGAGTGAGTTTCGTTTTAGGAATCTTCCAGGATCCAGGAAGGGGATGAGGAACCTTCCTGAATCTATAAGCCTCTCCGAAACGTCGGGTCGATTTCACGAAGCCCTGCGATCGATCGTAACTCGAGTAAGGAAGGATATCGCATCGTAAAGGGGCCTATCCTGCATAGAAATGCATCACAAGTCCTATGATTGATAGTAAGTTACCATGAGTTTGGTGAAATCGACCCGTCATTTCACTTTCTGGCGCAGAGGTCCTCTCCTCCATCTAAAAGCTGAAAATTCAGGGGTTTTTTTTATGAAGACGGAACTATTTCTTCTTCACAACTGAGTATCTGCTTTGAAATAATGGCCAAAAGTGGCAACGTTTGGTACCAAAGGGCTTGACCAAGGGTGCCGCTGTCAACTAAATCACGTTGTAGCAGCATCCTTTGCAATTCAGCACTCCAGCTGCAAGTAAGGATGATTAGCCTCCCAAATTATTATTATTATTATAAATTTTGAATCTTTGAATCTTCCTGAAAAGTGCATCATTCTTATTGTTGTCGTTGTTGTTTGTCAACAACAAACAGGTCCCCTCTAACGGCCAGGAGTGCCAGAGTTGCCAGGTGAAGGCTCGTCAACGGGAGGTGGAGCTTGTCCGAGCTCGGGAGGCGGAAGAAGCTGAGAGGAAGAGGCAAGAGACCCAGCAGCGAATCCAGAAGGAGCAAGAGAGACGAAGAGTGCAGTCTGCTGCCAGGAATCGGACACCGATGACCGTGTCCACTAACTATCAGGAGGTAGGTTGGGGGTACCGTGGCGGAGTGGTCTGGGGCCAATTTCATAAAACTGTTAAGCACAAAAATTTGCTGAGCACAAAAATGTCTCGCCCAATAAATCAAACCACCATTGAAAATTCCATTTGATATTCATGGTCACTGAACAACAGCCAAAGAACAATCACAAGTGATACACAAAACGTGGACATTTGGTTGTTAACCATGTTTTTATTAAGACAGAAATGTCATGCTTAGCAAATTTTTTTACTTAACAGTTTTATGAAATTGGCCCTTGGTGTGTCGTACTTAAAGGCACTATCGTTCATTCATGAGGACTACCAACAAATGACATCAGCTTCAAGAGAAGGTCCTGATGTAGCCAGCAGATGGTATCATCATCCAGCTCCTGGATACCCGGTACCAGAAGCTCCGTGGGGTGATTTGAAGATAGGGCACACCTCGATAATGTGCTTCAGAGTCTGGATCTCTGCACAGGGGCAATAGGGTGATGGGATGATGTGGGACTATCATACTTTGGTAGCATACCGAAACAGAAATCCTCACAGATTTACCTTTAACTCACTGGGTACAATGATGGGGATGATAGAAACATATCGTTGACATTTTTCCACCTAAAATGCTGTATTTATCCAGAAAAAAGTAAAACAAAGCACCAAAAACAGAAATATGGCATGTTGCTACAGCTGCTGCTGTTTCTATGCTCTCAGTTGATTCTTTTTCTTTCTTTGATTTGGCGTTTCTCCACAGACGACTTTCAATGACGATGAAACACCCAAATTGACTGATGGACAGAAAAGGACAAGTAAGTGATATATTTCCTCGTAAAATTCACCAATGAAAGGCTCGCAGTCAAAAGGGTACCAGTCAAAAGCTATGTACCTGCCATTGGCTATTGCCTATAAGATCACCAGCCAAACATTACCAGCCAACTACCAGCCAGTGATGGCCTTCCTCTTTCGTTTTGTTCCCAAATTAGTCACTAAAAACCTGGACGAGGCCTTTCCTGACGTTGAGAAGACCGTGGTGGAGATGGTGTTGGAGTCTAGCTCCTGGGATGCGGACAAAGCGACGTCCGTACTGCGATCTATGGCCAAGGAGAAACCAGCCAAGCCTGAACCGGTAACCAAACATGGGGCTAGCTATTCGCGGCAAGATTCGCGGCACTACCTGCCGAAAAGCAGGGGCCAATTTCATTGAGCTGCTCAAGCAGCAACATTTGCTTGAAGAGGAACAACCTTTGTGAATATAATCAGTATTCCAGCCAAAACTCCTTGTGAATGCAAACAATGGCTGAATACAAGTCAAAAGCAGTAAACATCACATGAAAATTTGGTTGGTAATCCTGTTTGATCAAGGAAGACTTTTCATGCTTAAGCAATTCTTTTGCGTTATAAGCAGGTCATTGGCCCAAGATTACCAGCCAAAATCGTTGACAATTCTCGTGCAATGCAAAGAGATTAATACCACTCTGAAATGGCGACATATCAAACGAGAATTTGGAGCACTGTTTTGTTGGGCAATCTGAACTTTCACTAAGCAGCTGCATTCTTATCTCGTCCCACTGACAGACTCTTTCCTGTTTTTCCCATCAATAGAAGCCAGTTTCTTTTGCCAAGGTCAAAATGCCGGCCAAACCAGCAGCCACTGCTGCTCCATCTGAGGCCAAGAAGAGAGAGAGTAAGTAATCACGGGTTACCAGTCAAAGCGGGTTACCAGCCAGAGGTTACAATCTAAAGATTACCAGCCACATGTTTAGCTTAAGCAGAGGCAGAGGTTACCAGCTACAAATGTTAATAGCCAGAGGCTACCAGCTTTTGGCTACCAGCTATTAAGGGTAATAGCCAGAGGTTACCAGCTAAAAGCTACCTGCGATATGTTTATTGCGAGAGGTTACCAGTTATGCCTTTAGGCTACAACTAGCGGTTGCCAGTTTGATCTTAATAAAAGCAAGGTATAACTGTCAATCTCAGATGATTTGCTTTATTCTGAAGAATTTGCAAGAGTTAAGAGATCAGTGTTTTTCATTTTTATCCTCTTGCCTGAAAAGAAGTCCAGATTTTCTCGTAGCCACAAGACTGATTCTAAGGACGTTTACGAAATGGAGGCTCAGGCTCAGGCTCCGGCTCCATTTTCATGAATCCATTTTGACATAACGGGAATCAAAATAGAGGCTTTTGGCAACAGTTTGGAAGTAGATTCTCTTGTTTGAAAAGGAAAACAGAACTTCAGTTCCAATGAAAAACCAACCTACATTTTCAGCATATGGATGTCAGATCTGGAGCCCGAGCCTGAGCCTGAGCTGCCATTTCGTAAACCCCCTAAGAAATAATTTTGTTTCCTTTTCTTACAGTGAGGGAGTATCTGAAGAAGACATTCCCGTCAGCCAGTGAGACACTGATTGAGCTTGCTCTGGAAACGACCCTCTTCAACCAGTCCAAGGCTTGCTCTGTACTCCGTATGACGCTGACAGACGACACACCGACCAGGTCTGCAGGTATCTAGAAATCTATTTTTTTCAATTCAGGCCTCATCAGCCTTAAAGGTTATATCATACTTTGGTTTTTATCACAGAAATACAGATTGATGGGAAAAAAATACCATGACAGATACAGTAACAGTCATCTGTGAAAATTTCAGTCCCATACAATGCCCACTTTTTCAGAAAACCGTGAAAAACAACCACTGTATTTCTTAAGTCTTTTATCTTTTATTTTTTATCTTTTAAAAGATCAAAAAGATTTTCGGTCGTTGTTTTACTAATTTCTGGATAAATACACCATTTTATGCGGAAGAATTTTAATAGTATGTTTCTACCACAATCATCTTCATACCCTGTAATTTATATGTAAATCTGTGAACATTTCTATTTTGGTTTCTTACCAAAGTATGATACTACCTTTAACACTGGCCAAAACCCTGCATAATTCTGAGTCGAAAACCTTTCCAGAACTGGGCATTCGACATAAGCATCATAATAAAAGCAAAATGGCAGTAGCAATGTAAATCCCAAGCCTAGCCTCAAGCCTCATTTTTATATAGGCCCATAATACCACCTGTAACATACTATTAAAAGGCAATATATGGTGTTTATCATCGTTTGTGAAAGATTTGAGGCTTTGCATGGTGACAATGGTATGTGGATCGGTTTGCAGAAACACCATGTAAGAATCGTTCGTACTTTCACACTTCTATTTCATTCGCACTTCTCGTATTAAGGTCTCAACGTTTCGACTAGCCTGCTCTAGTCATCATCAGGAGATTAAATGTTACAAACTGTAGGTAACAATTGCTACTACCAGCTGAAGGTTATCAGTTTAATAGAGGTTAATACCTAAGTTTTTATGTATTGGATTTGTTTTTCTAGCTAAGTCAGGTCCGTCTACCAGCACTCCTGCCGCTCAGCAACCATCTTCATCCCAGCCGAAGCCGAGGTGAGAATGACTGTGAAAGTTGTGGTTGATGTTTCTAATTCTGTGAGTGATATCTATTTCTGAGTTGTCTACCTCCTGTGCCTTCTCTGTGTGTGGTCTTTGGTACGACACACAACGACTCCATGGTTGGAGTCAAACCCACAATATGTAAATTGACCACAAGATCTTCAGTACGACCACCAGACTACAAGACCTTGGGTCGATTTCACAAAGCCCTGCGCTCAATCTTAACTCAATTTACGAAGGATAACCCATCATAGGGTGCCTATCCCACGTAGGGCTGCAATGCATCAAAAGTCCTACGATTGATAGTAAGTTAATGAAGAGTTTGGTGAAATCGACCCCTTGAGTACGACACACCAGACCACTACCCATGGCTGGACTCGAACCCACAATCTGTAAATTGACCACAAGACCTTGAGTATGACACACCAGACCACTAACCCATAGCTGGATTCGAACCCACAATCTGTAAATTGACCACAAGACCTTGAGTACAACACACCAGACCACTAGCCCATGGCTGGACTCAAACCCACAATCTGTATGAAACACCACACCACATGACATCACTAACCCAAGACCTTGAGTGCGACATGCCAGACCACTAGGCCACGGCACTCCACGTAATTGACACCACAGCACCTTTTCTTCAGTTTCCTCACACCCCGTGCACTGAAGTCGTTCTGTGTCCCATCTCGTTGTCTCTTGCAGTATTTATCCGGCCCCTACTGCCGCCGTCACTCCCTCCACCGTCCCCATAACTTCCCCATCAACTGCAACCTCTTCCCTTACTCCTAGTAGCCCCAAGACAACCTCAATCACGGTCACTGCACCCCCAGCATCAACAACGGTCACTACACGGGTGGTCACTCCGAAGCCGGTCGTCCCGCAGCCGGTCGCCCAACAGGCAAGGGTCCGAGCTGCCGTCAAAGCTAAAGGTCAGTAGGCAGCATTTTGGTGTTACCACTCACCGGTCAATTTTGTACTCAATGTCCGATATTCGTTTCGTGGTGTTGCTGTATAAAAACGTAAACAAAACAAGCATGCTATCCATCTTGGGCACATTTTGTTGCTCTACTTGCCTTTAAGTGCAAAATTGGCACTTAAAGGTAGTATCATACTTTGGTAAGAAACCAAAACAGAAAAGTTCACAGATTTACGTATAACTTACAGGGTATGAAGATGGTGCTGGTAGAAACCTACCGTTAAAATTTTTCCGGTTGAAATGCTGTATTTATCCAGAAATTTATAGTAAAACAACGACCGAAAATCTTTTTGATCATTTAAAAGATCAAAAATAAAAGAGAAAAGACTTAAGAAATACTGAAGTTGTTTTTCACTGTTTTCTCAAAAAGTGGGCATCGTATGGGACTGAAATTTTCACAGATGACTGTTACTGTATCTGTCTTGAAATTTTTGCCCATTTCTTTGATAAAAGTATGATATTACCTTTAAAGGGCATGTGCAATATTGGTTAACATCCCTCAAGTAACGCACCTCCGTTCACCAATTCGTCCGTAGATAAAACACGTCGCACAAAATCTGCCGAAAGAGCACCGAAAGAGGCCAGTGTGTCTTCGTACACACGTCGGCCGTCCGGCCCGGACAAGTCGCTGGTCACCGGGCCCAACAGCGAGAACCTCCTGTAAGTACCGGTCATTCTTGCACTCCTTTCCTTTCTCGCTCATGCTGTGGTAAGATTTTGGACGTTCCACTTTGAATGATTGTATTTTTGTCCCCTGACGTTTTTTTTTCAGGACTACCTATACCGTTGTCCAAGGCAGTGACCGTGCTGCGGTCAAGGGGCCGATGAAGGAGAATACCAGCGGTCCCAGTCACAACTTTGGCCACGATGCCTCTCTGGCCGCTGGACCTCAGGAGGGCTACTGCATTGGGGCGCAGGCCAACTTGGCCAAGGGGTCAATGTACAATGCTGGACGTCAAATGTAGTTGTTCAAGCAGGTAATGGTGTAGGCTTGTCCTAGTGGTTGCTCAGAGTGGCCGTAATGGTGGTCACTTTGATGGTCATTGAGTTGAGGTGACCACAGTGTCCACTGCGGTCCACTCTACGGTTACAATATGTCAATGTATTTATGCTATGCGTGCTATTCCTACAGGTGTATATGAAGGCCCTGTTTGTTTCAGGCATGAGATCAGCAATCCTGCTGCTCCGGATCCCATTTTATCGTATCCTGCATTGGACGTGGATCTGCAAGATCACTGAAGTACTGTTACAAAGTTAACGTCATCGTGAACTACAATATTATCCAGAAGAATATCAAAGTGTAATATATAATCTCTTACAATAGTGAAATATATTATAGTGTTATTGTGCTACTGAGATAGTATGTGCAGTCGAACAATTCAGTTTGTCGAGTCCGTGATAATTATACGAACCTGTCGCTCTGAAAATTTCATTTGCATTTCTTTTTTTTTTCAAGAGGACTGTTGTGATGTCACGTTTAAAGGTATAATACATGATTGGTAAAAGGTTACAGAACAGCACTCACACTTTTATCAAACATGTACATGAAATAATAAGCCTGTGAACATTTGAGCTCAATCGGACATCTGAGTGACGAGAAAATAGCGAAAACCTGACTCAATTATTCTTATAAAACATAAAGAATGGTTTTGATCGTATTCTGAGATCAAAACTGTTTTTGGTCTTTGATTTGCTAATTTCTGGATAAATATACTATTCAGGCGTAAATATTTGAACAGTATGTTTCTACCAGCACCATCTTCATATCCGAAAGTTTTACGTAAATCTGTGAAGATTTCTGTTTGGGTATGTTACCAATCCTGTACTTACCTTTAAGTAGTGTTCTAAGAAAAATATTTATGTAAACAAAATTGCTAGCACTAGAAAACATGTAATGGTCAGATGTTAATTACGGTTTAACAGATATTTGGAAAGGAGTTGAAAATATTTGAGTTTGATGTGGAATATCAGGGTGTTCATATTATTGTCTCATTGTTTGATAATTTTAGTTTTAGGTATAACAATTATTTAGCAATGAAATATTTTGATCATAGAGACATTTTTAGACCCACAACAAAATAAGTTTAAAGTTGTACAAATGCGGAGAAAATTATACATAATTCCCCTCTGGAATGAGCTTGAAAAGAGCTTTCCAACGGTATGCGACACTTGGGGTGCTATCTTCCTCTGTCTGTTGAAACCTGAGACAATTCAGGAGATTTTGAAAGGGACAAGTCAACAGAATGTTGCCTTTGAATAGCTGGACAGGCTGATGACACCTGGTGACTTTCCACTCATTTTGTGATACTGAGGTTCAAAAATGTTGGCAGTTTTTATTCCTTACATGGAAAAAGCCAAATTATTTCATTTTAAGTCTCCTTTTTCAGTGTATCAAGTTTGATTTTTTAAATAATTTTTTTAATTTTTATTTCTAATGTAGATGTATAACTGCTTTACTTTTTATCAAATAGACTGGTGCTCATGTAGTATATTCATCTTTCTGTGTAATTCATGATATGGGTTCTGGGACCATGACCAGTGTTCATTTCAATGGTTTGAGGTGATATGGCTGGGCTTTGCATGTGCTGACTTAGCCATGTCAGAATCTCTGGCTGCGGCTGCAAATTACACACGCACATATGGCAGCCACAAGCCAGTGACTGCAGCCATTATCCATTGACTTGTGTGTTATTTGAAGCCATAGCCTGAGAATTAAGACAGATTCTGGCTGGTATTGGAAAGGCACTGTGTGAAGTTTCATCATAGGACAAAAATGTGGATTTGGAACTACCTCCATCTTTTCATAAAACCTGTCCTACCGTCAAATTCTTGAACAAATTCAGGGTCAACATATGTGAAGGAATGAGGTAAGTCCTCAAATACTGTGTTATTTTTTCTGGCCATGCATTTTTAGGAAAGATTTTCTTGTTGATATGCCATGAAATTCATAATACTTTTTATGTCCACAGGGGGTAACAGTGATTAAGTCAACAGCTGCTTTGCAATAATTCCCCAATGGGGGTAAATGTGTTTATGCTAACAGCCGCTTTGCAATAATTCTTTACATGCTTTTGTATTCCTTCATTTTTATTTCCGTTCCGTTTCATTGCTGCCTTATTTTTTACTTTTTTTTCTGATTTTTACCAATTTTTCTGACTTGAGGTTGATGTTTCTCAGTTGTTTTTAATTTTGTAATATGTCTGACCTATATTTAAATTATTTTATTGTGTAAAGACTTTGTAAATAGGACAGAAAAAAAATTCCAAAAAACGGCTGCATATTTAGGTTTTTACTAAAATACTGATGGGCAATAGAATTAAAGTATGCAAATTAAGTATATCGTTTGTCTGAGCCAGCGCATGATTTTTTTCGTGCGTATTAAAAAAAAACCACCAAGTTTGCAGTGCTGATAAACATCGGTGAAGGCTGAGCCTAATTTGCATATTTCTGTTTTAAGACACAAACAATGCAGCAACCGTTTTATTTGGACGTTTTCAATTTTGATGTGTTATATAGCGTAAAGTGTATTATTAAATGTGAAATAATAAAAAATATATATCATCAATGTTCTAATCCTAAATCCTAATCTCTGAAAAATGGTGTTTTTTAAAGATAAACTGTGCTTTTGTTATTTAATGCACACCGAAAAATATCTTTTCTGTGATAATTTCTTTTTTTCGTTCATTCCAAACTTCGCTCTCAACTAATTATTTTTGGCCAAATGAGGGCGCTCTACCACTACCATATTTGGAGATGCACATAACCTCTGTCAAAATATTTGACTACAATCCTGTCATTTGAAAATATTTCAAAATTTTCTAAATTTATTGAGTTTTTCTGACTTTTATTCCCAAAGATAGTGTGACACACAAGATTTGTCCAAGAATTGACGCCAATATGAACAAATTGTCACATAGAACAAGAGAATCGGATTTCTTTACGGAATACAATAATTTTTTATTCTGTATGAAAGTTTGAAGTATTGGCACCAGAAATTTCTGTTAATGAAATATTATGTAATTATTATTTTCTTTGCTTTGTGCACCATCCTTATAACCTGTCAATATAAATCAACCAATCAATAGCGCTCCGTACTATAACGTCACAAAATCCCCGGATGTCAGACAAACATTGTCTCACACACGTAGTGTACATGCACGCGCACACGCACACACATTTGATGGTTGCAATGTTTGTCTGAGATCCGGTGCTATTTTGAGTGCAAGTGCGGAGCACTATTGATTAAATGACCAACCAACAGATAGAATGATGAACGGATTGATCGATCAATGACTGATCGATCAATGATTGATCGATTAGTATCAATCTATTTTACAATTCAAATATTGAACTTTTTGCTCATGAATAAATAGACATATTATAATAAATTATCATGTGATAAATCAGGAAAATATGAAGCTATGAGTTTTCTGCTGTTACAAATTGAACGATGAACACTGAAGCAGGAATCAAACCTATGACATCTAGGGCCTGTTTGTTTAATGCACAATGAGAATCACGAATCCTGCGGATCCAGATCCCATTTTAGCGTACCCTGTATAGGACGTGGATCCCCAAATCTGGGATCCTTTGCGTTAAACAAACTGGCCCCTAATTTACTGCAATGGTGATGGATATCAATCAACATTACAGAATATGAACAGAATGTTGAAAGAGAGACGACTGCACTGCAGTTTCCGTGTTGTCTGGGAATATTAATACAAGTCACCATGGAAACTGAAGATCTACTGCTGGACCTACTCCATTACAATAACAATGGATTCATGCTTTTACTAAAGTTAGCATAAAAGACTATTTTTTAGCAATAAATACTTGCATATTTCTACATTAGAAAAGCAATTGATTCTACAAAGTCCATCAAAAACATTTGACAAATTTGTAGAATTTGGGAGAAATGACCTTCGAAAATGACTTTGAATTAAACTCTGCTGTCCTTACTTAAACTAAAAAGAAGACTTTAAATACACATAAATAGTAAGTACAAAATCGACACAAAATTGCATGCAAAATATCTCCAAATAAATCCAGTTTTCTGGCGTGAATGAAATTGACGACACCACATAATAAATGACCACTGAACAACAGAATTACTGTTTTATATTAAACTGAACAATATTACCATGGTATTGCCATGGTGATCCGGTTTCCATGGTGATACCATGGATATTTCCATTGTATATTAAAAGTCATTGGTAACCACCATGCATTCATAAGTTACGAAGATGTTACAAAATTTTGTAACACCCTGTATTAATTTTATGGTTATAATTAGTAAATTGATTAAGTCTAAAAAAGGTATTCCTCATGATTATTGATTAATTTGTTAATTAATTGAATATTGATTAATAAGGATTGAGATTCATGATGGTGTTGAACATATTGGTAGCTCCGGAGGCCACGGACTGAGGCGCACCAGTGCTCGTTGGTATCGCGGTGTGTATGATAGCGTCACCTGGCACGATCCCGCCATGCAGGGGCGCCATTGTCGTCGTCGTTGATAACGCGGTGGGATGCAATCCTGCCGTGGCGATTGTGGACGGGATCATGTGACCGCTGTAGAGTTCGCTCTGAACCACGTTCCGCGCCTCGGCTAAAGCTTCAGTGATCACCGATCCGATTAAGGACTTCTCGCGGCCATAGATGATGGCCCGACGGTCCTTGAAGTCAATCTCCTCGTACGTTTGCATGTTACGCAGGTCCACGAGACCGGATGCCGTTGCCATAGCGACGGACTGGGTGGTGATGTTGGCGGCGAGAGATGGCGAGGGGGTGCCTTGGATTCGACTGGTACCCGGCAGAGGCGATCCCTGGATCCGACCTTGGAGATGCATGGCATGGGCGTGGTGACCCTCTTGAGTTGGCATCATCGGGTGTGGCTGGGGCGTGGTCGGTAAGGATCCATGAGGGGATGAGCCCTGCATCATGACAGTCTGTGATAAGGGGGCGTGTCTGTCCAGAGGGGTGGGGTTACGGCTCTTGGGTGATTTGGTGTGATTCATGACGATACCGTGCTGGCGTTTCCGGTGTTTGTACAAGTTACTACTCGTGCTGGTCGTGTACTCACACATCTCACATTTCTTCTGTTTTTCACCTATAAATAACAACAAATCAAACAAGCATTAAAGGTAATATCATACTTTGTCAAAGAAATGTCAAAGAAATGCAGAATCATGGGCAAAAGTATCAAGAAAGATACAGCAACAGTCATCTGTGAAATTGTCAGTCCCATACGGTGCCCACTCTTTGAGAAAACAGTGAAAAATGCCCACGGTATTTCTTAGTCTTTTCACCATTGTTTTTGATATTTAAATTGTTTTTGGTCACTGGTTTAACTCTATTCTGGATGCTAAAATAGCATTTTTGCTTACATTTAGCTATAGATAACACACAGTGGTATATTGTGATATTTGGGATACTACACTTTAGGAAAAAGTAAGGGTGTTACAATGTGGTATGAAGGAGGGTTAGGGTTAGCGCCCCTCAGGTACCCATTTTACTCACCTGTATGCATTTTTTCATGGTCTTGGAGGCTGGCCTTGGACCGAGACTCGAAGGAGCAGAAGTCGCATCTGAAAGGCTTATGCTCCGGATGTTTCTTCATATGAGCGCGAAGGTTGTAGGCAAAGGGGAAGGCCATCGGACAGAAGGTGCACTGGAAGGGGGTGGGTCGAGGCAGGTGCTTCCGGGCAGCGTGCAGCTGGCATTCCTTCTCGCTGAAGAACTTCTTTCCGCAGGTGTCGCACAGGATGCGGCGGATCTTGAGGTGCTTGCGCTTCATGTGGAGATTCAGGGTGTCGTGGCGCTTGCAGCGGTAGTTGCAGAGCTCACAGGCGTGAGGGCGGACGACTAGATGCACCTTGCGATGCATGCGGAGGTTGATGGCACGCTTGAAGCTCTTCCCGCACTGGTCGCAGAGGTAGTTGCGCTCGTCTAAGTGGATGGGAGCGTGAGCGTTCAGTCGGCTCTGATCGCCGAAGACGGCATCGCAGATGGGGCACTTGTACGGCTTGTCTCCCGTGTGGGTCTTGAGATGTCGTCGGTAGTGGTGGGTCGTTCCCTGGATGAACTTGTTGCAGAACTCGCACTGCTGTTCTCGCACCATCTTGGGAGGACGCTCTTTCTTGTGCAACTTGCTCCGGTGGGACTTCATCTGGCCCTTGAACTTGCAGGCAAAGTCGCACTCCGGGCAGCGGTATCGGTTCTCTGGGATCTTCTTCATCTCCCTTTTCTCCTTCTCTTTCTTCTCCTTGACCTCAGGGCTTTTGATGACCTTCGGGTGGACGGAACGACAGTGGAGTCTCAGGGTCCGTTGGAACTTACAAATGTAATCGCAATCCGGGCAGTGGTAGCGGTTCTCCGGGATGCGAGACTGGTATTTGTAGACCGGAGTAGAGACCCCGTGGATTCTGCTCTTATGATCGTAGAGGTCCTTCTTGAAACGGCAGAAGAAGTTTGGACAGAGATCGCACTTGTAGCGATCCCAGGGGAGTTGGGATTGAATTTCGTCGCCAACCACTGGTTCTTGAACACTTCCGGCCGAACTGTCTCTGGACTCCGCTTCCTCCAAGCCTTCCTCCTCGGACTTCACATCACCTTGGACCATCTTAGCGTAAACTTCCGGGTGGGACCCCCTCACGTGGGCTCTCAGACTCTGCTTGAACTTGCAGACGAAATGGCAGTGCTGGCATTTGTACCGGTCATTGGCGATAACTGGCCGCAGCTTGATCTGGGATGAGTGGGTCGCCCTCCGCTTGACCCTCCGGCTCTGCCCTTTGACCTTTGACACGACATGCCTCGCTGGTTTGTAGGGGACGTAGTCCTCGTCCTCCTCCTCCTGGTATGGCTCTTGGGGTTTCTTGGTTGAGGGTCTACGGCGAGAGTGAATCCGGTCTGCAATTGACCCTTGGCTCTCTTTAACCTTGTCCTGTGATTGGTTGTTTGTACTGCCGTCTGGTACCCGGACTTCTACCTGGCTTATACTTAGTGGTTTCTCACCTCTGGATACGATCACTGTTGTTTCTCTTCCTGGATTCTGTGTGGGACATAATCCTGTAACCAGTCCGGCATCGTCTCTCTCCGTATCGTTGTTTCTTGCTTGCACGACATCCGCATCTTGCAATCCTGACAACGAGGGCACCCTATCACCCTCATCATGCAAATGCTGGGAGGGCGGGGACACGGGTGTGTCTCTCACTAAGGGCATGTCCAGATTATCACCTGGCTTGTCTTTAGCGGTGGGTGTACTGTCCGTGACAGTGAGCAGGTCACTAGGCGAGTTACTTGGTGGGTCACTTGGTAGATCACTGGGCGGGTCACTGGGCGTGTCTCTAAATGAGGGCGTGGTCTCCTCCGCCCCTCCATCTTTGTCTGAAGATGCTAGTGTTGAGATGTGGCTGGGCTCTGCTTTTACAGTTGAGTCTGCGGAGTAAGAGGACAATTTTCAATAAAATATAATTGAGTCAGGTTGGTGTAGGGGTTCTCACCCTTTTTCCACTACTGGCAGCCTGGGTTCGAGTCCACCTCGGTCTACAACTGGATTGGGTTTTCAGTCCCTACCTGATTCTGTGGGTTTTGCCCAGACTATTATACTCCTCTAAAACTGTATATGTTCTTCTCATCTTCTTTCAAATAAAAGTTTCATCAGGCTTTCGAGCTACAGTGCCTATAGGGTGCTTAAATTGAGAACACCTTGGTTTTAAGCAACAGCTCAAATGGTAGAGCACATACAGTATTCCAGGGGTTGCTGGTTCGAATCCCACTCCAGTATTGTTCTTTGCTCACTTTTCAATGACTTAAGGACACAGTTTAAAGCAACAGGTCATTTGCTACAATGGTAGATTGCATACAGTATTCCAGGGGTTGCTGGTTCGAATCCCAGCCACTCCAGTAATTTTTTCTTTGATCACTTATACTTGACTTAAAAATTTAATCTAGATAGTCACTTTCCTTTGTGGATGATTGCAATACAATTTATTTCACCTTTCTGAGTGTCGCTCTGTTGTATGTCGGTTGATCCTGCATCTGGATTCGGCTGGCTGGGTTCCCTCCCCTGGCTCCTGTGGTTGTACATGTGACGTTTGATCTCCATCATGTCCTTGGTGCTGAAGCTGCACTTGTCACAGGAGAAGCTGAAGTCCATCTCGTCTAGCAGATCCGCATCCATCTTTGCTGACATTTAGTAGATATCTCACGTTGAATCAAGTAGTCCCATCAACACCTGAGCTACAAATGGACAATGAAGCTTGATCCACCTCAGCTAGTTCTTGAGAAGTTCAGATATCCACCCATTAGTCTCAGATAGTCAACTAATCAGCTAGCTCTTCGGATATATAATATCCACTCCTGAACCACAGGTGGACTTTGAAGTTCAAGCAATCAAGTAGTTCTTCAGAAGTACAGAGTCTTCAGAGATCAACTAATCCACTAGCTCTTCAGATATCCACTCTTGAAACACAGACCTGTGAACTTTGAAGTTGACAAGCAATCAACTAGTTCTTCAAAAGTTCAGATAGTCTTCAGAGATCAACTAATCAGCTAGTTTGTCATTATATCCACTCCTTAGGCACAGACTGGGTGCTGATCTAGTTGACCAATCAACTTGTTCTCTGCCTTTGAAAAGGAAATTAAGATGAAAGTAATATTAGTTGATTTAATATCTGGTCCTGAATCATATTTGAAATTGTCAGGACTTTCTTTTTTGGAACTTATAAATGATTCTTTTTCAAATGTTTATTTTCAAATAATCCAGAATCTACATTTCATTGTTATTTGTTTGTTAAACTTTTAGGCATCACAGCCAAAAACAAACTACTAAATAACTTGAAATAATTAATAACCTTGCAATTGTTTTTATTTCTCCATGCTTGTGCAGTGGCAATGAATACTATTTGGATCTTGGCCAATTATCAATAGAATACCTTAGGTTTTGTTTTTGTTATTCGTTTGTTGTTGTTGTTTTGAAAGGTTTTTATAAGGGATAAAGGCCTATTTCTTTTATGTTGCCCATTAGATGTACCCCAAAACTGCAGTTGAAAAAAAAAGTAAAAAATCATGTAATTTTCAATTTCATATTTTTCTTGGAAATATTTCTTTGGTTCCAGGAAATATCCCACCAACACTGGAATCTAGAGCATCCGTTTTAGCCATGAATGTAGACCATGGATGAAGAACTATGTTTGCGTATTTAAAACTGTCCGGCCTCGAGCCCGGTCAACTCATTGAACCGCGCCGGCCAAACGCGTCGCCTCACGGCGCACAATCTGAACGAAATCACGCTCAACAAAAAACACCCCGGAAAAAACAAGACAAGAATTTAAGGAAATCACACAACCACGCCCAAACATATTTCCATTGAAAATCCTCCAAAATTATCCACCCACAAAACCAGAAAATACAACTGGTGTTATCTAGGTTCATGCACTGAAAACCTGTTACGACCTTGCAAAAATTTACAAAGTGTTTGGGGATAAATTTTGGAACTAGAAACATCGGTTTTTCCTACGTGGCCTTTATTTGCATGTTTGTGAGAGAAAAAAATTCTATGGGCCTTGACCAGAAAAAAACGGGTCCTTTATAACGAAAAAAGTCAAATTTTTCGCTAGATTCAACGCATTAAAGAACTTGAAATTTACATCAAACAGTTTCACAATGTATTATCGTAAGTAAAGGATAATAAAAGTCGCCAAAATACCGCATTTTCTGGCATTATTTGAAAGATTTTCTTACCTTGTTTTTCATTCAGGGAAACAAAATTTCATTCTACAAAAGCCGCCATGACAGTCGCCGTCGAAATTTAGCCGACGTTGGGGGCGCTGTTGACCATTCGCTGGAATCGATCAAATAAATAACACGCAGAAATTTAATATGTGTTTATTACAATGATACAATTTAAAAAAAGACAAAAATATACTTTTTTTTCTTCTGAATTAACTGAATTGTTGGCCAGAAACAAATTTCGCGATTAAGAAACCTCTCAATTTTTTTTGCTATGATTGCCATAAATATTAATAAATTATTTTGAAGAAAAAAAAAATCCATTTGAAAATGTTCAACCTTTCTCCATCCACCAAAACTCAATAAAGTTTTTTTTTCTAGTATGCAAATAATCCTCCGCCTGTGTAACCAAAAGATGTGTTCTTCCTACCAGTTCAATTTAAAAATTGTTTCAACTGATGAAAAACAATGACAGTTTGACCACTCATTTCAAAAAGTCAGTATTTTGGGTCAAATATCTCAAAAACAGCAAGGTTTATTTGTTACCGTTTAGGCCACAACTTGAAAATAAATGCCTGCAAAAAAATTAAGATTCAAGACTATTTTTCTGTCACTGTCTCTTAATTTTTATTTCTCTTCGTTCACAATGACATAAATAAACAAATGACAAATATTTTCTTCACTTTTAATATTTGCTTACAGTTTTTGGCTTATACATGCACACATACATAACATAATTATGTACATTTTTGTACACCCAAGATTTTAAACATAATTATATTTTTAATAAAAACACAATTAAAATACACAATGACTATTAAAGTGTAAACTTGAATATTTTGGAAAGCTTGTCTTGTACAAATTGTGTAAAATTTAACCCTAGTGCAGCATTTATGAAGTGGAGCTCAGAGTTAAAATATACTAAGGTTTCAAACGTGACATCCGAAATGCAAGAAAAACAAAGCCCTTTAAATTTAATTTTCACATAATAATAAAATATTGCTAGTTTGGGTTCCCCAATAAATATCATTGAGTAAAAGCGTAAATCCGGAAAAATGTGCAGAGAATTAAATTTGGTGATAATACTACTGAAAAATTGTATTCTGTATAAAGGTTACCAGTGAAATTTAACATGATATAAATCGTTGTCGGTTGGTACCCTACCATTAAATTTTCCATTTTCTATTTAACTTCAGTTTGAGTATGTGGATCGGGTTTGTGGAAACACCATGTAAGAATTCTTTGTACTTCTGCACTTCAATTTCGTTCGCACTTCTCAGTGGGAGTATTGAATAAGCTCCGCCCACTCATAACCCACCTTTTACTATAAATTTTCTATTATGTGTTGTGCGGAAACAGACTTTAAGAGCAAAAAAAAAGGACAGACTTATTTTTCTCGTTTGTAGATCTTCTTGGCGTAAGAAATGAACATGTCCTTTGGAAGATGGCCGCTCTGTTTCTCGATCAAGTCCAGAAGTTGGTCGTAGCTGCTCTCCTCATAGTTACGGTAAACAGTCTCCAAGTTGAGATCTTTGTACAGCCTCTTCACCATGGCAACCTTAGCTGGGTTGTCAATCCCGTAATTTTCCTTTAAAAAAAATAAAATGGACGAAAAGTTAAGTCCTCTCACATGAATATACAGCAAATTCAATAATTGCATAACAAATACAGGGTACCAGCCAAACATCAATGTGATATATATTGCAATTTCACTGGTTGCCTGCCGATTTTCTTGCTTACAACAGAAATTTGCTCAATAGTTGTATTCTGCTAAGCAAATATCACCCGGGGACCAGTTGCAAGCAATACATGTTATAGGGAGTTTGGTTGGTAACTTGTATTTGCTAAGCAAATTCTTTTGAGCGCTTAGCAAAGCTGTACCCTAATTACCTCGAGAAGTTCTCTCTGTTCTGGAGTGGCCACTTTGAGCGCCTGCACCACGAGCCAGCTGCATTTGTTCTCCTCGATGTCCGTCCCTATCTTTCCAATCACCTCCGGGTTGCCATAGCAATCAAGGAAGTCGTCCTAGCAACCATCAAACAAACAAAAAGAAAACAAAATGCATCAATTGGCAAGAATGCTTTGACGTGAATTCAAAAGCAAAAACGGAAAAAATTAAAACTGCCAAAGCCGTGATAAGTTTATTCAAAGAATGGCCTGTGTTTCTTAAAATTTTTTTTTTAAGTTTAGGAGAGAAGGAATTCTTACCTGTACTTGAAAGAAATGTCCCATTTGGAGCAGAATTATCTTTGCGTTGTCGTGAGACTTTGTGTCCGATATCCCTACCTATAAAAGCAAGAATAAAGCAACAATGTCAACAATTATTAATTTGAAACAAAAGATTGACAACGGAACAAAAACATGAAAAGAGAAATGGAACAGGGAGACAAAAGGAACACAGAAAACATGAAAAAAATGGCACAATTGAAAAAAAAAGGCAAAAGGGAAAACAAAAACTAGAAGGGTGAGTTCTTTCATCAAGCGTTCAAGGAAGAGGACGCGTAAAAATCACAGTGCAGTGAGACTCGTGTCTGGTCTTGGACTCGAGAACGGACTCGAGACTGATTTTGCCGGACGTGGTCTTGGACTTTGAAGTTTATGACTCGGACTTGGTCTCAGACTCAAATGGACTGAACTGGACTCGGTCTCGGACTCGGATGGAGTCGGACTAGGATGTGTGACTCTGTCTTGGTCTCGGACTCGGTCTCAGACTCGAATGGACTGAACTCGGTCTCGGACTGACCGGACTCGGACAATAGCACTAACAAATCTGAATTTGACTTACCATGTACATGGCGAGGGCTACGGGCAAGTAGAAAGAGTAGAAGGCCGTCTTCCACTTGACGATCGCATCGTACCTAGGAATGGACAAACAACAATCACAGATAATTTGCTCGAAATTAGACGCTGCAGACTAATGAAGGCCTGTTTCAAAACACTGACTTCGGCTATGTCTCCGGCTCTGGCTCTGGCTTCTTTTCGCACATCCATTTTTATAAAGTAACAGGGCTAGATTTCACCAAACACTAAGAATGATCTTAACATGAGTTGTCAGTATCACCACAGTGATTCGTATTGTGACATCACACTTTGCTTAGCAGTTAGGATTCACACAGAAAAAGGGCGGGGTTTCACCATACCTTTGTTGAGTAAATCTATTGAGATCTTTGTTTCCTTCTGGCGATGTAATCAAGTCTAGCGACTGTCCGACCACGGTCTGATACGTCGACTGAGAGAAGAAAACCAAACAAAATCAAGTGACTATGCGATTCAAGTTCGCAAATTGCAAACAGTTTCCCTGATAATACGGACGTACAGAGAAGAATGATATTGGGTTATTCTTTGAGTCAGAATGAAATTAAACATTTGTATAAAGAATTACGCTCACCTCGTGAAAAAGCTCTAGAACATTTACATAGTACGGTTCGTTGCCTATGTGTTTCTTTAACAACTTGTAGATGGCGGCTTCCACAAAGAAGGAATCGTTGATGGCATCCAGTCCAACGTCAGCCTGAAAGTAAAGGATTGAACTACACGTTGAAGAGGTAAAACTTGATAATGTTGGGACCAAGCAAGATATGAATTATTATCCCTGGTCATTGGGCTCCATAAGCATTCCTAAAACCATCTCAACTCCCTGGGGAGTATACAGCCCTGGCTGCTGTAAGGCACACAGAGGCTAATCAAGCACAAAGCCATCTCAACCCTCACAGGTACCCAACTTACACCTGGGTGAAGAGGAGCAATATGTTGCAAAGTGTCTTGCCCAAGGATGCAAGCACCACTAGCTCATGGCTGGATTCGAACCCACAATCTGTAGATTTACTACAAGACCTTGAGTACGACACATCAGACCACTAGCCTAGGCTACAGGACAATACACATGAAAGAATATGCATCGTTCGTTTGAACTACAACCGCTCGGGTTTACTAGAATGTTGAAAATATGTTTAGATTAGATTTGAAGGAAAACTTTATTCTTACTCTGCGGAACCAGCAAGGTTGACCCCTTCTCGTTTTGGACTGGTCCATGATGTCGTCTGCAATCAGGAAATACGCTTGCAGCTAGACGTCAGACGACACAGAATATGCAAATTAATATGCAAATTATGTAAATTAATCTTAAAGGTTAGCAAAGTAGAAAGACCAAGGGAAGTGTAGAAAAGATTTTACGTTGTATGAGTTGAAAGTCCCCAAGTGTCATCAGCCTGTCCAGCTATTCAAAGGCAACATTCTGTTGACTTATCCCATTCCAAATCTCCTGAATTGTCTCAGGTTTCAACAGACAGAGGAAGATAGCACCCCAAGTGTTGCATATCGTTGGAAAGCTCTTTTCAAGCTCGTTTCAACGGTGGTTAGATGTCAATTTTGAAAATTGCATGAATTTTCACCTATTTTCAGCCAGCAGTTGCAACAGTTTTGAATATTTATGAATGAACTTCATGAATGAACTTACCCATTCCACACACCAGCCCAGGACCATGGCTTTCCGAATGTTGTCCTCCGTAGCCTGTGATTGGTTGGCAAGATGACGGAAGGAGGCGATCGTCGTCAAACCACGGTTGCGCTTCCCGTGTGGCACGTTATAATTTGTCATCTGAATGAAACAAGGAGGAAAAATCAAGCCGTCAGAAGATTAAACGAGCACAGAATTGACAATTTTATGTCAAACTTCAAAATCTTTTAGAGTATTAGACTCGAGAATTCTAGGCCTGAATGTTCTCCATACCTTCTCAAATCTGAGAGCAGCATCTCTGATCTCTGAATTGGCTGCATCGTCCGTCGTGATGTCTTTCACCAACTCCTTGTAGACATCGAGAAATCGTTCCGCATCTGCCTTGCTATGCTCAGCCATCATGAAGCTACGAATCAAAAGATTAAGACTGAGAAATTCAGAACGTATCGAGGACGACACTCGAACCAGTCCTGCTGTTCAGGAAAATGCCGGAACTATTATCATAAAGCATTACTTCCTGTGACCAGCATAAAATTGAGAATGAAAACGCCGACCGCATACCAGCATATAACTGACTCAATCATTCTACTGGTAGTAGATCATGAATATTCATGAATGAACACTAATTTTGGGAAATCTCAGGAGATAAATAAGGTCAATTTATGATAATCATGTAGAGACAATATTGGCAGAGATGTCTGGAACAGCCATAAGGGAAAATTATATCGTCACTGAGCCAGTTTCTGTCCTGATAAAATGAGATTTAATAATTAAAAGTGCAGTGCTGCTCAGCGCTCATCAACCAAAATAATACAACATGAAAAAGCTTCTGTAAGTTGGAGTAATTAGGAGGGCCTAATCGACGTTTCGATCCTATAGCAGGATCATTCTCAAACTTGCTTCTGAGAAAGATCCTGTGGTAAAGATCGAAACGTCAGGCCCTCGATCCTATAACTCTGGATAGAAGAAGATATATGCTCCTTTTCGTACCTCCACGCTCAGTCTGGTAATACTATAGTCTAAGTGCATGCTAAGCAATGATTGATTAGATATTGACGGCATACTCACATGATTTAAACACGCGATTACCTAGACTAGTGAATCAATCGACTAAATTTATAAGAAATGAGGCAAGAAGGATCAGTCTGGTCTGAAGCTCAAGCACTGCTGCCTTTTTTGTTGTTGTGAAAATGGTATATGATCCCTGACGATCGAGAACAGGTGGATAAAAATAGATCTTTCATCTGCCAAAGTACACGACAAAAATAGACTTCACTTGCCGGCTATCGTGTCAGATTTCTTGTGAAAACGGCGACACTTACCAGCATCTAGACAAGACATTTGCAGCTCGATTAATATTGAGCAGGATCCCATGATGATTGACAGGTGAAATCCACCTGTTCATTGGATAACTGTTGGTTGACTGCCATGAGGTGATAGGGCGTGGCCTGAGACGACTAGCGCCCCCTTCACCAAAACCACGCCTCCAGATAACGATCGTCTCCCGAAATAGCCGTAAACTTCGGCCAAGCATTAAAATATCTCGGGTTATCATCACATGAGAGACGGACTGTATTGTTCTCTGATCTCTAATCTACGGTTGTATCAGTTCTTTTCAAGCTCAAAATAGCTCGTTCATGGGACATTATTCGATAGTTTGAAGTCAAAGCGATCATCACCGTTTTGCACGAATGGGGGCAGCCATCTTGGAATGACTGTGATGAATATTCATTAAGTGACGTGGCGGTTTGTGGGCGGTACTTAAAGTTTTGTTTATGCAGCATTATAAAAACAAACAAACAAACAAACAATTTTGTGTTAGATTTTCCGAATTCTTACCCATTTAAAAAAAAAAAATGACACAATTTTGCTGGTTGCAAAATTGATGAAGTTATTCGCTTCCCCGATTATTCGGATTTGCATATTTAATTTGGGTGGAAATATAAATTATTAATAAGGGCCTAATTTATGTGAAATTTTAGGACTGTTTATGAAAAGCTATAGTAAATCGCCTAAAAAATATTTCCTTTCAACTGACAATTCTTGATAGTAAGTGCGTTATCGATAGCATTATTTAATTTTAGGATAGGATGTGTAAGCAAAAATAGCAAAAATGCACAACACACTGCACTGCTAAAAAAGAAAAACTACAAAATATTACAACACAAATGCCTAGAATATACATCTGTCAGACTAGATTTGATAAGAAAATCGGTTGCCAGGTTTTACTCACAACAAACGAAGATACAAACCGGTATTAAAAATGTGAAAAAAAACACCCCATTTCTTAACCCAGTCGATCCGCCCCCCTTTTGACATTGAACACGAGAGGGCGCTATGTTACAAACACTGCCCAATCTGTGAAATGAACATAAAGTGATTGGGGTTGAAAAATGGGCAGAACCGGAGAGCGAAACAACCCGAGATTTCCATGATTTTTGTTCACTTTGAAGAGACCTAAGGAATAGCCGAGATGAGTGTCAAGGCATTTGAGCTTGTTCCAGCCATCGAAAGGCTTAAACTTCTCGGTGATAAAGCGAGAACTTCGGTAAGTGAAGTAGGACATTCGACATGGCCTTATTTGTGCAGGCTGTCATTTACCAAAATCACTGTGTGTGTTGTGCTTGCCCATTTTTATAAGACTAATTTTCACGCAACCGAGCTTTATTTTTAGAAGGGAAAATTTCATTTATGATGCTGATCACAAAGTGATATGGAATGCTTTTATTTGAAGGCCTGGAGTGTAACACAAAGAGTGGGGAAAGACATTTAAGTTATTATTTTAAGTCAACAGTAACGTTACGAATAACGGTAGTCAATATGTTACGTTAGGGGTGATTGTAAAGTTTGGGACCCTCCGTCCTTTGTTTTTATCACAAGCTGGACAACTGTGAATACATTCTGTTACGCATGCTGTGCATAATGATAAAAACACAGGAGGGTCCTGAACTTTACAATCGCCACGTTAGGAAGTTGATAAAAATGTCCGCAACTCATGGTCTAATGACAAAATGTTGATTGGTTATTTCAACAGGGGGCGCCCTTTAAAATGGCACATCCACTAACTTGACTCGCATGCGATGAGCCCTTTACCATCCCATGATGCACAGCTTTGTGCTGTAAGTGATCACGATCAGCAATAGACCCTGTGAATGATTCATGAACTGATCGTGTGTACAATTTCTAATGTCATGTTGGGGTCACACCAACGTAGGGCTGGATGTCTCAGTTGGTAGAGCACCTGTACGGTATTCTGGAGGTCGGCGGTTTGATTCCTGCTCCAGTAAATTTGTCTTTGTTCACTTTTCAATGGTCATGTGTAACTTGTTTATTTCATTTTGTTCAGATTGAGTGTATTGAATGCTGTGGGAAGAATCTTTACATCGGAACGAGCGACTGGTAAGCAAGACTAGTCTTTATTACCACACCATTTTTATATCCACAAACACAATAAAATTATTTTTATAATGAGAACTTCTTATTTCATTCAGCCCATCAGAGGCCAGTTTCACGGCGCTGCTTAGCATAAAAAATTGCTTAGCACAAAAATGGCATGCAGAATAAAACAACCACCATTGAAAATTCCATTTGATATTCATGGTCAGCGAACAACAGCCAAAGAACAATCAAAAGTGATACACAACACATGCAAATTTGGTTGTTAATCCAGTTTTATTATAAAGACAGAAATTTCATGGTTAGCAAATTTTTGTGCTAAGCACGGCTGTGAAATTGTCCCCTGGTCCAGCGTGTCTGTTTTAATCACTTACCGTCTTTTCTCGCTGTTTCTTGCAGTTTTGTCATCCACTTCTTGATTGAAGAGACAACGTTACCCAATGGAAAGATTACGTACACCAGCGAAAAGCAATCACACAAATACCTCGCTGTGGTGAGTATAAATCCTACACAAATTCTCAGAAAAATGCTGCCCGACAACAATGTGAAATTTTTAATAGTTGCTCAAACCTAAAATTGACTTATACCTTTGAAACGAGCTTGAAAAGAGCTTTCCAACGGTATGTGACACTTGGGGTGCTATCTTCCTCTGTCTGTTGAAACCTGAGACAACCTGAAACCGCTATAGACCAATCCGACGGCACAATATATTGTCCGCCATTACTGCAGTGTCCCCCCTGCCTTTTGTCCGGCAACAAAAGAATTTATGATCTGCCGCACTCTATAATTGCAGAGTGTACGTCCCATGATTAGGGGAAGTACACTCTGCAGTATAGAGTGTGACGGACGTAAATTCTTTTGTTGCCGCACAAAATACGGGCGGGGACACTGCAGTAATGGTGGGTGTTTCCTACCATCATGGTCGCGCCGTCGGATCAGTGTATAGCAGTCGTTCTTCTGAGCGATTTAAAGTGGGCAGTACTTTGGCACCAAATATAATTCTTCGGTGCCAAGGGTGGTATTTGGTGAAAGCTGTATGTTTGGCATAATGTTCGTTTTAACGGTTTATCTCTGTACTTCGGTTCTCCTCACAACAATAGCCTCTTTGTTTAAACATTTTCAGAAGAAGCCCATACAGCAGTTGAAGGCGGCCTCTGCCCTTACCAGAATCCTCGTCCTCTGCGACAATGTCCTGACGCTTCTCAACATGTTCAACCTGGAGGTAAAACTATCAATCTTGTTCCTTCCGTTGATTCTCTTCCTAAACAAGGCTGATGTTAATCGTGTTTCAGATGTCTGTTTGAGCTCAAATTTTCACAAGTTTATTATTTCATGTACATGCTGGATCAGAAAAAGTGTGAGTGCTGTCCTGTGACCTTTACCAATCATGTATTATACCTTTAAATCTGACATTCATCAATTTTGGTTCTATTTTTCTTCCATTAGCCCATTCTGAGTGGTGCCAAAATTAAAGGCGTAAGTATAAAAGCAATTTTCTTATTGCAAAATCTGAAGAAATTTTCATTTGTCTTTATAAACATGTCTGTGATTGATAAATTATAAGACCTTAGAATTTGCCAAATGTTATAGACTGGCAGGGTAATGTACAGATATTGAGTGTGTTTTCCTTCTGAAAAGAAGAAGTTGTTTTAGCTAGTGATGAATAAGGTCATGTTTTGATTTCGTAGTCATGGTTTTTTGGTTATATTTGCAGGTGACGGCTTTTTGCGTGAACAGCAACCCGAGGTCCAGCAATCCTTTCAGTCTTGAGGTAAGACAAACTTCATATGGGGGCTTGATGGCCCAACTTGGTCCAAGTCTAAAGAATGTACATCTTTATGATTGCAATACAAAACATAATCATGATTAGTCTTGATACTGGACTCAAATGTTACCATACTGATTTTAATTTTTATTCCAGATCGCTGTGACCACGAGGAAAAAACAAGTCCAAATTTATACCGTAACAGAGGATAAAGTTGTTCCGATTAAGGAAATCACAATCAGCGACATACCTGTGAACTTGGTAAGACTTAACATCGGTTATATGGCTTCTGACTGGCACCCTGAGCAAAGATAGTTGACTATAGGGAGGCCCCATCATAGGGCTGGGTAGCTCAGATAGTAGAGCACTGGTATGGCAGTTAATGGGTTATATGGCTTCTGACTGGCACCCTGAGCAAAGATAGTTGACTATAGGGAGGCCCCATCATAGGGCTGGGTAGCTCAGATGGTAGAGCACTGGTATGGCAGTTAATGGGTTATATGGCTTCTGGCACCCTGAGCAAAGATAGTTGACTATAGGGAGGCCCATCATAGGGCTGGATAGCTCAGATGGTAGAGCACTGGTATGACAGTTAATGGGTTATATGGCTTCTGACTGGCACCCTGAGCAAAGATAGTTGACTATAGGGAGGCCCCATCATAGGGCTGGATAGCTCAGATGGTAGAGCACTGGTATGACAGTTAATGGGTTATATGGCTTCTGACTGGCACCCTGAGGAAAGACAGTTGACTATAGGGAGGCCCCATCATAGGGCTGGATAGCTCAGATGGTAGAGCACTGGTATGGCAGTTAATGGGTTATATGGCTTCTGACTGGCACCCTGAGCAAAGATAGTTGACTATAGGGAGGCCCCATCATAGGGCTGGATAGCTCAGACTTCTGACTGGCACCCTGGGCAAAGATAATTGACTACAACTACTTTTTTTTATCATGTTCATTTTTGGCAGAGCTTAGACGGATACTGCGTATGTATTGCCATGACAACGCAGTACATCATGACTAACTACAGCACTGGTGATGTAACAGACTTGTTTCCGTACGATGCAGATACGACATCACCTGTCATCAAGAGAGTCGGAAAGGCAAGTCAAGCTATGGGAAAGAAACTTGAATACTGGTTGGGTCCAGCCACTGCAAAGCCTGGCCAGGGCTTTGCCTGGGCTCTTGGGCTTCTATAATCCCCAGCCTTGAACTATCAACTTCAAGCCCATGCTGTGTCCTGGATCATAGTTGGCACTATAAACCTGATTGACATATTGAGTCCACATTGATCATGGACAGTATCCAGAAGCCAGGCTTTGCTGATTTGAAGCAGCTCTATTGTAGTGAAGTTCAGGGCTGACAAGAGGAGGATTTCAGGCCTGAAGGCCCTGGGCCTGGCCTGGCTTTTCAATGGCTGGGCCCAACCAGTATTTGAGTTTCTAATTCTCAGCCTAAACAGGTTTCAGGAACAGTTTGATTCTTGAAATCATTATGAATATTCATTATATTGGTGAAAAAGAGTTCTGATTGGTTGATTGGTATGGAATGATAATAGCATCAGCTGAGTATGCCTCATAAATATTCATCAAAAGAATTGTATTAGTATTGCTATTGGTTAGTTTGAGCTTCAATGTTATGAATATTCATGTTTATTTTGCAGGAAGAGTTCTTATTGGCTGGACCAAGTGCCCTAGGGATGTTTGTCACCTCGGCTGGAATCTCGCAAAGACCGCCCCTCAAATGGTCGGAAAATATCCACGGCGTGAGCTACTTATTTCCTTATGTGGTTGCCATGGACGACGAATTCCTGACTGTTCACAGGTTAGTCACTTTTTCAGATTTTCAAAATCAGTTTCACAAAAGACAAAAATTCTATGTCCACCAATTAAATTGTGTCCGTCAGAGTGTTAGGCCTACACTCCCCCTATTTGAAAATGTAATCATCCTTTGCTCTCATCTTACAGTGTGCTAGACCAGCAGCAGAAGCAGACCATTCCATTTCAGTCGGGGAAGATACTAGGTGATTTTGAGGGGCGGATCTTCGTGGCGTCCAGTAAGGAGGTGTATGCTTTGGTTCCACTGCCAGTGGAGAAGCAAGTAAGGTCATTTTATGTGTCAGAATTTGGCTGTAAAAAAAAATTTCCATTTCGGGAATCCATTCTAAAATAACGGGTATCAAAATAGAGGCTTTTGGCTGCGGTTTGGAAGTAGATTCTCTGGTTTGAAAAGGGAAAAAGAGCTTCAGCTTCAATGAAAAACCACAACCCATATTTTCAGCATATGGATTGCAGAGCTTGAGCCTGAGCCTTCAAAAGACTACATTGTACACCCTTTCTGACCTTTGATAGTCCGCGGACTCTTTATTTTTCAGATCCAGGCTTTGCTGAGTGACAAGAGAGTAGAGGAGGCTCTGACCCTCGCCAAAAATGCCAAGAAACTTGGACTCGCCAAGGAGAAATTTCAGAAGGTGGGTATTCAAAGAATGGTCTGATCCTGTAACTTTCACTTTTAATAGGCAGAGAAACTTCAATACTGGTTGGGCCCAGCCACTGAGAAGCCTGGCCAGGTCTGGGCTTTGCCTGGGCTCTTGGACTTCTATAATCCCCAGCCTTGAACTATCAACTTCAAGCCCCTGCTGTGTCCTGGATCATAGTTGAAAAGCCTGGCCAGGCCTGGGCTTTGCCTGGGCTCTTGGGCTTCTATAATCCCCAGCCTTGAACTATCAACTTCAAGTCCCTGCTGTGTCCTGGATCATAGTTGGCACTATAAACCTGATTGACAGATTGAGTCCACATTGATCATGGACAGTATCCAGAAGCCAGGCTTGATTGATTTGAAGCACCTCTATTGTAGTGAAATTCAGGGCTGACAAGAGGAGGATTTCAGGCTTGAAGGCCCAGGCCTGGCCAGGCTTTTCAGTGGCTGGGCCCAACCAGTATGAATGTCTCTCTCCCTAAGCTAGATTTTGCTGAAACTTGAGGAAATAATTGACTTTACTTTTGCAAATTGGTGGATGAAATTGGTGAAAATATTTCTTGATTCTGTTTTGTCCTTAGCTCTACCAGAGGATCCAGCAGCAGGCTGGTTTCATCGAGTTCTCCCAGTTCCACTTTGAAGAGGCGGCGCAACTGTTCAAGGACGGCCATCTTGACATCAGGGAGGTGAGCATATCTTGCCACTATCGGGCGGCATATATTTTAGCATTAGCCTGGCAGAATGTAAGGCTGTATCTCAAATCTCTGGCTGCGGCTGCAAATTACACACAAGTCTATGGAAATGGCTGCAGTTACTGGCTAGTGGCTGCCATAGGTACATGCGTAATTTGCAGCCGCAGCCAGAGAATTGGGACACGACCTTAGTCCGTGTCTCAATTGACTGGCTGTGGCAATTGGCAGTGCTGTCATCTTGTTGCCGCATCCCAATTGTCTGGCTTTGACCGTGGCTGTGGCCGCGACGTCACGAATATCAAGCCACAAAGGGAGTGACTTTTTTGTGGCCAGGATGACCTCAGCGTTCATATGCTTGTAAACATGGATTCAAATTGACTTTTGAGGGCGCGCCTACGCGGCCAAAAGGCGCATCGCAATTCTACTGGCTGAATCCAGTTCGAAGATGCAGTTGTACTGAGCCACGGCCGTAGTCAGTGGCCACAGCCAGACAATTGGACACAGCCTTATATTTACCAAATTCTGTGCTTAAGCTGCTCTATAAACGTAGAGTCGTACCTCTAGAACCCCATTTTGGACAAGATAAAAGATTTTTCTTTTCTCCATTGCTCTCCTTTGCAGCTGATCAGCATCTTCCCCAACCTCCTTCCGTCAAACTCCAGCTTCAACCGCTCCAGTCCTCTCCTGCATCAGTTTGCGGACATCTCGTCCATCGTCAGGAGCAACGCCGAGAGGCTGAGGGAGTGTAAGGACTTCTTGGCTGGTTACCTGGACAGTATCCGTGGTAGCGAGCTCAGTATCGGATACCGAGAGGTAGGTTGATGGTTGATGAGCTGTTTATGCATAGATTTAATAAAAAACTAGAGTGTGCACTCTGCGCGTGATGCACTCAACCATGGCCAGCGCCATTGCCTAAGAAAACCAAACAAAGGCAAACGCGTGTGTCCCGTTTCAAATGGTGCATACATATTCTTACCCCTGTTCGTGCGCAGCACTGTGCATAAAATACTGGATGTTCCACACATTGCGTCGCCCCTCGTGTCACGCACAGTGCGCGCATTCCACCGAGTAACATCCGGGTATGATATTTTGACTCTACTGCGCCTGCGAAGTTACACCAGGAAAGATGGCGGCTGCGCGTCCATGCCAGAGTGCAGACAACGCGCACGTTGAATATGAAGCGCGCACTCCAGTTTTTTATTTAACTCTATGTGTTTATATTACAGCGCCCTCTATTGTTGGTATTTGGTATCTCGTATGGAGAGGTGGGTTGATGGGCGAGTCAGGCTGTCCATGTTATAGCGCCCTCTAGTGTCTGCAGTGATCTCGATATAAAAGTTTCAAAATTGATGGAAAATATCATTGAACCTTACTTATGTGAAATTTTAATCACCTTGCATATTAGGCTTGCCTTTCACCGATGTGGATGAGCACTGTACACACAGTGCTTGTGAGTGCACGTGAAAAAAATCACATGCTGACTCAGGTTTTCACATGCTCTCACAAGCACTGAGTATACAGTGCTCATCCACGTCGGTGAAGGGCAAGCCTAATTTGCAAGGTGATATAAATTTCACATATTAGTAATGTTCAAAGATATTTTTCATCAATTGTGAAACTTTGTGAATCTATTTCCCGACCAATTTAATATTCATGGTTATATCACCTTTTATCGGTAACTCATCAGAAACGTTTTGAACCTTTCTTTAGGAGGTAGACACTGCGTTGCTGAAGCTGTACGCTGAGAATGATCCAGAGAAGCTGTCTGACCTAGTATCATTGGAGAACACCTGCTCCTTACAAGATGCCACGGAGGTCCTACAGAGCTTTGCCAGGCACCATGCACTAGGACTGCTGTATAGATATCACATTGATAATGAGAAGGCACTCCATATATGGGCAAGGTAGGCGGGGCTTGTTTGTAATGTCTTAATGGTGTAATTTGAAAACACTCCATATATGGGCAAGATAGGCGGGGCTTGTCTGTAATATCTTAATGATGTAATTTGAAAACACTCCATATATGGGCAAGGTAGGCGGGGCTTGTTTGTAATATCTTAATGATGTAGAAAAGTGAACAAAGAAAAATTGACTGTGGCGGTGTGTGCGTGGTTTCATGGCTTCTGACTGCCAAACGAACAAAGATAATTGTCTATTGGTGTCACCACCAACGTAGGGCTGGATGGTTGGTAAAGCGCCTGTCAATTTTTCTTTGTTCACTTTTCTATGACTTTAAATTCAGTAATTTTTCCTTGTGTTTATTTGATGATAATTTCAATGATGTAATTTTAAAACACTCCATATATGGGCAAGGTAGGCGGGGCTTGTCTGTAATGTCTTAATGATGTAATTTGAAAACACCCGGAATTCACGAAATGGAGCTGGAGCCTAAGCCTGAGCCTAAACCTCCGTTTCGTAAACACCCAATGGGTTTTTTATACCAAATGAGGCTTGAGGCTGGGCTTGGGTTTTATTTTGCTACTGCCATTTTGTGTCCTAAATGAAATGAAGGGCTTGAGATACATGGCGAAGCTGTAGCCTTTCTTCGGCTTCGTCATGTGGCCCAATCCCTTCATTTCGTTTTGTGGGCCTCAAATGGCGGTAGTGAAATAACTCTAGCCTCAAACCTGGATTCGTAAAGGCCCTATGTCTCTGATTGGATAAGAAGGCACACCATATATGGGCAATGTAGGAGGGGCTTATTGAATCAGTGATTGAATGAGACTTTTTCTATTTTTCAGGATATGTGATGGTGAGCTGAACGATTCATCCTTTCCAGGGCTGCAGTTTGTTGTGGAGTACTTATCAAGGTAGGCTATGCAACCTCCATCCCAGAGTGATATCAAAACTGCTCCGCTGAAGATGCATATTTAGCGCCTTCTTGTCAGAGAGGGTATATGAATTGTGAATCACTTTTATAACATTTGTTGTACCCTTAATCCTAAAACAATGGACCGTTCTGGCTTTGCTCTTGGCACTTGTGTCAAACTCGTGGCATTCAATGTCAGGAGTTTGACATACCGCATGTGACCGAGTTTGACCGAGGCTTTCATGGTCACCTGATTAAAAGGCATCCTCCAATTGTTCAATGCACACAGTTTGATTGACAGGCCAGAAGGGTTCATTATCTATTTACAATTTATTGGGCCCCTTAGCATGGTACTAATTCACATGATATGAGGCCCCTTAGACTAGTATTAATTCATCTCCATTCCTTCTCACAGGCTGAGTGATCATGAGTTGGTGTGGAGATACGTAGACTGGGCCCTGCAGAAAGATCCAGAGCTAGGAGTCAAGGTAAATTCTATATGCATATTCATGAATCATGTCTCATGAATTATTCATTTATGCAAATACTGATGTAAATTTGTAGGTCAGGGGTCGATATCACGAAGCCCTGCGATCGTTCGTAACTCGAGTTACGAAGGATAACCCATCGTAGGGCTGCAATGTACCATATGTCCTACGATTGATAGTAAGTTACGAAGGGTTTGGTAAAATCAACCCCAGGTCATATTAATTATTTAAGAAAGTAAGAGAGACACCATGTATAAACTTTTTTCTAGAAGTGTGGTTCTGAAAAGAACCGGTTAGAAGTAAAATCTCGTCGTTCCGGCCAGTGTGCTCTGGCCGTCCTCGGGAGAGAGTGCACTGGCCGGAACGTCGAGCCAACTTCTCACCGGTTCTTTTAAGAACCATACGTCTAGGAAACAGTTTTCTAGCAAACCTTGCTTTCTTATGTTAATTCCACCATGCAAAGCCTCAAATTGTCAATAATTTAACATAAAAAAACATGAATAATTTGGTTGATATGTTAATTCATTCATAAATTATATGAATATTCATAGATTGATCAGATTACACTTGATTTGACTTCCTGCCTGCAAATATTTTACAGTAGATTTGATGCGTCCATTTTATCCTGCTTAAAAAGTTTTTCTTTTAAATCGGTCTTGTTTTTTTTTCAATTCTGTTTCAGTGTTAGGAAATGATTTTTTAATAATTACCAGTTTCAAAGTTGAGAAATTATTTCCTTTTCTGTCGGTTGTAATTTCAGATTTTCACGGATCGTTCCGAGTCGGAGCCTCTGACTGAGAGAATGAGACCCGATACAGTGATCGACTTCCTCCATGCTTACCCTAAAGCTGTCATGAGATACCTAGAGCACCTCGTCTTCACCAAGAAACTAGAGGTAAGATTGTCGTTGTTTTTGAGTGGTCAAACTCTCGCTGTAGCCATGAGTCTCGCGAGAAAGTAGAGCGGTTTCGCGAGAGTTGCGTGAAAGAAGAGACGATCACCGCGACTTTGAACAACTTGCCTGAAGTCTACTTATTAGGTAGTCTTTTCAGGCCAACTTTTGTCAACCAATCAGAACGATCCTTGTCTGCTTAGCTCCGCCTCTGAAGAGTCATGTGACCAGGTATTGACCAATAGGTTGGACCGCAGTGTTGTCAATTACCCGCGATGCCCTCCCTATTGGACTTCACCTGATGGTCAAAGTTTGGAGAACGCTCGTGCCAAGGCGGTCATGTGACATAGTTGTTGATGAACAATCTTCAGTCTTGATGTTTGATGATTAAATAAGATTTCTGATCCTAAACCCTAGCCCTGAGCCCGAGTCCGAGCCCAGATGTGGCTCACTGCCCGAAATGACCGTTGTTTGAGTCCTTTTCCATAGTCATGCATCGCCAATTCACCGATCCAGTAGGCCACGCCCCTTATCAAATTGACCAATCACAAAGTGTTATTTAAGGTCCCACAAATTGCCTTCATTTTGTCTGACATAATGTTTTAAATTTTGTATTCTTTACTGCACACTTTTCCTTGAGTTAACTTTTGTTTCGTTTATACAAAGCGATTCTTTTACAAATCCGAGTTTTATTCTTAACTATGGTCGAGCGGTGTTTATATTTTTATTATAATTCTGACTCTCGATGCCTTGGCTGAGAGGAAATTTACACTTTTAGCCTTTTCCAAAAATGAAATCACAAGAGATCAAATGAGATCAAATGAAATCACAAGAGATCAGAAGAGATCAGAATAAATCCCGAGAGCAAATCACAAATAAATCCAATCAAACGGAATCAAATAATGAAATAAAATCAAGTAAAATCAACTTCCCATCAAATTGCACCAATTCAAATAAAATAATATCAATTAAAATTCCTCAGATGTTGAAAGCCCCATTCCTCATTCCGTCCCCATCTCAACTTTCCTCAACAAATTTTTCCGACATATTTCTGCATACAAAATGCTGATCCAAAAATTAAATTCAAATCGGCTGATTAAAATCCAAATGCAGAATATTCAGAAAAACAAAAGATACTATAAAATACTGACGGAATAAATAGTCAAGGTAGACAGCTTATTTACTATCTGTTTATGCACTTGTTGAATTTTTATGTATTTTTGGCGTTAGCGTCAGTTCACCAGTTGATAATAAACAGCCTTGATAAACAGATGATCGTGCTACGCTAGCGACAGGCATATATCCCGAGCAGGTTTTGTGTTAGCTCGTTCTCGGGTTAGACGTAAAGTACAGTCGACCTCGGTGCGTTGTATCCACGCCGACTGGCGCGGCAGTTCGATCCTTTTGTCACTGCTAATGACTTGCACGTATATAACCATGACACACCAGAAATAAAAACTTGTTTCTCTCAACAAAATATCACAATTCTTCCCCACCCAGCGGATTTTTTTAAAAACAATGTCAAGTTAATCATCAAAAAATGACCACAAGGGAAACTGACTGAATTTTTTAAAATCATTAAAGTTCAAGAGGTTGCTGGTTCGATTCCCGCTCCAGTCAGTTTTTCTTTGTTCACTCTTTAATGTCAAGTTAGTTAGAATTATGTTTCCTGTGAAATTTATGTTTGGTAAAAAAATGTACCCAAATAATTGTTTTTTTTTCTTTTTATTTTGTTTGACATGGGGCCATTTTCAGAGAGCTGCTTAAGCAAGAAATGTTTTGCTTTATAAGCATGAAAAGTCTTCCTTGATCAAACAGGATAACCAACCAAATTTCCATGTGATGTTTACTGCTTTTGACTTTTATATTTGGCCATTGTTTGCTGAGCATAACATTCACAAGGAGTTTTGGCTGGGATACTGATTTTTATTTACCAAGGTTTTTGGTGTTTAAGCAAATTTGTGTGCTTAAACTGCTTTATGAAATTGGCCCATGGTCATTTGTTTATAATATTTTTTTTATTGAGATATTTTCAGTTGACCTTTGGTTTGGAATTTTCATGAGGCTGGAAAACTCTTGACCGCTTGACCCTGCATTTTGTCCACTGCCTGTTTGAATAATTTGGCATTGACCGGCCATTGTTTGATTTAATGAGTTTGTAGGATCTGTTCCGGTGTCGTTTTATCACAAAATTTTTGTCAGAAAGGAGCTGGGCTTGGCTTACGTCTTTTTGTGTGATAAGTTGTTAAAATTTCCGTAGCGAGTCACTTTTGTCTACTTTTTTATGTTTCGTTGGGGAGATAGAATTTTGCAAATTAGGCCTTCACCAAAGTATACACTGATCTGACGGCATGACATACCATATACCATAACTGCGGTGTCCCTGTCTGAATTTATGCTTTCCCGCACTGTTTTTATTATTAAGACAGAAATGTCATGCTTAGCAAATTTGTGTGCTAAGCAGCGCCTTGAAATTGGCCCCTATACTGCAGGGTGTACGTCCCCTGATACACCGCAGGGCCAATTACATGAATCCAAAGTCAGATTTGTGTATATCATCGCTGCATACTCAGTGCGTTTAAAGTGCACATGAAAAAATCATGCGCTGGCTCAGGTTTGGTTTCGAACCCATGACCTCCTGCTTACTAGTGCAGATGTCATACCACTAGCCCATCAAGCTAGCTGGTGTCAGCTGGTTAACATGAATCCAATATCGCAGCGGGTACAGCAATTAATTATTTTTTTTATTACCATAGCAATATATTGCCTATTGTTCCACACAACCTCATGTTGAATTTTTCTTTCGCTTTCCGTTTGTGAGAAACAAGACTTTTATCGGACATGTCCGGCAAATTATGATGGCTAATCTGTTGCTATGACAACTCATATTTACTCAAGGTGAATTATAATTAGTCATGAAACTCATTTATAATAAAAAAAGATAAACAGTCGGAAAGTCCAAACAAAATACGATGAAAACGCATTTTTGGTTCATAAATGGTGTTTTGTTCAGACAGCGGATATGAACCGAAACCATTAAACATTTTTTGCTTCATTACACATTTTACTCTTTTCATAATTTTTTTCCAAAAAGATTGACTTCTATGGTTTTTAGAAATTTAAGAAATTATATGACCCGACGGTTTTTGAATAGAACACAAATTTCCCCAATAACAGGATTCACGCACGGTGAACATTAACAATTCTTGACGTACGTTTCCCATAATGCTCTCATCCGTGACGTCACCGGTCTCATGGATTTTTTCTCTTATTAAACAAAACTGTTCCCACATTGCAAAATAAATCCCATTTGTTGATGACTTTGGATCCGGTTCAGAAAATACTCATTGGAAATTTTTCAGGATTTAGTTTGTGGATAGTTGAAAATTCCTTGAGTTTTTTTCATGAAAATGTCAGAAACATATATTTGGAACTGTTTCTTAAAGTGTAAAATTTGAAACTCGATCCCTTCCAAATTGAGAAGAATATAGTCAGTCTTTCTCAAGTTCTTACACTTGAATCAGGTTTTTTTTTTTTAGAATTTTGTAAAACTCACACTTAAAAGCCCCCACCTTAAAGGTAGTATCATACTTTGGTAGCATACCGAAACAAAAATCTTCACAGATTTACCCATAACTTTGGGTATAAAGATGGTGGTGGTAGAAACATACCGTTAAAATGTTTCTGCCTGAAATACTGCATTTATCTAGAAAAGAGTAAAACCAGTGACCGAAAATATTTTTGATCTTTTAAAGATCAAAAATAAAAGAGAAATGTCTTAAGAAATACTGCACATGACCGTTTTTCACTGTTTTCTCAAAAATGGGCACCGTATGGGACTGGGAATTTCACAAATGACTGTTACTGTATCTTCCTTGATATTTTTACCCAGTCAAGATGGGAGGCCAAACCATAATAATTATGGAAAAAAACAAAGGTTATTGGCAAAGTTCTGGATAGCTAAGTTTAGAGTAGAGAGTCCTAGTATGTATTCTGTAGGTCGCAAGTTCGAATCCCGCTCCTGTCAGTTTCCTTCAATAACTGTTTGTGAGAAAAGCAAGGTAGGTCCTATAGCTTCTATTTCAGTCCAGGCTTAAAGTTTGAGTCGTAAAGATTTCAGCAGAAAAGCCATGTTTTTCAGAAATATTTACCAATAGCCAAAAAACAACAACAACAACAACAACAACATTCGTTTCCACATACTTCTCAAAGACCCCTCATGCTTTCTGTGGCAAAAATGATGTTTGAAATTTTTGGTACAATGTTATCATTTGTCACTCATTCAGAATTGAACGACCTGAAAAAAAGACATACAGAAATTAATCATAAAAATGGTAAAAAATGAAAAATTGCTAAGCTGTTTTGTGGAAAGAATTTAAGTTGACTTATCAGTACCTAATATTGAAAGCTTAATGTTAACATTGCTCATTCGTTTATACTGAAAAATTACTCTCACAAAAATTTAATCATAAAATGGAGAAAAAGTATAAAGATGAAAAAAAAAATTGAGCTGTTTTGTGGAAAAATTAGAAAGTTGACTTTCCTGTTCCTAATTATATATCAAACGCTTTACAAGCGATGTTAACTTTGTCCGCTCATTTATACTGAAAAATTACTCCCACAAAAATAAAATGGAGAAAAGATGAAAAATTACCGAGCTGTTTTGTGGGGAAGGATTGCTTAAGTTGACTTACCGAATATCGAAACCAGTCACAAGCCAGTCATGCAACAGTAACAGTTTTGGAGTAATTTATTTTGGACGCTTTCACAAACCCGCCGCCAGTCATGAGAGAAATGAAATTATGCCGGCAACGTGGGATAGTCATGGCCTTTTATCATGATGACCGAGCAGTTGTTTACGAACGGTTACACCTCACCTCCCATGCTACCCCCACTTCCCTGAGCAATGGAGCATGACGCACACTGCTATTCAATGCAACGACCTTGACTGGTCCATTCCATTTTAGGGATGACACGTCATCATCGCTGTGAGGGGCATTTTTTTTGTTTAGTCAGGATAGATTATTTGGAGGCATGATTTTGTGGGTTGAAGTAGATTATTTTGTTCTACAAGTGTGCAAAATAGTGCCAGCATTTTGTTTTTTACATTTTGTGATGGAAAATTGTTTTTTGTCGATGGGTTTTGTAAATTTAAAAAAAAATCCCATAAATGTTGATGATTAAATTTTTTAATGGAAAATTTTTAATTTTTTTAATGGGTTAGTATATTTTTAGATACAATTTCCATAAATGCTGATGATTTTGATCTGTAATTCAAGTTAAATCACGACTCTTTAAACAGTTACTGTGGTTTCATTTTGGGCAAATAATAATAAATTGTTAAAGTTTGGTTTCTATTCTGTTGTTGTTTTTCTGATGAAACGGGAACTGTTTTTACAGGAATTGTTTATTGTGTTTGTAAATAACAAACTAGGTTCAGTTATTATCATCTTGCGCTGAAAATGTTTGAATCCTACAAAGAGTAGTTACCCAAAAATGTATGTAACTTTGAAAATATTTGTGATTTGGCATTGCTAAATTGTTGAAAAGCAATATCCGAGTCACTGAAACGAGCTTGAAAAAGAGTTTTCCAATGGTATGTAACACTTGGGGTGCTATCTTCCTCTGTCTGTTGAAACCTGAGACAATTCAGGAGATTTGGAATGGGATAAGTCAACAGAATGTTGCCTTTGGACAGTTTCAATGAAATGAGCTTGAAAATTTAATTTACAGTAGATATTCTGGTCCAAAGTCAGAAACAGTTTTTTTTTCTCTCGTGGCAATTCAGTTTTCCTCTCCACTTTTGTTCCTTTGCCTTTGAATTGCAACTGCCGAGCCGCAGTCTGGTCCATTGCAGTATAAAAGGCATAATACATAATTGGTAAAGGTCACAGAACAGCACTCACACTTTGTCTAATCTAGCATGTACATGAACTAAAAAACCTGTGAAAAATTGAGCTCAATCGGACATCAGAGTCACGAGAAATTTGTGAAAACCCGACACAAATTTTCTTATAAAACATAAAGGATGGTTTTGATCTTACCCTGAGATCAAAACTGTTTTCGGTCTTGTTTTGCTAATTTCTGGATAAATACAGCATTTCAGGTGAAAATATTTTAACGGTATGTTTCTACCAGCACCATCTTCATACCATGAAAGTTATACATAAATCTGTGAACATTTTTGTTTGGGTATGTTACCAATCCTGTACTGTACCTTTAAACCGAGGGAACCAAATTCTCATTTGGATTCCATGGGTTCAACCCTCGGAGTTGTACTTTTTCGTTTTTGGATTTCCATCTCTGCCTGGGACCTTGACTCGTCAATAAGCCGAGCTAAACGTTATATTGTCTGCTAACCAGTCACCCGTCCAATTCCACACACCCTCCGAAACTGGCTCTCACTGACGTAAGAATCCCGGAATGTCACGACAGACTGACTCTCAAAAGTCTCCAGGATTTATTTTCGGCTCTTTTGTCCGGAGACGTAATGAATACGACTGCTGGGAGAAACGATTATTGTGTAATTGTTGCTGTTTGTGGTACTGTAAATTTTGAAATCCTCGGTACAATACAAAATAATGAGTTGATGTGGACAGTAAGATTCAGGATTTTGTTTCTCACTTGGTTTTTGGTTTTGTCAGAATTGCTTCAATTTCTTTTTATCTGGAATTATTTTTTTATTTAGATGAATTTTTATTGGAGAGTATTGTGAAAACAAAATGATTTGAGAAAGATCCTGCTAGGATTGAGATGTCAGGGCCTCCTAACTCTGAGCAGCCTTTGACATCAGGCCCTCCTAACTCTGAGCAGCCTTTGAGAAAGATCCTGCTAGGATCCAAACATCAGGCCCCTCCTAACTCCAAGCATTTTATATTTCAGGCCATTATTTTGCTTGATGAGCAATTTGTAAAAGTTACTACTTGTTTTGCATGCTAAAGAGTAAAATATGCAAATTTAAGGACAAAAACTACAATACACTTCCTGTCCTGATTGTATTAATTTGCCTGACCGGCTGACCAGAACTGACCAAATTTTATTCGTTTCTAATAAACAACCTTCTAGCCACACACAAAAAGAGTTAGGAGGGCAATCAAACGACATGCTTGATAGGTTCCAGTACAAATGCATAACTCCGATCCGAACCATCTATTATAAAAAACTGCCTTTTCCGTCTTTTACCTCCCCCCAGCGAAATGGACTCTTCTGTCAGAGGCTGGGTAAAATCGTTGTACTTTTAGAGGCAGCCGACCGCGCCACTCTCACGTCCCAAGAATTTATCGGAAGAACAAAGTTCCTGCGCCACCAAAAAACATAAAACTTCAGTTTTCTTTTATAAAATGTCCTCCAAAATTTTTAAAGCAAATTTGTTTTACCAGCGTTTGACGTGCGTACGCGTAAAATGTCTACAAAGGACCTTAATCCCTTCGTTCTTTGTTTTGCCGTTGTTTTGATCACCTTGCCATGACAAAAAAGGAAAACAAACGCGGACCGTTTTGTGTAATTCTCACATTTCCGAAGCCGTCGTATTGTTCGTTGATTTTTGCCGACACATCAACATGATCTGTTTAATATTCGTCATGGAAACTAAGGAATTGACGCGGAACTTTGTCAACAGGATGTGTTTTTAAAGCGTAGGATTTTATTCTTTTCTTTTTTAGTTCCCTATTTCTGCTTGCACTAATCCAATACCGAAAGCCATCATGTACTTCATAGGACAAACAGATCTTAAGGCCTTTTCACACGATGCTAGAAAAACTCTCAAGGCTGGCGAATTTTTCTCGATGCTTGAGAAATCTTTGTGTGAAAGGACACCAATGCTTGAGAGTGACTGACGTCCCTGGCGAATCCTTGAGAAATTTCTCAAGCATGGCTATTTATGTATTCATTTGGCCCTTTTCCCAAACTTTTGTAGCCTTTTGTCTTTCTCTTTTGTGAGCTGAGAATAAAAAATTGTGTTTTTTTATCGAAGGCCTAGTTCCATTTTCCTGTTCAAAACGGAGTAAAATACTTCCAAGCCGTAGCCAAAAGTCTCATTTTGATACTTTGCTACTTTGAAACGGATACATGTATGCCGTGGAATCAAGCCGAAGCCCTAGCCTTAGCAGAAGTCAGTAAAGAGACCTATGCGCTCAGGAGCCGATTTTGCAAAATGATGATTAATCTTGAGATTGAACTTTCAGTATCACCATGGTGATTTGCTTAGCAACTAGGACCGATTGTGCTTCTTAAGATCAAACTTTAGTGCTTCGTAAAATCGCACCCAGCTCATTTTCAATGAACTATGGGGGTTTACAAAATTAGGCTCAGGCTCAAGTTCAGTCTCGGGCTCAGTCTCAGGCTCGGGCTCAGTCTCAGGCTCAGGCTCAGCCTCAGCCTCCACCTCTGTCATCCATATGCTAAAAATATAGGTTGTGGTTTTTCATTGAAGCTGAAGCTCTGTTTTCCTTTTCAAACCAGAGAATCTACTTCCGAACCGCATCCAAAAGCCTCTATTTTGATACCCGTTATTTTAAAATAAATTCACAAATTCACGAAATTTAGCCTGAGCCCGAGCCTCCATTTTTGTAAACCCCTTATGTGTGCATGCATACATAATGTAGCAATTACACAAGTCTAAAAATGTTTGGCAACATTTTTGAATTTGCGTCACTGTTTTATTTTTTTGGCCTCCACATAGCGTGGGTTCCCTATAAACCCAACCTCCCTCCAAAAAACTTGTTTTTCCGTTGGATCCAGCGGGCGAGAGCTACCCTTTGGGGTCGCGGTTGGTTGCCTCACACGCCTTCCAACTAAATTCCTTTCCGCTACAGTAGTTGCACTTCCTCAAACAAAATCTGCCCTCTTTTATGTTGCGGTTTGGGAATTTGTTTTTGTGTTTGGCGACTGTTCGTGATGCCATGTAACAAAATTGACTCCATAAACAAAATAATTTTAGGAGTTTTTTTTTTCTCTTCCTATTAAATTTGGAAATTGTTTTGCATCACGCACATGTAGCATGATCAAAGAGTGCAGCTTTTTCCGCTGTTTCTGTTTGAATATGATGTCAGTCCTTCGGTTTGTTGGACTGTCTGTTTGTTTGTGGGCGTGCATCTGTTTATGCTTTTTTTTGCTCCAATAAATGTTAGAACTCCATTACCAGATTGTAGTTTTATAGGAGTTGTCCTTTCCTACTTTTTGAAGATTATTTGTCAGCTCAGAGAAAAAAGCTTGTCCATATACATCAGGCCACGTCTTTTGGGGATAATATTAATAAAAAATATGTTTATAAGACAATAAGACAATAGTTCAGGAGCTTTCTTTAGCTGAGAGCAACCACAGTCAAATTGTTCTGTTTTTCTTGTGCTACAAGAGAAGTGACACGCCTAAATCTTGCCTGATTTTCTTTTAACAGTGGAGATCCACACCAAAATCTTCCCAAAGTTTTCGAAAAGAACCACACCCAAATCTTGACTGTTTTCCTTGTAACAGTGAAGTACCACACCCAAATCTTGGCTGATACTCTTGTACTAAAAGAGAAGAACCACTGCCAAATTTTGACTGTTTTCCTTGTAACAGTGAAGTACCACACCCAAATCTTACCCGAGTTTCTTGCACAAGTGAATAACCACACCCAAATCTTTGTTTTTTCTATTCTACAGAAGGAGAAGTACCACACCCATCTTGCCGTCCTGTACTTGGACAACGTCTTGAAGAAAGATCCCGGCACTCCCAAGATGGAGGTGGATCTCGCCCGTTCCAAGCTCCGTCACATGCTGGAGGAGTCGTCCCTCTACCGAGTCCAGCTCATACTTGGAAAGGTCCGAGAGACGGACATGTTTGCCGAGACGGCGATTCTCTACGGAAAGGTAGGCACCTTTGATCTTCAATCCTTCCTAATTATTCAGAAAATTTATCCTCAATAGTGTTCCTCCGTTTGATTTTATGTTCTAATCTTGCCCACCCTCCACACCCCTTTGTCACCTCATGGTTTCCCTGTTTCCCTGGTCACTCTGTTCCCCTTTGCTCTGATCATCTGTGATCTGTACTTGCATGTTCTTGTCCTCTTGTCATTTAGCCTTTGAGAAAGATCCTGCTAGGATCGAAACGTCAGGCCCTCCTAACTCTTAGAAGCCTTTGAGAAAGATCCTGCAAGGATCAAAACATCAGGCCCTCCTAACTCTGTGCAGCCTTTGAGAAAGATCCTGCTAGGATCCAAACGTCAGGCCCTCCTAACTCTGAGCAGCCTTTGAAAAAGATCCAGCTAGGATCGAAACATCAGGCCCTCCTAACTCTGAGCAGTCTTTGAGAAAGATCCTTCTAGGATTGAAACATCAGGCCCTCCTAACACTAAGCATCTTTCGAGAAAGATCCTGCTAGGATGGAAACATCAGGCCCTCCTAACTCCAAGCATTTTATAAATTTCATGAAATTATTTTGGTTGATGAGCAGTTTGCAGCAATTCATTACTTGTAATTTTCATTTAAAATGAGAAAATTTAGAGAAAACACTTTCAAATGACAGATGTTACAACAAACCGGAATTTCTAAAAAAGAAATCAGGTTTATTTTTCTTGTCAATGGAATCATTTCGCCACAAAGAAGTTCCATCACCGTCACCTTTTCAACCCGACCCCGAACAAATTATCATGGAGGGGAATTGTCACTTTGCCCCCAGGCGGTAGCAGGCCGTGTGTGTAACAAATTAAAAAGCCTAATCGGATTCTTCTCAAGTGGGCCACAGGAAGTTGGCTTATACGGGTTTCGCTTTCCCCATACAGCCAGTCCGTGCTCTGTGGTTTTGATGACAAAAGAAGGGAAATTTTTTTACCGTCACGGTAGAACGGTCGCAAATATTGTGAAACATGCAAACAGTGAAGGTTGGAATTTTAGTTATCATAGACTTGGTTCAAGTCCTTTTATAGTGAATTGATTGTGAATTGCAACCAAAAGATAAACAGCGCCCTCTATAGATCCCTGCCAGGACATAAAATGGTTTCAATTTCTAATGGGAGCATGCATACCGCCCTCTATTGATATTTAATGTATACTCTGATACATGGTGCACTTTAAAGGTAATATCATACTTTGGTTTTTATCAAAGAAGTACAGATTCATGGGCAAAAATATCAAGACAGATACAGTAACAGTCATCTGTGAAAATTTCAGTCCCATACGGTGCCCCCTTTTTGAGAAAACAGTGAAAAACAGCTGTAGTATTTCTTAAGTCTTTTCTCGTTTATTTTTAATCTTTAAAAGATAATTATAATTTTGGTCACTGGTATAGCCTAACCTTTAAAAACAATTGACATTTTCTCTCCTCTTTTTGTGGTTCGTTCTGTAGCTTGAAGAGCACGACAAAGCGCTACGCATCTTAGTCCACAAGCTGAGAGACTACGGCGCTGCTGAGCGCTACTGCTGTATCAACTCCAAAGGCCGGGATCGATCTTACAGACGTCGACTCTTCCAGATACTCCTCGGAGTTTACCTGGATCCCCTAGAAGGGTCAGTATCAAGTTACCATGGAAACTCAAGTTATTTTCTGATCATATCTCCTGAATTGTCTCAGGTTTCAACAGACAGAGGAAGATAGCACCCCAAGTGTAGCATACCGTTGGAAAGCTCTTTTCAAGCTCATTTCAGTGGTGGTGAAATCTCACCGACTTTTGAAAATGCACGACTTTTAATCTATTTCACCAGCCGGCGCTTGCAATAAACCCAAAGGCAACATTCTGTTGACTCATCCCATTCCAAATCTCCTGAATTGTCTCAGGTTTCAACAGACAGAGGAAGATAGCACGCTAAGCATCCTTCACAATGAGCAGTGGCGGATCTAGCTTTTTTGTAAGGGGGGGGTTTACACGGAGTGAAGTTTTGTAGCCAGGCACTACGCGGGCGGGAGGGTTGGTTTTTTTTTTTTTTTGGTAAAAAAAATAAATAAATAAAAAATTGGGAACCCAAGGGGGGGGGGGGGGGGTTTAAACCCCCTAAACCCCCCCGTAGATCCGCCACTGATGAGAGGAAGCTATTTTCCATAGTCTTTTGAAGTCAAATGATATCTGGGTCCTTTTTCAAACCTCTGTCCTGGCTCCGGCTTTTGGCTGCAGTTTGGAAGTAGGTTCTCTGGGTTGAGCTTCACCTTAAATGAATATCCACAGCCTATATTAATTTTTCACCATATGCGGGGTGACAGACGAAGCTAGAGCCTGAGCCGGAGCCGAGTTTTGGAAAAGGCCCCTGGATTTTCGAGCTTGGAGTTTTCAGCCCTTTTTTTTGGATGACGCACCTTATGTGGAATTTTTCTTTTCATTTTTTCTAATAAATTTTTATCTTTCAATTTTTTCCTATACAGCAAGAAGGACTCTCTTATAGCCCCAGCGATTGCTCTGCTCAACAGTGAAGATGCTGACTTTGATGCCACCAGGGTAAATATTCGCTTACCATTTAGCTAAGCATTTAAGCACTACGTATTAAGATGTGCACTTATTTATTGATTAACCTTATATAAGGCTTTCCCTGTATGACATTCAGTTTTTTGTGTTCGGCAGTTTATGCTGTCCAAATTGAGGCTATTGAGACTCTTGGTGGCAGCAGACATACAGGTCCTTTTGGACTTTTGGCACAGACATAAATAACCAATAGACCGACAGCGCCTATTCAAATGTATAGCAGGGTACCGTAATTGTCAATATTGCCAAACCATGGGCAAAAAAAAAAGTTATTTTTACGTACGATTGAATAGAGATGATTGATTCAAACGGGAAATTCTCGATGAAAACCCATTGGAGCATTAGGTTTACTTCACATACTATTGCAGAGTAATATATGTTTTTCAAATAATGGAAAGATTGGATGAACACTTTGTGTTTTAAATTTCATCTTGATTTTATGAGAGGGAACTAGCGCAAGATTACGTGCACAACTGGCCTCTTTTAGAATCTTTGCGAGATTTTGAAATAAAATCTTTGTTTACATGCAGCGCGTGCGTCTCGCGCACTTGTTGACACACAAGTTTGCCTTAAGTTTTTTAAGATGGCGTCCGGTTCAAAAATCACACACTTGCGCCCTCTGCTGTTGGTCTATAGGTCTATGACTCCTGGTGGCAGCAAACATACCAGTCCTTGTAATCTGGTAGCTGCATGCCCAAGAAAAAGTTGTGAGAATATTGGACAAGATCTTTAAACTCTAGTTTGTTCTTCTTTTTATCCTTTACGGCGGTCTTTGCAGGTGCTTCAGCTGATTCCAGAGAACTGGTCCACTGCCCTTCTGTCTCAGTTCCTAACCAACACAGTCCGTCAGAGCCTTCACTCTTCCCGCATCACCAAGCTCCAACGGATGCTGTCCAGGACGGAGAACCTCAACCTCAAATCCTCTCAGATCTCCCAACAGAGAGACCCGATCTACGTCGGTGACGACAGGCTCTGCCAGGTCTGCAACCGACCTTTCCTGGAGCCGACGTTCGTCCGTTATCCCAACGGGGTGATCGTACACACGCAGTGCGCCTGGAACAAAGCGGTGTGCCCAGTCACCGGCCGGCTTTTCAGTACAAAAGTCAGCACAGCGAAAAAATGAAACACCCAAGGACTGGTTAAGTGGAGCCATCAGCAGAGTACCAGTTTCTCTGGCTCTGGCTGCATCCGAAACCCGTTGCCTATGGCTAGGTCTTGGTTTGAGGCCATTGACAACACGTTGACTTTAGACGTAGCCATAGCTCTGGAAACCTGTTTGGGACACAGCCTCTTTCTGACACTTCTTCATCATCTTTGATTTGAAGCCTTGAGGAGGTATAGCACTGGTAACCATTATGAGGGTACCAGTTTCTGTGCATGTAAACCAGTGATGTGAACGATCCGGATATCTCATTGGACAAAGAAAGCCGCCTCAAGTCGTGCCAAATTCACGAATCTCTGAGAATGATCTTAAATGTCAAATCAATCTTAATTGCTAAGCAAAGTGTGATGTCACAATTGAAATCACTATGGTGATATAGGCCTTATTCACGGTGCATCCATCCTGCATTTGAAGCAGTGCAATCAAACCGAGGCTTGGATTCAAAATAGTCTGGTACCCGTTTTCTTTTTAGAATTGGTGTTATCTTTTCCGAAGTGTTCACAAGGAAGCTGGCAAGAATAGATGGATGTACTTGGAATATTAAAGGGCCTATCAACGACTCTTCCCAAGAATAAAGAGTGTCACCCTTTCTGTTGTAAAACTATCAATTTCTTTGTTGCTTGTCTCCAAAGTTATACAAAAACAACTTGCTCCGGTACAGTATTCCGGAGATCGCTGGTTCGAATCCCGCTCCGGAAAATTTATCTTTGTTCGCTTTTCTTTGACTTAAAATTCATTCACTTTCCCTTGTGGTTATTTGATGATTATGAAAACAAATTGGAGAATCGTTTCTTTATTTTTCTCTTGTCAAATATTCAGAGGGGGAAAAAATGTGCATCTTTCACCTATTCCATTTTCTGAGAAATTATGAAAACTCCGAAATGTGATGAAATTTGGAATATTACTGTAATTTTATACCAAATAAAAGATATACATTCACAGATGTTGAGATTTTATCTTGTGAGGAGGAGGTAATAAAATGTACAAATGAATATCAGTCGTCATATTTGTCAGGAATTTCTGTAAATAAGGTGGTTATTGACAATAAAATTTCTCCCTTGCCGTTTTTATCAATTTTGACCCCAAAATTAAGTTTTTACAAATGTGTTAGAAATGACTTTAACAGGTCGCTAGGAGTACAAAGAACACATTTCCTGCCTCAAAAGATCATATTTGAACAGTTTATTTTTCACCAAAAACAGCAAAAATTACAAGGGGTACCCCTTGCCGTTTTGATCAATTTTGACCCAAAAATGAAGTTTTACAAATGTCTTAGAAATCATTTTAACAGGTCGCTATGAGTACAAAGAACTCATTTCCAGCCTCAAAAGATCATATTTGGTCATTCTAATTTTTCACCAAAAATAGCAAAAACGGCAAGGGGTACCCCTTGCCGTTTTGATCATTTTTGACCCCAAAATGAAGTTTTACTAATGTCTTAGAAATCACTTTAACAGGTCGCTAGGAGTACAAAGAACTCATTTCAAGCCTCAAAAAATCATATTTGGTCATTCTAATTTTTCACCAAAAACAGCAAAAATGGCAAGGGGTACCCCTTGCCGTTTTGATCATTTTTGACCCAAAAATGAAGGTTTACAAATGTCTTAGAAATCATTTTAACAGGTCGCTATGAGTACAAAGAACTCATTTCCAGCCTCAAAAGATCATATTTGGTCATTCTGAATTTTCACCAAAAACAGCAAAAATGGCAAGGGGTACCCCTTGCCGTTTTGATAATTTTTGACCCAAAAATCAAGTTTTACAAATGTGTTAGAAATGACTTTAACAGGTCGCTAGGAGTACAAAGAACACATTTCCTGCCTCAAAAGATCATATTTGAACAGTTTATTTTTTCACCAAAAACAGCAAAAATGGCAAGGGGTACCCCTTGACGTTTTGAAAATTTTTGATCCAAAAATGAAGTTTTACAAATGTCTTAGAAATCACTTTAAAAGGTCGCTAGGAGTACAAAGAAAACATTTCCAGCCTCAAAAGATCATAATTATTTGGTCATTCTAATTTTTCACCAAAAACAGCAAAAATGGCAAGGGGTACCCCTTGCCGTTTTGATAAATTTTGACCCAAAAATGAAGTTTTACAAATGTCTTAGAAATCACTTTAACAGGTTGCTAAGAGTACAAAGAACTCATTTCAAGCCTCAACAGATCATATTTGGTCATTCTAATTTTTCACCAAAAACAGCAAAAATTGCAAGGGGTACCCCTTGTCGTTTTGATCATTTTTGACTTAAAAATGAAGTTTTACAAATGTCTTAAAAATCACCTTAACAGGTCGCTAGGAGTACAAAGAACTCATTTCCAGCTTCAAAAGATCATATTTGGTCATTCTAATTTTTCACCAAAAACAGCAAAAATTGCAAGGGGTACCCCTTGACGTTTTGATAATTTTTGATCCAAAAATGAAGTTTTACAAATGTCTTAGAAATCACTTTAACAGGTCGCCAGGAGTACAAAGAAAACATTTCCAGCCTCAAAAGATCATAATTATTTGGTCATTCTAATTTTTCACCAAAAACAGCAAAAATGGCAAGGGGTACCCCTTGCCGTTTTGATAAATTTTGACCGAAAGATGAAGTTTTACAAATGTCTTAGAAATCACTTTAACAGGTTGCTAAGAGTTCAGAGAACACATTTCCAGCCTCAAAAGATCATATTTGGTCATTCTAATTTTTCACCAAAAACCGCAAAAATGGCAAGGGGTACCCCTTGCCGTTTTGATCATTTTTGACCGAAAAATTAAGGTTTACAAATGTCTTATAAATCACTTTTACAGGCTTGGAGTACAAAGAACACATTTTCAGCCTCAAAAGATTATATTTGAACAGTTTATTTTTTCACCAAAAACAGCAAAAATGGCAAGGGGTACCCCTTGCCGTTTTGATAAATTTTAACCCAAAAATGAAGTTTTACAAATGTCTTAGAAATCACTTTAACAGGTTGCGAAGAGTTCAGAGAACACATTTCCAGCCTCAAAAGATCATATCTGGTCATTCTAATCTTTTACCAAAAACAGCAAAAATAGCTAGGGGTACCCCTTGCCGTTTTGATCAATTTTGACCGAAAAATGAAGTTTTACAAATGTGTTAGAAATCACTTAATAAGGTCGCTAGGAGTACGAAGAACACATTTTCAGCCTCAAAAGATTATATTTGAACAGTTTATTTTTTCACCAAATACAGCAAAAATGGCAAGGGGTTCCCCTTGCCGTTTTGATCAATTTTGACCCAAAAATTAAGGTTTACAAATGTCTTAGAAATCACTTTAACAGGTTGCTAAGAGTTCAGAGAACTCATTTCCAGCCTCAAAAGATCATATCTGGTCATTCTTAACTTTTACCCAAAACAGCAAAAATGGCAAGGGGTACCCCTTGTCGTTTTGATCAATTTTGACCCCAAAATGAAGTTTTACAAATGCGTAAGAAATCACTTTTACAGGTCGCTAAGAGTTTAGAGAACACATTTCCAGCCTCAAGAGATCATATTTGGTCATTCAAATTTTTCACCAAAAACAGCAAAAATAGCAAGGGGTACCCCTTGCCGTTTTGATCAATTTTGACCTAAAAATGAAGTTTTACAAATGTGTTAGAAATCACTTAATAAGGTCGCTAGGAGTACGAAGAACACATTTCCAACCTCAAAAGATTATATTTCAACAGTTTATTTTTTCACCAAAAACAGCAAAAATGGCAAGGGGTACCCCTTGCCGTTTTGATCAATTTTGACTCCAAAATGAAGCTTTACAAATGTCTTAGAAATCACTTTAACAGGTCGCTAGGAGTACAAAGAACACATTTCCAGCCTCAAAAGATCATATTTGGTCATTCTAATTTTTTACCAAAAACAGCAAAAATGGCAAGGGGTATCCCTTGCCGTTTTGATAAATTTTGACCCCAAAAATAAAGTTTAACAAATGTCTTATAAATCACTTTTACAGGCTTGGAGTACAAAGAACACATTTTCAGCCTCAAAAGATTATATTTGAACAGTTTATTTTTTCACCAAAAATGGCAAAAATGGCAAGGGGTACCCCTTGCCGTTTTGATAAATTTTGACCCCAAAATTAAGTTTTACAAATGTGTTAGAAATCACTTAAACAGGTTGCTAGGAGTACAAAGAACTAATTTCCAGTCTCAAAAGATCATATTTGGTCATTCTAATCTTTCACCAAAAACAGCAAAAATGGCAAGGGGTACCCCTTGCCGATTTGATCAATTTTGACCCAAAAATGAAGTTTTACAAATGTGTCAGAAATCACTTTAACAGGTTGCTCAGAGTTCAGAGAACACATTTCCAGCCTCAAAAGATCATATCTGGTCATTCTAATCTTTCACAAAAAACAGCAAAAATGGCAAGGGGTACCCCTTGCCGTTTTGATCAATTTTGACCCAAAAATTACGGTTTACAAATGTCTTAGAAATCACTTTAACAGGTTGCTCAGAGTTCAGAGAACTCATTTCCAACCTCAAAAGATCATATTTGAATAGTTAATTTTTTCACCAAAAACAGCAAAAATGGCAAGGGGTATCCCTTGCCGTTTTGATAAATTTTGACCCAAAAAATTAAGTTTTACAAATGTCTTATAAATCACTTTTACAGGCTTGGAGTACAAAGAACACATTTTCAGCCTCAAAAGATTATATTTGAACAGTTTATTTTTTCACCAAAAACAGCAAAAATGGCAAGGGGTACCCCTTGCCGTTTTGATCAATTTTAACCCAAAAATGAACTTCTACAAATGTCTTAGAAATCACTTTAACAGGTCGCTAGGAGTACAAAGAACTCATTTCAAGCCTCAAAAGATCATATTTGGTCATTCTAATTTTTCTCCAAAAACAGCAAAAATGGCAAGGGGTACCCCTTGCCGTTTTGATAAATTTTAACCCAAAAATGAAGTTTTACAAATGTCTTAGAAATCACTTTAACAGGTTGCGAAGAGTTCAGAGAACACATTTCCAGCCTCAAAAGATTATATTTGGTCATTCTAATTTTACACCAAAAACAGCAAAAATGGCAAGGGGTACCCCTTGCCGTTTTGATCATTTTTGACCGAAAAATGAAGTTTTACAAATGTCTTAGAAATCACTTTAACAGGTCGCTAGGAGAACAAAGAACTCATTTCCAGCCTCAAAAGATCATAATTGGTCATTCTTAATTTTCACCCAAAACAGCAAAAATGGCAAGGGGTACCCCTTGCCATTTTTATCAATTTTGACCAAAAATGAAGTTTAACAAATGTGTTACAAATTACTTTAACTGGTCTCTAGAAGTATGACTACGAAGAAGACATTTCTGAACCTTTAATTGTAGGATATTGTTTCCAAAACGGGTAGAAGGCAGCCTTCAAGTTTACTCCAATGAGGAAGAGGTAGAATGTCGCACATTGCAGAGGTTGATGCTTCTCCATGACGTCGTCTGAAGTCTTGATAAAGGTGTTTGTTGTCAGCACTGTGATTGGTGTCACTTAATTAGCCATTTGCTCCAGGAATCACAGGTACAACTGAGATACATGAAAAAATAGTAGGGGAAAGGAGGGGAGAGAAGTGATGAAACAGATTACATATTGTACCAAACCTCGTGTCATTCTTTTGAGGGATTCTTTAAATGTGGTGCTCGTCATTTTTCAGTTTCCGAGGAGTGGGCCTACAAAGACTGCATTGTAATTCGAAAAGTTTAATCTGTTTTCGACCGTACTATGCATTTTCAGAAGTTAAACTAAAGACTTACAGCCATGCGTATTGTCTGGTCGCAGACAATGCGGTATACATTCCCTTTGAAGCCAGTATAGATTAGCTTTTTTAAATGTAACCTTTTTTTCAGAAGGGGCCGGAGTAATTATAAGATAATCATCTAGCAATTTATTAATAATTTATGAGTTGAGAAGCTTAGCTCCCTTGTTTGACAACGAAACAAATGAAGGTATTTGAATGATTTTGATTGTTGAGTATCAAGGTTTTGAGAAGTTGGTAATTAGTTTTTGATGGAGACGCCTAAAACCTTTCTAGGAAAATATAACCACGTGGTCAGCAGAATGAGTTGGAATTTGTGGACCTCTTTAAAGGTCTAGAGCTTGAGAGGTCTGGAGGTATCAAACAAAAAGAGAGAGTGAAATGTGGAAGCTTACCTTCTTTGTGAAGATTCTCAAGCAACTGTCTTGGACTTTCGACTGCAACCAAGACGGCATGGTATATGGTGCTTCCGTTCTGGACTCGAAGTTATTTTGGTAGTGCATCTTGAGCAGTGGTCTATGACTACGAGCATGTGGGTATGTGAGCTCTCCTCTGCTCAGTGGGTCTTCGATGTCTGTAAGGGAGGGGGAGAGAGATCCTTGACAAATTAATTACAGTTTCACAAACAACAAAAGCTCAGATTTTAAGTTTCTATACAAGGAATAAACTGTGTATCTCAGTCAAAACAATGACCTGAAATATATACAATTGCTTGGAGTAATGAGGACCTGACGTTTCGATCCTAGCAGGAATTTATCGGAATCTCTCTCTTTGAAAAAGATCTTGCTAGGATCCAAACGTCAGAACCTCCTAACTCTGAGCAGCCTTTAAGAAAGATTCTGCTAGGATCCAAACGTCAGAACCTCCTAACTCTGAGCAGCCTTTGAGAAAGATCCTGCTAGGATCCAAACGTCAGGACCGCCTAACTCTGAGCAGCCTTTGAGAAAGATCCTGCTAGGATCCAAACGTCAGGCCCTCCTAACTCTGAGCAGCCTTTGAGAAAGATCCTGCTAGGATCCAAACGTCAGGACCGCCTAACTCTGAGCAGCCTTTGAGAAAGATCCTGCTAGGATCCAAACGTCAGGCCCTCCTAACTCTGAGCAGCCTTTGAGAAAGATCCTGCTAGGATCCAAACGTCAGGACCGCCTAACTCTGAGCCGCCTTTGAGAAAGATCCTGCTAGGATCGAAGGTTGATAAAGGTTGAACCAGTCAGTAAAATTATATAACTTATCGATCATGTATAGTTGCTTGGCAGGCAGCTATAAAAGGCTAGGACTGAAACAAGCTGAAGTGGCTAGGTTTATATAGCTCAAGGATATGGGTAAGATTTCGATAAAAAGGCTTGCCTTTTCATCAGTCAAGCAAAACTCACCAATCAGTCTGCATCACGACTTCTTCGCCACCTTTATCGACATGTAAAACCATCCGACATCAGGAAAGTTCATTGTTCCACCTAAAGATGATAAGACAAATGCCAAACATCAATACAAGATTTGCTTCGGCAAACAAGAGTTTTGGCTTCTTTTTGTTCGATCTCGAACAAATTACCAGGATCTGATTTCACTCAAACTTTGCGATCATCGCTATAAGCCCAAATCCATCGCAAAGTAGCGATCGATTTTCCGTTTAGCGATGGATTTGGGAGCTTTAGCAATGATCGCAAAGCGTTAGAGAAATCGGCCCCGGTCCACAACTCTAGTTGATTAAACTGTTGAGAGAAGCACATGTAAGTCAACAAAGCATGTCTTACCTATGGTTGATGAGGAGAAGTCATCAGAAATTTCAAGATCCTCAGCTCGCCAGCCACAGTATAGACGTCATCAGGGGTCATGCAGTGCTCACAGATCAACATGTATCCAGACTCGAGTGCCGTCAAGATGCAAACCATCTCATAAATCAGGTGAGGGTGGTCTGAGGCTTTGAGCTCCCCTGCAGATCGAGGACAGAGACAAAGAAAGACAGGACAATACAAAATTATGAGTCTGCGAAAAGAAGACAAACTATTTCAAATTCAAAGAGTTAAAATATCTGGCTTTTCCAACAGAGGCTGATTTATATGTTGTCTTCAGAGGGAAAAGACTGAGGAGTGGACATGACTTTGATAATCTAATCTAAACCAGAATTGTCACCATCTGCAAGATTTCTGTTTTGGAGTTTGACGGGTGAATTAAATTGGTTGAGTCAGGAAACTTTGAACTTAGTCTCAACCAATTGCGTTAATTCTCGTAAGGAATGCAGTATAAAACCTCCACTTGTTGAGTTCGAGTGTCGACAAAGTTGCTAACATTATTCAGGATTGCACCCTACTTGTTTAAGTTTTCAAACTCTCAAATTAATGAACATTTTGGGACATGTCAATAAGTAAGTGGAAGTTGTATAATGCATTCTCTGAGAAAATCACTAACCTTTTATGGTACAGCTTGAAGTCGGTGTGATGCTGTCCAGTTCAGGAGGTGGACGGCATCCCAGTCGAAGGCTCAACCGCAAGGTCAAGACCTCCATCTTTATCCTGGTAAGGTCAGTTTAAACAGGGCCACCAACGAGAAGGTCCCAGGAAACCAGCCCCAACAAGCTATCCGGATTGTAGGGTCCATCGCTTGACGAGGTTACGCCCGAAGGCATAGAGCAACGCCGTTGTCCGGTCCGCCCCCTTTCGGGAGTACCCTACCATCTGTGCTTGCCGCCCTCTCGTGCCCGTTGGCCGGTAGAGGACGTACCGACGTTAGACCCGCTCGTGATAACAAGACCACAGCCCTATCCCTGCCGAGGACCATGATTACTTGCATCTTTAAGACAAGTCACTGCCCTGTTGAAACAGCCGCCGGTAAGGCCCACACCCCTTGGCGGTGTGTCCAGCCCCTTGACAACAGAGATCGCATCAATGCCAAGGTGTGATGTGATCTGCCGCACCACCACTAGCCTACTCCTAAGCTAAGATAAACATTTAGCCTATTCTACCTTACAAAAAAATTATCTTCAATTTCAATGCTGACTGTTTTCTCGTTGGGACAAAGTTTGATAGATGAACTATATTTTTGAAAAAAAAAATGAGTATGCATTGTAAATGTTAAACTAAATTGAGAACTCTGAATCGTGGAGGGGTATAAGTCAACAGCAAACACTCCCCAGGGAGTGGAGATTATCAGTGAGAATTGAAATAAGGAAGACGATTGGCCCACCAGTCATCATCCTCAAGAATGAAAGGACCTCAGAGAGGCGACTCACTCATTTGATGATCTTGTGGGGGTAAGGTAGGTCGATCTTGTACATGTCACCTGGCTCAATTTGAGCGCTCCTGGCTGAAAGAGAACATGGTTAGTCCTACCTTGGTGACATGTAAATCCTGCACCCCCCATCCATCAACATCCAGCCAGTATCATCCGGTCAAGCACAGGTCTGTTGGGCAACGTCCGAGGGTCTTGAAACATGTTCACGGCTCAATTTGAGCGCTCATGACTGAAAGAGAAGGGTTAATCGTACCTTAGTGAACATGTGGTCTTGTACCCTCGGCCTCTACGTCATCATGGCCCAGCTCCTAAGCTTGTGCTGAAAAGATAAGAATTGGAGGATAACAATTAGATTCGATTTGAGAAGGAGAAGCCTACAGTGAAACAAAGGTTGATAAAATTACAGGGAATTGGAGGAGGAAACACAAATAAAACATGTCTCACCTGAGGCGAAGGAGTGGCCGTCAGAAATTCTCAGCCCTTTAATTCCAGGTTTCTCAGCTCATCAACTGCATCTTGCATCCCCCATCCATCATCAACATCCAGCCAGTATCATCCGGTCAAGCACAGGCCTGTTGGGCAACGTCCGAGGGTCTTGAAACATGTTCACGGCTCAATTTGAGCGCTCATGACTGAAAGAGAAGGGTTAATCGTACCTTAGTGAACATGTGGTCTTGTACCCTCGGCCTCTACGTCATCATGGCCCAGCTCCTAAGCTTGTGCTGAAAAGATAAGAATTGGAGGATAACAATTAGATTCGATTTGAGAAGGAAAAGGCTACAGTGAAACCAAGGTTGATAGAATTATAGGGAATTGGAGGAGGAAACAAAAATAAAACATGTCTCACCTGAGGCGAAGGAGTGGCCGTCAGAAATTCTCAGCCCTTTAATTCCAGGTTTCTCAGCTCATCAACTGCATCTTGCATCCCCCATCCATCATCAACATCCAGCCAGTATCATCCGGTCAAGCACAGGCCTGTTGGGCAACGTCCGAGGGTCTTGAAACATGTTCACGGCTCAATTTGAGCGCTCATGACTGAAAGAGAAGGGTTAATCGTACCTTAGTGAACATGTGGTCTTGTACCCTCGGCCTCTACGTCATCATGGCCCAGCTCCTAAGCTTGTGCTGAAAAGATAAGAATTGGAGGATTACAATTAGATTCGATTTGAGAAGGAGAAGGCTACAGTGAAACCAAGGTTGATAAAATTATAGGGAATTGGAGGAGGAAACAAAAATAAAACATGTCTCACCTGAGGCGAAGGAGTGGCCGTCAGAAATTCTCAGCCCTTTAATTCCAGGTTTCTCAGCTCATCAACTGCAGCAATGAGGACTTGCAACCCAGGGTCTTGAGCATGTTCACATCATAAAGAGACTTGCTTTGTCCTACCTTCAGTGAACATGGTAGTCTTTTATCCCGGGCCTCTACGTCGTCATGCTCTCTCAACTCCTGTTCAAAAGAAGATGAAAAGTGGATCTTGAGTGATGAGAACGAGGCCAGAGGCAGAGAGTTGGCCAACAGGGGGAATTGTCAAGAGAATCACAGGTAAAAAAGGAAAGCAGGCCTCACCTACAAATGCCCGAGGAGCAGCTATCATCAGAGATCCAAAGTTCTTCGATCAGTTCAACAGCTCCAGTTTTTCATCAGTCATACAAAACTCACACCAATCAGTCTGTGTCATGACTTGATTTCTACCAGTTGTAAACCATCCGACATCAGGAAAGATCATAGTTCCACCTGGACATGAGACATAAAGACGAAGGTCTAACATGAGTACAAGATTTGCTTCGGCAAGCAACTTTTTTGGTTTCCTTTTTGTTCCATTACAGGGACCCATCTCAATTTCATTTTGTGATCATTGCTAAAGCCCAAATCCATCTCTAAACGGGAAATTGCTATGCAAAGTAGCGATCGATTTTCCGTTTAGCAATCTTGGGCTTTAGCAATGATCGCAAATTAAGCGTTAGTGAAATCGGCCCCAGGTCCACAACTCTAGTTGGTAAAACTGTTGAGAGAAGCACATGTAAGTCAACAAAGCATGTCCTACCTATGGCTGAGGAAAAGTCATCAGAAATTTGAAGATCCTCAGCTCGCCAGACCCAGTGGAGACGTCATCAGATGTCAGGCAGTGCTCATTGATCAACTTGTATCCAGACTTGAGATGCAAACTGTCTCATATTAGGTGAGGATGGTCTGAACCCCCTGCAGATCGAAGACAGAGACAAAGAAAGACAGGACAAGACAAAGTTATGAGTCTGCGAAAAGATCAAAGACTAATTAATTCAAACTCAAACAGTTAAATGTATTGCTTTTCCAACAGAGGCTGATTTATATGTTGTCTTCAGAGGGAAGAGACTGAGGAGTGAACCTGACTTTGATGCTCTAATAAACACCAGAATTGTCACCATCTGCAAGATTTCTGTTTTAGGGTTGGAGAGTGAAATTGGATGAGTCAGCTTACTTTGAAATTATTCTCAACAAATTGCCTCAAGATCTCGGAAGTAATGCAGTATAAAACCTCCACTTTAAAGTTCGGAAGACAACAAAGTTGCCAACATTATTCAGGATTGCACCATGCCTGTTTTAGTTTTCAAACTCAAATTAATTACCATTTTGGAACATGTCTAGAATTAAGTAAGTGGAGGTTATATACTACATTGTCTGTGAAAATCACTAACCTTTCATGATAGAGCTTGAAGTCGGTATTGTGCTGTCCAGTTCAGGTGGACGGCATCCCAGTCGAAGGCTCAACCGCAAGGTCAAGACCTCCATCTTTATCCTGGTAAGGTCAGTTTAAACAGGGCCACCAACGAGAAGGTCCCAGGAAACCAGCCCCTACAAGCTATCCGGATTGTAGGGTCCATCGCTTGACGAGGTTACGCCCGAAGGCATAGAGCAACGCCGTTGTCCGGTCCGCCCCCTTTCGGGAGTACCCTACCATCTGTGCTTGCCGCCCTCTCGTGCCCGTTGGCCGGTAGAGGACGTACCGACGTTAGACCCGCTCGTGATAACAAGACCACAGCCCTATCCCTTCCGAGGACCATGATTACTTGCATCTTTAAGACAAGTCACTGCCCTGTTGAAACAGCCGCCGGTAAGGCCCACACCCCTTGGCGGTGTGTCCAGCCCCTTGACAACAGAGATCGCATCAATGCCAAGGTGTGATGTGATCTGCCGCACCACCACTAGCCTACTCCTAAGCTAAGATAAACATTTAGCCTATTCTACCTTAGAAAAAAATATCTTCAAGTTCAATGCTGACTGTTTCCTCGTTGGGACAAAGTTTGATAGATGAACTATGTTTTGGAAAAAATGAGTATGCATTGTGAATTTTCAAATAAATTGAGAACTCTAAATCGTGGAGGGATATAAATCAACAGCAAACACTCCCCAGGGAGTGGAGATGATCAGTGAGAAATGAAATAAGGAAGACGATTGGCCCACCAGTCATCAACCTCAAGAATGAAAGAACCTCAGAGAGGCGACTCACTCATTTGATGATCTTGTAGGGGTAAGGTAGGTCGATCTTGTACATGTCACCTGGCTCAATTTGAGCGCTCCTGGCTGAAAGAGAACATGGTTAGTCCTACCTTGGTGACATGTAAATCCTGCACCCCCCATCCATCAACATCCAGCCAGTATCATCCGGTCAAGCACATGTCTGTTGGGCAACGTCCGAGGGTCTTGAAACATGTTCACGGCTCAATTTGAGCGCTCATGACTGAAAGAAAAGGGTTAATCGTACCTTAGTGAACATGTGGTCTTGTACCCTCGGCCTCTACGTCATCATGGCCCAGCTCCTAAGCTTGTGCTGAAAAGATAAGAATTTGAGGATAACAATTAGATTCGATTTGAGAAGGAGAAGGCTACAGTGAAACCAAGGTTGATAAAATTATAGGGAATTGGAGGAGGAAACAAAAATAAAACATGTCTCACCTGAGGCGAAGGAGTGGCCGTCAGAAATTCTCAGCCCTTTAATTCCAGGTTTCTCAGCTCATCAACTGCATCTTGCATCCCCCATCCATCATCAACATCTAGCCAGTATCATCCGGTCAAGCACAGGTCTGTTGGGCAACGTCCGAGGGTCTTGAAACATGTTCACGGCTCAATTTGAGCGCTCATGACTGAAAGAGAAGGGTTAATCGTACCTTAGTGAACATGTGGTCTTGTACCCTCGGCCTCTACGTCATCATGGCCCAGCTCCTAAGCTAGTGCTGAAAAGATAAGAATTGGAGGATAACAATTAGGTTCGATTTGAGAAGGAGAAGGCTACAGTGAAACCAAGGTTGATAAAATTACAGGGAATTGGAGGAGGAAACTAAAATAAAACATGTCTCACCTGAGGCGAAGGAGTGGCCGTCAGAAATTCTCAGCCCTTTAATTCCAGGTTTCTCAGCTCATCAACTGCATCTTGCATCCCCCATCCATCATCAACATCCAGCCAGTATCATCCGGTCAAGCACAGGCCTGTTGGGCAACGTCCGAGGGTCTTGAAACATGTTCACGGCTCAATTTGAGCGCTCATGACTGAAAGAGAAGGGTTAATCGTACCTTAGTGAACATGTGGTCTTGTACCCTCGGCCTCTACGTCATCATGGCCCAGCTCCTAAGCTAGTGCTGAAAAGATATAAATTGGAGGATAAGCATTCGATTCGATTTGAGGAGAAGGCTACTGGGAAAAAAAGGTTGATAAAAGTACAGGGAATTGGAGGAGGAAACTAAAATAAAACACGTCTCACCTGAGGCGAAGGAGTGGCCGTCAGAAATTCGCAGTCCTTTCAATCCCAGGTTTCTCAGCTCATCAACTGCATCTTGCATCCCCCATCCATCATCAACATCCAGCCAGTATCATCCGGTCAAGCACAGGCCTGTTGGGCGACATCCGAGGGTCTTGAAACATGTTCACGGCTCAATTTGAGCTCCCATGACTGCAAGAGAATGGTTAATCGTACCTTAGTGAACATGTGGTCTTGTACCCTCGGCCTCTACGTCATCATGGCCCAGCTCCTAAGCTTGTGCTGAAAATATATAAATTGGAGAATAAACATTAGATTCGATTTCAGGAGAAGGCTACAGGGAAAACAAGGTTGATAAAATGACAGGGAATTGGAGGAGGAAACTAAAATAAAACATGTCTCACCTGAGGCGAAGGAGTGGCCGTCAGAAATTCTCAGCCCTTTCATTCCAGGTTTCTCAGCTCATATGATCAACTGCAGCGATGAGGACTTGCAACCCAGGGTCTTGAGCATGTTCACATCATAAAGAGACTTGGTTTGTCCTACCTTCAGTGAACATGGTAGTCTTGTATCCTGGGCCTCTACGTCGTCATGCTCTCTCAACTCCTGTTCAAAAGAAGATGAAAAGTGGATCTTGAGTGATGAGAACGAGGCCAGAGGCAGAGAGTAGGCCAACAGGGGGAATTGTCAAGAGAATCACAGGTAAAAAAGGAAAGCATGCCTCACCTACAAATGCCCGAGGAGCAGCTATCATCAGAGATCCAAAGTTCTTCGATCAGTTCAACAGCTCCAGTTTTTCATCAGTCATACAAAACTCACACCAATCAGTCTGTGTCATGACTTGATTTCTACCAGTTGTAAACCATCCGACATCAGGAAAGATCATAGTTCCACCTGGACATGAGACATAAAGACGAAGGTCAAACATGAGTACAAGATTTGCTTCGGAAAGCAACTTTTTTGGTTTCCTTTTTGTTCCATTACCAGGGACCCATTTCAAGTTCATTTTGCGATCATTGCTAAAGCCCAAATCCATCTCTAAACGGGAAATTGCTATGCAAAGTAGCGATCGATTTTCCGTTTAGCAATCTTGGGCTTTATCGATGATCGCAAATTAAGCGTTAGTGAAATCGGCCCCAGGTCCACAACTCTAGTTGGTAAAACTGTTGAGAGAAGCACATGTATGTCAACAAAGCATGTCCTACCTATGGCTGAGGAAAAGTCAGCAGAAATTTGAAGATCCTCAGCTCGCCAGACACAGTGGAGACGTCATCAGTTGTCAGGCAGTGCTCATTGATCAACTTGTATCCAGACTTGAGATGCAAACTGTCTCATATTAGGTGAGGATGGTCTGAGCCCCCTGCAGATCGAAGACAGAGACAAAGAAAGACAGGACAAGACAAAGTTATGAGTCTGCGAAAAGATCAAAGACCAATTAATTCAAATTCAAACAGTTAAATGTCTGGCTTTTCCAACAGAGGCTGATTTATATGTTGTCTTCAGAGGGAAGAGACTGAGGAGTGAACCTGACTTTGATGCTCTAATAAACACCAGAATTGTCACCATCTGCAAGATTTCTGTTTTAGGGTTGGAGAGTGAAATTGGATGAGTCAGCTTACTTTGAAATTATTCTTAACAAATTGCCTCAAGATCTCGGAAGTAATGCAGTATAAAACCTCCACTTTAAAGTTCGGAAGACAACAAAGTTGCCAACATTATTCAGGATTGCACCATGCCTGTTTTAGTTTTCAAACTCAAATTAATTACCATTTTGGAACATGTCTATAAGAAAGTGGAGGTTATATACTACATTCTCTGAGAAAATCACTAACCTTTTATGATAGAGCTTGAAGTCGGTGTGATGCTGTCCAGTTCAGGAGGTGGACGGCATCCCAGTCGAAGGCTCAACCGCAAGGTCAAGACCTCCATCTTTATCCTGGTAAGGTCAGTTTAAACAGGGCCACCAACGAGAAGGTCCCAGGAAACCAGCCCCAACAAGCTATCCGGATTGTAGGGTCCATCGCTTGACGAGGTTACGCCCGAAGGCATAGAGCAACGCCGTTGTCCGGTCCGCCCCCTTTCGGGAGTACCCTACCATCTGTGCTTGCCGCCCTCTCGTGCCCGTTGGCCGGTAGAGGACGTACCGACGTTAGACCCGCTCGTGATAACAAGACCACAGCCCTATCCCTGCCGAGGACCATGATTACTTGCATCTTTAAGACAAGTCACTGCCCTGTTGAAACAGCCGCCGGTAAGGCCCACACCCCTTGGCGGTGTGTCCAGCCCCTTGACAACAGAGATCGCATCAATGCCAAGGTGTGATGTGACCTGCCGCACCACCACTAGCCTACTCCTAAGCTAAGATAAACATTTAGCCTATTCTACCTTAGACAAAAATATCTTCAAGTTCAATGCTGACTGTTTTCTCGTTGGGACAAAGTTTGATAGATGAACTATGTTTTGGAAAAAATGAGTATGCATTGTAAATTTTCAAATAAATTGAGAACTCTGAATCGTGGAGGGATATAAGTCAACAGCAAACACTCCCCAGGGAGTGGAGATGATCAGTGAGAAATGAAATAAGGAAGACGATTGGCCCACCAGTCATCAACCTCAAGAATAAAAGAACCTCAGAGAGGCGACTCACTCATTTGATGATCTTGTAGGGGTAAGGTAGGTCGATCTTGTACATGTAACCTGGCTCAATTTGAGCGCTCCTGGCTGAAAGAGAACATGGTTAGTCCTACCTTGGTGACATGTAAATCCTGCACCCCCCATCCATCAACATCCAGCCAGTATCATCCGGTCAAGCACAGGTCTGTTGGGCAACGTCCGAGGGTCTTGAAACATGTTCACGGCTCAATTTGAGCGCTCATGACTGAAAAAAAAGGGTTAATCGTACCTTAGTGAACATGTGGTCTTGTACCCTCGGCCTCTACGTCATCATGGCCCAGCTCCTAAGCTTGTGCTGAAAAGATAAGAATTGGAGGATAACAATTAGATTCGATTTGAGAAGGAGAAGGCTACAGTGAAACCAAGGTTGATAAAATTATAGGGAATTGGAGGAGGAAACAAAAATAAAACATGTCTCACCTGAGGCGAAGGAGTGGCCGTCAGAAATTCTCAGCCCTTTAATTCCAGGTTTCTCAGCTCATCAACTGCATCTTGCATCCCCCATCCATCATCAACATCTAGCCAGTATCATCCGGTCAAGCACAGGCCTGTTGGGCAACGTCCGAGGGTCTTGAAACATGTTCACGGCTCAATTTGAGCGCTCATGACTGAAAGAGAAGGGTTAATCGTACCTTAGTGAACATGTGGTCTTGTACCCTCGGCCTCTACGTCATCATGGCCTAGCTCCTAAGCTTGTGCTGAAAAGATATAATTTGCAGGATAACAATAAGATTCGATTTGAGAAGGAGTATGCTAGAGTGAAAGAAATGTTGATAACAGTACGGGGAATTGGAGGAGGAAACAAAAATAAAACATGTCTCACCTGAGGCGAAGGAGTGGCCGTCAGAAATTCTCAGCTCTTTAATTCCAGGTTTCTCAGCTCATCAACTGCATCTTGCATCCCCCATCCATCATCAACATCCAGCCAGTATCATCCGGTCAAGCACAAGCCTGTTGGGCAACGTCCGAGGGTCTTGAAACATGTTCACGGCTCAATTTGAGCGCTCATGACTGAAAGAGAAGGGTTAATCGTACCTTAGTGAACATGTGGTCTTGTACCCTCGGCCTCTACGTCATCATGGCCCAGCTCCTGAGCTTGTGCTGAAAAGATATAAATTGGAGGATAACAATAAGATTCGATTTGAGAAGGAGTATGCAAGAGTGAAAGAAATGTTGATAACAGTACGGGGAATTGGAGGAGGAAACAAAAATAAAACATGTCTCACCTGAGGCGAAGGAGTGGCTGTCAGGAAGTCTCAGTCTTTTCAATTCCAGGTTTCTCAGCTCATCAACTGCAGCAATGAGGACTTGCAACCCAGGGTCTTGAGCATGTTCACATCATCAAGAGACTTGGTTTGTCCTACCTTCAGTGAACATGGTAGTCTTGTATCCTGGGCCTCTACGTCGTCATGCTCTCTCAACTCCTGTTCAAAAGAAGATGAGAAGTGGATCTTGAGTGTTGAGAACGAGGCCAGAGGCAGAGAGTTGGCCAACAGGGGGAATTGTCAAGAGAATCACAGGTAAAAAAGGAAAGCAGGCCTCACCTACAAATGCCCGAGGAGCAGCTATCATCAGAGATCCAAAGTTCTTCGATCAGTTCAACAGCTCCAGTTTTTCATCAGTCATACAAAACTCACACCAATCAGTCTGTGTCATGACTTGATTTCTACCAGTTGTAAACCATCTGACATCAGGAAAGATCATAGCTCCACCTGGACATGAGACATAAAGACGAAGGTCAAACATGAGTACAAGATTTGCTTCGGCAAGCAACTTTTTTGGTTTCCTTTTTGTTCCATTACCAGGGACCCATTTCAATTTCATTTTGTGATCATTGCTAAAGCCCTAATCCATCTCAAAACGGGAAATTGCTATGCAAAGTAGCGATCGATTTTCCGTTTTGCAATCTTGGGCTTTAGCGATGATCGTAAATTAAGTGTTAGTGAAATCGGCCCCAGGTCCACAACTCTAGTTGGTAAAACTGTTGAGAGAAGCACATGTAAGTCAACAAAGCATGTCTTACCTATGGCTGAGGAAAAGTCATCAGAAATTTGAAGATCCTCAGCTCGCCAGACACAGTGGAGACGTCATCAGTTGTCAGGCAGTGCTCATTGATCAACTTGTATCCAGACTTGAGATGCAAACTGTCTCATATTAGGTGAGGATGGTCTGAGCCCCCTGCAGATCGAAGACAGAGACAAAGAAAGACAGGACAAGACAAAGTTATGAGTCTGCGAAAAGATCAAAGACCAATTAATTCAAATTCAAACAGTTAAATGTCTGGCTTTTCCAACAAAGGCTGATTTATATGTTGTCTTCAGAGGGAAGAGACTGAGGAGTGGACATGACTTTGATGCTCTAATAAACACCAGAATTGTCACCATCTGCAAGATTTCTGTTTTAGGGTTGGACGAGTGAAATTGGATGAGTCAGCTTACTTTGAAATTATTCTTAACAAATTGCCTCAAGATCTCGGAAGTAATGCAGTATATAACCTCCACTTAAAAGTTCGGAAGACAACAAAGTTGCCGACATTATTCAGGATTGCACCATGCCTGTTTTAGTTTTCAAACTCAAATTAATTACCATTTTGGAACATGTCTATAAGAAAGTGGAGGTTATATACTACATTGTCTGTGAAAATCACTAACCTTTTATGATAGAGCTTGAAGTCGGTGTTGTGCTGTCCAGTTCAGGTGGACGGCATCCCAGTCGAAGGCTCAACCGCAAGGTCAAGACCTCCATCTTTATCCTGGTAAGGTCAGTTTAAACAGGGCCACCAACGAGAAGGTCCCAGGAAACCAGCCCCAACAAGCTATCCGGATTGTAGGGTCCATCGCTTGACGAGGTTACGCCCGAAGGCATAGAGCAACGCCGTTGTCCGGTCCGCCCCCTTTCGGGAGTACCCTACCATCTGTGCTTGCCGCCCTCTCGTGCCCGTTGGCCGGTAGAGGACGTACCGACGTTAGACCCGCTCGTGATAACAAGACCACAGCCCTATCCCTGCCGAGGACCATGATTACTTGCATCTTTAAGACAAGTCACTGCCCTGTTGAAACAGCCGCCGGTAAGGCCCACACCCCTTGGCGGTGTGTCCAGCCCCTTGACAACAGAGATCGCATCAATGCCAAGGTGTGATGTGATCTGCCGCACCACCACTAGCCTACTCCTAAGCTAAGATAAACATTTAGCCTATTCTACCTTAGAAAAAAATATCTTCAAGTTCAATGCTGACTGTTTTCTCGTTGGGACAAAGTTTGATAGATGAACTATGTTTTGGAAAAAATGAGTATGCATTGTGAATTTTCAAATAAATTGAGAACTCTGAATCGTGGAGGGATATAAGTCAACAGAAAACACTCCCCAGGGAGTGGAGATGATCAGTGAAAATTGAAATAAGGAAGACGATTGGCCCACCAGTCATCAGCCTCAAGAATGAAAGGACCTCAGAGAGGCGACTCACTCATTTGATGATCTTGTGGGGGTAAGGTAGGTCGATCTTGTACATGTCACCGGGCTCAATTTGAGCGCTCCTGGCTGAAAGAGAACATGGTTAGTCCTACCTTGGTGACATGTAAATCCTGCACCCCCCATCCATCAACATCCAGCCAGTATCATCCTGTCAAGCACAGATCTGTTGGGCAACGTCCGAGGGTCTTGAAACATGTTCACGGCTCAATTTGAGCGCTCATGACTGAAAGAGAAGGGTTAATCGTACCTTAGTGAACATGTGGTCTTGAACCCTCGGCCTCTACGTCATCATGGCCCAGCTCCTAAGCTTGTGCTGAAAAGATAAGAATTGGAGGATAACAATTAGATTCGATTTGAGAAGGAGAAGGCTACAGTGAAACCAAGGTTGATAAAATTACAGGGAATTGGAGGAGGAAACTAAAATAAAACACGTCTCACCTGAGGCGAAGGAGTGGCCGTCAGAAATTCGCAGTCCTTTCAATCCCAGGTTTCTCAGCTCATCAACTGCATCTTGAATCCCCCATCCATCATCAACATCCAGCCAGTATCATCCGGTCAAGCACAGGCCTGTTGGGCGACATCCGAGGGTCTTGAAACATGTTCACGGCTCAATTTGAGCGCTCATGACTGCAAGAGAATGGTTAATCGTACCTTAGTGAACATGTGGTCTTGTACCCTCGGCCTCTACGTCATCATGGCCTAGCTCCTAAGCTTGTGCTGAAAAGATATAAATTGGAGGATAACAATAAGATTCGATTTGAGAAGGAGTATGCAAGAGTGAAAGAAATGTTGATAACAGTACGGGGAATTGGAGGAGGAAACAAAAATAAAACATGTCTCACCTGAGGCGAAGGAGTGGCTGTCAGGAAGTCTCAGTCTCTTCAATTCCAGGTTTCTCAGCTCATCAACTGCAGCAATGAGGACTTGCAACCCAGGGTCTTGAGCATGTTCACATCATAAAGAGACTTGCTTTGTCCTACCTTCAGTGAACATGGTAGTCTTGTATCCCGGGCCTCTACGTCGTCATGCTCTCTCAACTCCTGTTCAAAAGAAGATGAAAAGTGGATCTTGAGTGATGAGAACGAGGCCAGAGGCAGAGAGTTGGCCAACAGGGGGAATTGTCAAGAGAATCACAGGTAAAAAAGGAAAGCAGGCCTCACCTACAAATGCCCGAGGAGCAGCTATCATCAGAGATCCAAAGTTCTTCGATCAGTTCAACAGCTCCAGTTTTTCATCAGTCATACAAAACTCACACCAATCAGTCTGTGTCATGACTTGATTTCTACCAGTTGTAAACCATCTGACATCAGGAAAGATCATAGCTCCACCTGGACATGAGACATAAAGACGAAGGTCAAACATGAGTACAAGATTTGCTTCGGCAAGCAACCTTTTTGGTTTCCTTTTTGTTCCATTACCAGGGACCCATTTCAATTTCATTTTGTGATCATTGCTAAAGCCCTAATCCATCTCAAAACGGGAAATTGCTATGCAAAGTAGCGATCGATTTTCCGTTTAGCAATCTTGGGCTTTAGCGATGATCGCAAATTAAGCGTTAGTGAAATCGGCCCTAGGTCCACAACTCTAGTTGGTAAAACTGTTGAGAGAAGCACATGTAAGTCAACAAAGCATGTCCTACCTATGGCTGAGGAAAAGTCATCAGAAATTTGAAGATCCTCAGCTCGCCAGACACAGTGGAGACGTCATCAGATGTCAGGCAGTGCTCATTGATCAACTTGTATCCAGACTTGAGATGCAAACTGTCTCATATTAGGTGAGGATGGTCTGAGCCCCCTGCAGATCGAAGACAGAGACAAAGAAAGACAGGACAAGACAAAGTTATGAGTCTGCGAAAAGATCAAAGACCAATTAATTCAAATTCAAACAGTTAAATGTCTGGCTTTTCCAACAAAGGCTGATTTATATGTTGTCTTCAGAGGGGGAAGAGACTGAGGAGTGGACCTGACTTTGATGCTCTAATAAACACCAGAATTGTCACCATCTGCAAGATTTCTGTTTTAGGGTTGGAGAGTGAAATTGGATGAGTCAGCTTACTTTGAAATTATTCTTAACAAATTGCCTCAAGATCTCGGAAGTAATGCAGTATAAAACCTCCACTTTAAAGTTCGGAAGACAACAAAGTTGCCAACATTATTCAGGATTGCACCATGCCTGTTTTAGTTTTCAAACTCAAATTAATTACCATTTTGGAACATGTCTAGAATTAAATAAGTGGAGGTTATATACTACATTGTCTGTGAAAATCACTAACCTTTTATGATAGAGCTTGAAGTCGGTGTTGTGCTGTCCAGTTCAGGTGGACGGCATCCCAGTCGAAGGCTCAACCGCAAGGTCAAGACCTCCATCTTTATCCTGGTAAGGTCAGTTTAAACAGGGCCACCAACGAGAAGGTCCCAGGAAACCAGCCCCAACAAGCTATCCGGATTGTAGGGTCCATCGCTTGACGAGGTTACGCCCGAAGGCATAGAGCAACGCCGTTGTCCGGTCCGCCCCCTTTCGGGAGTACCCTACCATCTGTGCTTGCCGCCCTCTCGTGCCCGTTGGCCGGTAGAGGACGTACCGACGTTAGACCCGCTCGTGATAACAAGACCACAGCCCTATCCCTGCCGAGGACCATGATTACTTGCATCTTTAAGACAAGTCACTGCCCTGTTGAAACAGCCGCCGGTAAGGCCCACACCCCTTGGCGGTGTGTCCAGCCCCTTGACAACAGAGATCGCATCAATGCCAAGGTGTGATGTGATCTGCCGCACCACCACTAGCCTACTCCTAAGCTAAGATAAACATTTAGCCTATTCTACCTTAGAAAAAAATATCTTCAAGTTCAATGCTGACTGTTTTCTCGTTGGGACAAAGTTTGATAGATGAACTATGTTTTGGAAAAAATGAGTATGCATTGTGAATTTTCAAATAAATTGAGAACTCTAAATCGTGGAGGGATATAAGTCAACAGCAAACACTCCCCAGGGAGTGGAGATGATCAGTGAGAACTGAAATAAGGAAGACGATTGGCCCACCAGTCATCAACCTCAAGAATGAAAGAACCTCAGAGAGGCGACTCACTCATTTGATGATCTTGAAGGGGTAAGGTAGGTCGATCTTGTACATGTCACCGGGCTCAATTTGAGCGCTCCTGGCTGAAAGAGAACATGGTTAGTCCTACCTTGGTGACATGTAAATCCTGCACCCCCCATCCATCAACATCCAGCCAGTATCATCCGGTCAAGCACAGGTCTGTTGGGCAACGTCCGAGGGTCTTGAAACATGTTCACGGCTCAATTTGAGCGCTCATGACTGAAAGAGAAGGGTTAATCGTACCTTAGTGAACATGTGGTCTTGTACCCTCGGCCTCTACGTCATCATGGCCCAGCTCCTAAGCTTGTGCTGAAAAGATATAAATTGGAGGATAACAATTAGATTCGATTTGAGAATGAGAAGGCTACAGTGAAACCAAGGTTGATAAAATTACAGGGAATTGGAGGAGGAAACACAAATAAAACATGTCTCACCTGAGGCGAAGGAGTGGCCGTCAGAAATTCTCAGCTCTTTAATTCCAGGTTTCTCAGCTCATCAACTGCATCTTGCATTCCCCATCCATCATCAACATCCAGCCAGTATCATCCGGTCAAGCACAGGCCTTTTGGGCAACGTCCGAGGGTCTTGAAACATGTTCACGGCTCAATTTGAGCGCTCATGACTGAAAGAGAAGGGTTAATCGTACCTTAGTGAACATGTGGTCTTGTACCCTCGGCCTCTACGTCATCATGGTCTAGCTCCTAAGCTTGTGCTGAAAAGATATAAATTGGAGGATAAGTATTAGATTCGATTTGAGGAGAAGGCTACAGGGAATTGGAGGAAGAAACATGAATAAAATATAACTCACCTGAGGCGAAGGAGTGGCCGTCAGGAAGTCTCAGTCTCTTCAATTCCAGGTTTCTCAGCTCACCAACTGCAGCAATGAGGACTTGCAACCCAGGGTCTTGAGCATGTTCACATCATAAAGAGACTTGGTATGTCCTACCTTCAGTGAACATGGTAGTCTTGTATCCCGGGCCTCTACGTCGTCATGCTCTCTCAACTCCTGTTCAAAAGAAGATGAAAAGTGGATCTTGAGTGATGAGAACGAGGCCAGAGGCAGAGTGTTGGCCAACAGGGGGAATTGTCAAGAGAATCACAGGTAAAAAAGGAAAGCAGGCCTCACCTACAAATGCCCGAGGAGCAGCTATCATCAGAGATCCAAAGTTCTTCGATCAGTTCAACAGCTCCAGTTTTTCATCAGTCATACAAAACTCACACCAATCAGTCTGTGTCATGACTTGATTTCTACCAGTTGTAAACCATCCGACATCAGGAAAGATCATAGTTCCACCTGGACATGAAACATAAAGACGAAGGTCAAACATGAGTACAAGATTTGCTTCGGCAAGCAACTTTTTTGGTTTCCTTTTTGTTCCATTACCAGGGACCCATTTCAATTTCATTTTGTGATCATTGCTAAAGCCCAAATCCATCTCAAAACGGGAAATTGCTATGCAAAGTAGCGATAGATTTTCCGTTTAGCAATCTTGGGCTTTAGCAATGATCGCAAATTAAGCGTTAGTGAAATCGGCCCCAGGTCCACAACTCTAGTTGGTAAAACTGTTGAGAGAAGCACATATAAGTCAACAAATCATGTCCTACCTATGGCTGAGGAAAAGTCATCAGAAATTTGAAGATCCTCAACTCGCCAGACACAGTGGAGACGTCATTAGATGTCAGGCAGTGCTCATTGATCAACTTGTATCCAGACTTGAGATGCAAACTGTCTCATATTAGGTGAGGATGGTCTGAGCCCCCTGCAGATCGAAGACAGAGACAAAGAAAGACAGGACAAGACAAAGTTATGAGTCTGCGAAAAGATCAAAGACCAATTAATTCAAATTCAAACAGTTAAATGTCTGGCTTTTCCAACAGAGGCTGATTTATATGTTGTCTTCAGAGGGAAGAGACTGAGGAGTGGACATGACTTTGATGCTCTAATAAATACCAGAATTGTCACCATCTGCAAGATTTCTGTTTTAGGTTTGGACGAGTGAAATTGGATGAGTCAGCTTACTTTGAAATTATTCTTAACAAATTGCCTCAAGGTCTCGGAAGTAATGCAGTATACAACCTCCACTTAAAAGTTCGGAAGACAACAAAGTTGCCGATATTATTCAGGATTGCACCATGCCCGTTTTAGTTTTCAAACTCAAATTAATTACCATTTTGGAACATGTCTATAAGTAAGTGGAGGTTATATACTACATTCTTTGAGAAAATCACTAACCTTTTATGATAGAGCTTGAAGTCGGTGTGATGCTGTCCAGTTCAGGAGGACGGCATCCCAGTCGAAGGCTCAACCGCAAGGTCAAGACCTCCATCTTTATCCTGGTAAGGTCAGTTTAAACAGGGCTACCAACGAGAAGGTCCCAGGAAACCAGCCCCAACAAGCTATCCGGATTGTAGGGTCCATCGCTTGACGAGGTTACGCCCGAAGGCATAGAGCAACGCCGTTGTCCGGTCCGCCCCCTTTCGGGAGTACCCTACCATCTGTGCTTGCCGCCCTCTCGTGCCCGTTGGCCGGTAGAGGACGTACCGACGTTAGACCCGCTCGTGATAACAAGACCACAGCCCTATCCCTGCCGAGGACCATGATTACTTGCATCTTTAAGACAAGTCACTGCCCTGTTGAAACAGCCGCCGGTAAGGCCCACACCCCTTGGCGGTGTGTCCAGCCCCTTGACAACAGAGATCGCATCAATGCCAAGGTGTGATGTGATCTGCCGCACCACCACTAGCCTACTCCTAAGCTAAGATAAACATTTAGCCTATTCTACCTTAGAAAAAAATATCTTCAAGTTCAATGCTGACTGTTTTCTCGTTGGGACAAAGTTCGCTAGATGAACTATGTTTTGGAAAAAATGAGTATGCATTGTGAATTTTCAAATAAATTGAGAACTCTAAATCGTGGAGGGATATAAGTCAACAGCAAACACTCCCCAGGGAGTGGAGATGATCAGTGAGAAATGAAATAAGGAAGACGATTGGCCCACCAGTCATCAACCTCAAGAATGAAAGAACCTCAGAGAGGCGACTCACTCATTTGATGATCTTGTAGGGGTAAGGTAGGTCGATCTTGTACATGTCACCCGGCTCAATTTGAGCGCTCCTGGCTGAAAGAGAACATGGTTAGTCCTACCTTGGTGACATGTAAATCCTGCACCCCCCATCCATCAACATCCAGCCAGTATCATCCTGTCAAGCACAGATCTGTTGGGCAACGTCCGAGGGTCTTGAAACATGTTCACGGCTCAATTTGAGCGCTCATGACTGAAAGAGAAGGGTTAATCGTACCTTAGTGAACATGTGGTCTTGTACCCTCGGCCTCTACGTCATCATGGCCCAGCTCCTAAGCTTGTGCTGAAAAGATAAGAATTGGAGGATAACAATTAGATTCGATTTGAGAAGGAGAAGCCTACAGTGAAACCAAGGTTGATAAAATTACAGGGAATTGGAGGAGGAAACACAAATAAAACATGTCTCACCTGAGGCGAAGGAGTGGCCGACAGAAATTCTCAGCCCTTTAATTCCAGGTTTCTCAGCTCATCAACTGCATCTTGCATCCCCCATCCATCATCAACATCCAGCCAGTATCATCCGGTCAAGCACAGGCCTTTTGGGCAACGTCCGAGGGTCTTGAAACATGTTCACGGCTCAATTTGAGCGCTCATGACTGAAAGAGAAGGGTTAATCGTACCTTAGTGAACATGTGGTCTTGTACCCTCGGCCTCTACGTCATCATGGCCTAGCTCCTAAGCTAGTGCTGAAAAGATATAAATTGGAGGATAAGCATTCGATTCGATTTGAGGAGAAGGCTACAGGGAAAACAAGGTTGATAAAAGTACAGGGAATTGGAGGAGGAAACTAAAATAAAACACGTCTCACCTGAGGCGAAGGAGTGGCCGTCAGAAATTCGCAGTCCTTTCAATCCCAGGTTTCTCAGCTCATCAACTGCATCTTGCATCCCCCATCCATCATCAACATCCAGCCAGTGTCATCCGGTCAAGCACAGGCCTGCTGGGCGACTTCCGAGGGTCTTGAAACATGTTCACGGCTCAATTTGAGCGCTCATGACTGCAAGAGAATGGTTAATCGTACCTTAGTGAACATGTGGTCTTGTACCCTCGGCCTCTACGTCATCATGGCCCAGCTCCTAAGTTTGTGCTGAAAATATATAAATTGGAGAATAAACATTAGATTCGATTTCAGGAGAAGGCTACAGGGAAAACAAGGTTGATAAAATGACAGGGAATTGGAGGAGGAAACATGAATTAAATATGACTCACCTGAGGCGAAGGAGTGGCCGTCAGAAATTCTCAGCCCTTTCATTCCAGGTTTTTTTTTCAGCTCATATGATCAACTGCAGCGATGAGGACTTGCAACCCAGGGTCTTGAGCATGTTCACATCATGAAGAGACTTGGTTTGTCCTACCTTCAGTGAATATGGTAGTCTTGTATCCTGGGCCTCTACGTCGTCATGCTCTCTCAACTCCTGTTCAAAAGAAGATGAAAAGTGGATCTTGAGTGATGAGAACGAGGCCAGAGGCCAGAGGCAGAGAGTAGAGCAACGGGGGAATTGTCAAGAGAATCACAGGTAAAAAAGGAAAGCAGGCCTCACCTACAAATGCCCGAGGAGCAGCTATCATCAGAGATCCAAAGTTCTTCGATCAGTTCAACAGCTCCAGTTTTTCATCAGTCATACAAAACTCACACCAATTAGTCTGTGTCATGACTTGATTTCTACCAGTTGTAAACCATCCGACATCAGGAAAGATCATAGTTCCACCTGGACATGAGACATAAAGACGAAGGTCAAACATGAGTACAAGATTTGCTTCGGCAAGCAACTTTTTTGGTTTCCTTTTTGTTCCATTACAGGGACCCATCTCAATTTCATTTTGTGATCATTGCTAAAGCACAAATCCATCTCTAAACGGGAAATTGCTATGCAAAGTAGCGATCGATTTTCCGTTTAGCAATCTTGGGCTTTAGCAATGATCGCAAATTAAGCGTTAGTGAAATCGGCCCCAGGTCCACAACTCTAGTTGGTAAAACCGTTGAGAGAAGCACATGTAAGTCAACAAAGCATGTCCTACCTATGGCTGAGGAAAAGTCATCAGAAATTTGAAGATCCTCAGCTCGCCAGACCCAGTGGAGACGTCATCAGATGTCAGGCAGTGCTCATTGATCAACTTGTATCCAGACTTGAGATGCAAACTGTCTCATATTAGGTGAGGATGGTCTGAACCCCCTGCAGATCGAAGACAGAGACAAAGAAAGACAGGACAAGACAAAGTTATGAGTCTGCGAAAAGATCAAAGACCAATTAATTCAAATTCAAACAGTTAAATGTCTGGCTTTTCCAACAAAGGCTGATTTATATGTTGTCTTCATAGGGGGAAGAGACTGAGGAGTGGACCTGACTTTGATGCTCTAATAAACACCAGAATTGTCACCATCTGCAAGATTTCTGTTTTAGGGTTGGACGAGTGAAATTGGATGAGTCAGCTTACTTTGAAATTATTCTTAACAAATTGCCTCAAGATCTCGGAAGTAATGCAGTATATAACCTCCACTTAAAAGTTCGGAAGACAACAAAGTTGCCGACATTATTCAGGATTGCACCATGCCTGTTTTAGTTTTCAAACTCAAATTAATTACCATTTTGGAACATGTCTATAAGAAAGTGGAGGCTATATACTACATTGTCTGTGAAAATCACTAACCTTTTATGATAGAGCTTGAAGTCGGTGTTGTGCTGTCCAGTTCAGGTGGACGGCATCCCAGTCGAAGGCTCAACCGCAAGGTCAAGACCTCCATCTTTATCCTGGTAAGGTCAGTTTAAACAGGGCCACCAACGAGAAGGTCCCAGGAAACCAGCCCCAACAAGCTATCCGGATTGTAGGGTCCATCGCTTGACGAGGTTACGCCCGAAGGCATAGAGCAACGCCGTTGTCCGGTCCGCCCCCTTTCGGGAGTACCCTACCATCTGTGCTTGCCGCCCTCTCGTGCCCGTTGGCCGGTAGAGGACGTACCGACGTTAGACCCGCTCGTGATAACAAGACCACAGCCCTATCCCTGCCGAGGACCATGATTACTTGCATCTTTAAGACAAGTCACTGCCCTGTTGAAACAGCCGCCGGTAAGGCCCACACCCCTTGGCGGTGTGTCCAGCCCCTTGACAACAGAGATCGCATCAATGCCAAGGTGTGATGTGATCTGCCGCACCACCACTAGCCTACTCCTAAGCTAAGATAAACATTTAGCCTATTCTACCTTAGAAAAAAATATCTTCAAGTTCAATGCTGACTGTTTTCTCGTTGGGACAAAGTTTGATAGATGAACTATGTTTTGGAAAAAATGAGTATGCATTGTGAATTTTCAAATAAATTGAGAACTCTGAATCGTGGAGGGATATAAGTCAACAGAAAACACTCCCCAGGGAGTGGAGATGATCAGTGAAAATTGAAATAAGGAAGACGATTGGCCCACCAGTCATCAGCCTCAAGAATGAAAGGACCTCAGAGAGGCGACTCACTCATTTGATGATCTTGTGGGGGTAAGGTAGGTCGATCTTGTACATGTCACCGGGCTCAATTTGAGCGCTCCTGGCTGAAAGAGAACATGGTTAGTCCTACCTTGGTGACATGTAAATCCTGCACCCCCCATCCATCAACATCCAGCCAGTATCATCCTGTCAAGCACAGATCTGTTGGGCAACGTCCGAGGGTCTTGAAACATGTTCACGGCTCAATTTGAGCGCTCATGACTGAAAGAGAAGGGTTAATCGTACCTTAGTGAACATGTGGTCTTGTACCCTCGGCCTCTACGTCATCATGGCCCAGCTCCTAAGCTTGTGCTGAAAAGATAAGAATTGGAGGATAACAATTAGATTCGATTTGAGAAGGAGAAGGCTACAGTGAAACCAAGGTTGATAAAATTACAGGGAATTGGAGGAGGAAACTTAAATAAAACATGTCTCACCTGAGGCGAAGGAGTGGCCGTCAGAAATTCGCAGTCCTTTCAATCCCATGTTTCTCAGCTCATCAACTGCATCTTGCATCCCCCATCCATCATCAACATCCAGCCAGTATCATCCGGTCAAGCACAGGCCTGTTGGGCAACGTCCGAGGGTCTTGAAACATGTTCACGTCTCAATTTGAGCGCTCATGACTGAAAGAGGAGGGTTAATTGTACCTTAGTGAACATGTGGTCTTGTACCCTCGGCCTCTACGTCATCATGGCCCAGCTCCTAAGCTTGTGCTGAAAAGATAAGAATTGGAGGATAACAATTAGATTCGATTTGAGAAGGAGAAGGCTACAGTGAAACCAAGGTTGATAAAATTACAGGGAATTGGAGGAGGAAACAAAAATAAAACATGTCTCACCTTAGGCGAAGGAGTGGCCGTCAGAAATTCTCAGCCCTTTAATTCCAGGTTTCTCAGCTCATCAACTGCATCTTGCATCCCCCATCCATCATCAACATCCAGCCAGTATCATCCGGTCAAGCACAGGTCTGTTGGGCAACGTCCGAGGGTCTTGAAACATGTTCACGGCTCAATTTGAGCGCTCATGACTGAAAGAGAAGGGTTAATCGTACCTTTAGTGAACATGTGGTCTTGTACCCTCGGCCTCTACGTCAGCATGGCCCAGCTCCTAAGCTTGTGCTGAAAAGAAAAAAAAATGGAGGATAACAATTAGATATGGTTTGAGAAGGAGAAGGCTGCGGTGAAAACAATGTTGATACAATAACAGGAAATTGGAGGAGGAAACAACAATAAAACATGTCTCACCTGAGGCGAAGGAGTGGCCGTCAGAAATTCTCAGTCTCTTCGATTCCAAGTTTCTCAGCTCATATGGTCAACTGCAGCGATGAGGACTTGCAACCCAGGGTCTTGAGCATGTTCACAGCTGAAAGAGAATTGGTTAGTCCTACCTTTAGTGAACATGCCAGTCTTGTATACTGGGCCTCTACATCAACATGGCCATGCTCCCTCAGTTGCTGTTCAAATAAAAATGAAAATGGATCTTCAGTGATGAGAACGAGGCCAGAAGTGCAGGGAGTAGGCCTAGTCCTACGGGGGAATTGTCAAGAAAAACACAGGTGACAAAAAAAGAAGCATGCCTCACCTATAAATGACTGAGGAGCAGCCATCACAGATCCAAAGTTCTTCGATCGGCTCACCAACTTCAGTGGGTGCGACTTGGGAGGCCGGGTCTTGAGCATTTTCACGGCTGAAAAGGAAAGGTTAATACCGTCCTACCTTCAAGTTGGTGAACATGCTAGTCTTGAACGCCTATGTCCTCAACATGAACTTGGGGTGGCTTTCGGCAAGCGCCTGAAAAAACCTGGGGAGGGAAACAAATAAATTACATAAAACTCACGTCTCATTTGTTTCATCATAAGTTATATTTTCCGGTGTTTATGTGCATAAGTCCACTATGGTTAGTCTGGTACCCAGCCTCTACAGTAAACTAACCTAAATATGATTATGTTGCGTATGGGTATGAGACTAACTAGAGTGGACTTATGTACACGGAGGCCATTTTTGCTTAGATATTGTGACATTTTTCTTGGGAAAGAGTTTCACTGAAGGACAACACTTGACGCCACGTGCACAAACCCTATTGGACTATACTAGTGCCCACGACTGAGGGCGTTTAATAATTTAACAAAAAAGCTGCCAATGCATTCGAAGTGTATTATTGTAAACACCGATCCGACGGCACGATATACCATCGGCCATTACTGCAGTGTCCCAGCCTGCCTTTTGTCCGACAACAAAGGAATTTAAGCTCCGCGCGCCGCACTTTATACTGCATGCACGTACACTCTGCAGTACAGAGTCACGGTGGCGGACGTAAATTGTTTTATTGCCTAACAAAAGGCGAGCGGGGACACTGTAGTAATGGCGGGTGTTTCCTACCTCCATGCATGCGGCTCATATAGTTTTAGAAACCACTTGTCCTTTCCTTTATAGTTTTGGGAACCACTTATCCACAATATTAATTAGCCTGTTTATTTAATATTTAGTTTGAGCCCAGCAAGGTAAGGGTTTGGGGAATTGGCATGGGTTTGAGTTTTGAAGGATATAATGAAGTGAATTCAGTGGCGACACGAAGAATATGACACACCGTAACTGCCGACTCCCTTCTAAAATGGGCGTGTCTCATTTTCTAAGTGAACACAGCATTCAAAATTCCAGAAACTATATAAGAAGTTCTACCAGCAGAATTAAGGGTTGGTCTCTGAATACTGAATAGGTATGGGGTTATATTGTAAACTATTATGGGTACCTGTGGACAAGTGGCTCCAAAACTATAAAGGAACGGACAATAGTTCGGTTTCAAAAACTAGAAAGTTATAGGAAAGGAAAGCAACTTTTATAGCTTCTACAGCTCCCAAACGATATTTTTGACTTTCATAAAATGTTCCCGAGTCCTTAGGCCTAAAACCCTAGATTGAAGAATAATTTCTCCAATATTTCAGTGAAAAAGTACAAATTTCTTTCCTGCAAGTTAATTGTTGCTATAGTTTTAGGAATTCACAATTACCTAACGTTAACTTAATATCAGATGCAGAAACTTAAATGGGCTTCAGTGTCTTAAACCGCCACCCATATTATTTTCAGTATTTATTTGGGGTAAAGAAACTGCTTTTTTTTCCACTGAAATATTGCCGATATAATTCATTTTAGGGTTTACAGGAATCATGAATGTTGCTTTAAGTTACAAATCTTATTTTGGAACAGTAGAAGCTAAATAAATACTGAAAATGATATGGGGTGGCGTTAAAGACACTCACCCCCTTGAATGACCAGGGACAGGCATGGCAGCCAGAGATGCTGCACTGTACCGCTATGATAATGCATGCATAGATCAGTAGGCCGGCCAACGCCCTATGGGCGAAAGCAAGACTTTTCCCGACTTTCCCAATCTTTTTAACCCCCAAAGAACCCTCAAAAATCCACTTACCTACACTAGGTAGCATCTGGGTTCATTCTCGGTGTCAAAATCACGCTGCAAGGCGATGTAAAAAGGTGAAATTTGGGCGAATCTTCAACTTTGTGACCGCATGCGTTGGCACCATGCTGTACGTGCAGTACAGTACGCCCACGCCCACTAAGATGTACTAGTATACTGTGCATGACTTTTGCATGCATGCTACACACTAGCTATTCAAATTTGCCACCATTGGCATTGTGAAACGACGCTGTTTAGTATGCACGCAATATAAGGACACAATGGCCACTCGAGAAAGAATGTCTAATCGGGCCACTGATCTTTACAAACTGGATAGGTGGAGCAACTCTGGCCGTGAAGCATCCGTGCTGCCACATTGGGATATTCAATACAATGGCAGGCGTGGCAGCCGGCGTATGCAGTGAATCGTTGCACTGCTTGCTGTGCAGTCATGCGGTGCAATGAGTTTTGTGCTGAATATCCTAACATGGCCGCTGGTGACTTCACGGCTCCCCGTCTAATCACTGCACCCGCGACCTATCCAGTTTGTATAGATCAGTGAATCGGACACACCCACACCTAACATAGACTCGCCACAAGTCATATTTTGCATAAGAATTCGTAAAGTCAAATTGCCAAGATCAATTTGCTAATAAGCCAGCTTCAAACGTCGAACTTCTGCCGTGTCTAATTCAAATATTGGCCCAACATTTGAATTAGACACGGCAAAAGTTCGACATTTCAAGCGTGCCTTAGTTCATTCTTGTGTTACATGTATTATATTAAAAATAGCGATCGCTAGTCATTTGACTTCACAACTGCGTAAATCATGGGCCAATATCATAGAGCTGCTTATATAACCACAAAAAATTGCTTAAGAACCTAACACCTTGGTGGTTAAAATCAGTATGCCAGCCAAAACACCTTGTGAATGTTATGCTCAGCAAACAATGGCCGAGTACAAGCAATTATGTGGAATCAAGGAAGACTTTTCACGCTTAAGCAAATGTTATGCTTTAACAGCTCAATGAAATTGGTCCCTGGCAGCAGCGGCATCAATTAGCAGTAGCAACATGAACATATACGACGACAGCAACAGCAACAACAGCAACAAAACAACAACATCAACAAAACATCAACAGCAACAACAACACAGGCATGCAACTTGAACTTGAAAAAGAGGAAATTCAAATCTTGACCATATTTTGTACAGTGTTTTTCACTTTTCAATGGCATAATCCAAGAAAAATACAACGGCAACAAAACATCAACAACAAAACAAAACAAAACAACACCAGCAACAGCAACAACAAAACATCAACATCAACAAAACAACATCAACAGCAACAACAAAACATAAACAAGTACAACAACATCAGCAGCAAGAAAACACACTCACAACTTTTCATTTAATTTGCAAAGCACCTCAGTCATTTATTTCAATATTAACATCCAATCTTGTGTCATCTGTTTCCTGTTCTTTATCCTACATTGTACATAATTAGTTTATACCGGTATACAAAATATGAATTACTATATATTTCTTTTTATTCATTATCTTAAATCTTTAAATTTCAAAAAAGCTATCGTATTGTTTTCCCTCTCCTGTACATAAGAATCAACCAATCATTTGTTACAATAATCAATTAATCAAGATATTTAATCAAATGTGGACGACAGATTATTCTACATAAGAGTCTGGACACTAGACCACTTTTGGATTTCAGTCTGGGCACCAGACTATTTAATCTAGCCTGCACTTGGGGCGCCAGACTAGCCATTTAAAAACTGCATGTATAGTCTAGACGCCAGACCATTTCTTATTTAACAAGCATTGAAATGCGCACAAACAATAATACATCGCCCAATATTTATCACTGCGCTACTGACAAAATGTCGAGAATACATTTTCTAATTTCAAGGGCAGAAAGAAAATGACTCAAAACCTGATTTAAAAGCTTTGGGCATTTCCTTTTTTTAAATTTTTTTTTAAAAATAACACAGAGCCAATTGTCTACTCAATCAAAATCCAAGAGGAGGGAAAGATGGGCGGAGCTTAAGTGACACAAGGGGGGGACTGGCAAATTGCTGAAATATGAACTCTGAACGTTTCTTGTGTGACAATACATGCTGTGGTTATCACGCTTATGCAATGTTTAAGGAATTATGTTCTCTTACAACAAAGACCTGTTACGAACAAATTCTGCCGTAAACCCAACAGTTCAATGCACTTTGGGATGCCTTCCTCAACCTTGGCCATCTTTCTCCCAAAATGCTCAAATTGAGCTTACTTAAATTAAAATGATGGATACACTAGTTTTAGGATTTTAGCTAAAAATATCTAGAAGCAGCAAATCGTATCATAATGGACTACATTACAAAGCGCTCAGAATTGGTAAGACAGGAAAATGTTAAGCAAAAAGTACCTTGGAGGAAGGAATTATTTAGTCATTGCAATAACGTAGTCGATGTTATACCTGCTGAAAATTTGCAAGTTTGCATTTATTACTACTAGCCTGCCATGTGGCTATGCATTGTCATGTACCAATAAAAATCAATTTTGAAAGCTAGATATCAAAATTGCTGCCCATTTTATGTAAGAAGACTGGTTCCCGTTTCATCCATGGTGTCATGACGTCTACCAATTGTCACTCGAATGATTGAGTATTGGGACGGGAACCAGTCTACGTTTTGGTTCAGTTTAGATGAGCACAAAATGCAGTCTGAAACGTTGAGCTCGTTTGACTTCGGCTTGGATTTTCATACGTCTCTTATGGTAGAGGCTGTGGCTACTTCTGATAGGCACGTGTGTAAGTAAGCCATAGCCATGAACTCTTTCGCGGATAGGACTTAAGTGTGCATTGAAGATAGGCCTATATGATAAAAGCATTGTTGGGCAGTTTGTGCTAAAAAAATAATTCTGTACACAAAATCCCATAGGCCGCCAATCCACGAAAGTGCTTATGTAATTTATTTCAAATAATTATCACTGCGTCTGAATGTTTTTCTTACTTATGATTGATTGCCTATGAAATGTGGTGAACACTCTCTTGATAGTTTTGGACGACTTGGCTCAAATAATAACCACGGAGCCCAAACCTGAGGTTTAATAAGTGAAAATCAGTCAAACGAACAAACTAATCAACTTTAACTGTCTAGTATACTACACATGGAGTAGATGAAAATTATCGTATCCAGTTATTTTCACAATAGAATTACCTTAAACGCTACAAAAATAGTCGGAAATTTAATACAATTTCTTTAGTAGATTGTGTTTAATTCAAAAGAAAAACGTTCCTCAAGTTGCGGTGGTTTTATATAGTGTCAAACATTTTGATGGAAGAAATACTGAAAGTTAACTATGGAATTTACCAATTCGTTCGTTTACTGTTATGTTTACATCGTTTTCCTGGATTTTAATCATTATTATTAATTACTTTGCATTAATCGAGGTTAAGACAATAAAGGATAGATTTGTATTCATATTCACAGGTAATCTAAAAAATCATGGAAACTATGTCACAAAAATCAAATTAAAATGAAAAGAAACGAAAAACATATCTTATTACGAGTGGCCATAATTTGGTGACAGGCCATCATGAATATGTATGATGAATTAGTTAATATTCATGCATTACCTTTTTTAGTACTATACAACACAATGTTTTCTCTATTTTTGTCTAATTTTATGAAGCATGCACATCTTTAGTTATAATCATAAAAATAATCACATTGTTTTATTGTATATAAACAGTCTCATGCAAATATATTCATATAAAGCCGGCAGCACGAAAGCAGAAAAGGTATTAAAGATATGTTACGGTTCTACTGACCATCAGAACTTGTTATCTCGTGGTTCTAAGTTTTATCGGAACTTGACATCTCGTGGTTCTAAGTTCTAGAACCATGAAGTGTGATATCTCATCGTTCTACGAAACATGAAATTGATATATCTTGCGATTCTACAGTACGTCAAAGGTATTTCAAGGTTCTAGAGATCATGAAACTAAAGAAAGAAGATATCTCATGGTTCTAGAAATCAGGATGTAAGATATCTGATCGGTGTATGAAGAACCTATATCTCGTGTTTCAGCAGAACATCTATTTAGATATTTCAAGGTTCTTGAGATCATAATAAGACGGAAGATATATCACGGTTCTAGAAACCAGAAAGTAAGATATCCGATTATTGTATGTTGACTGACAAATGTATCTACAGAACATCTTTTTAGATATTTCAAGGTTCTGGAGACCATGAAATAAAAATATTCCATTATTCTAAATACCATGAAAGAAAGATACTCCGTGGTTCTACAGATCACGGAATAAAATTTCTACAAACCATGACATTGTGTGTACTGTTAGATTTTATGCAGAATTAGAAATCAAATGTAAATTGCTGATTGTTAAGCTATTTTACTACAGAATAGCAAGGATTTTCAGATTCTCCAGACTTTAGCATATAATGTACCGTATAATGGGCAACGAAATTACTGCATTTCGCTGTGTAAATTCAAGGAAAATTTATAACATCAATAGGCCTTAATCTTTTTTTCCGTTTGTAAAAAGTTCAACATTCGAGACAATTTGTTTTCTTGGCTACATAAAGCATGTCAGGTCTCGTTTATAAAGCGCTAAATCACATTTCAATTTCAAAAATATTTTTTTAAAGCAGAGATATTTCCTTGAAACGATCACAACAAATTTTACATAAACACACAACGACGTGCACTTCATAACGGCACCTTTAAAGAACCAATGAAAATAAAGTATGCAAATTCTTCTCATGCATATTCACTTCATGAACCAAGTGTAATAAGGCTTGACAACGACGTTAATAACACCGACAGGCAGATTTTTAATGAGATGCAAATTAGATGCATACTCATCCAATGCATATTCAGTTGGTCACATGGTGAAAGGCAAAAAATAATTATTTTCAAGAAAAAAAAAGATTTATGGAAATTAGAATCTAAAATATTTCTTTTAAATCACAAATCTCTTTCACACATATCAAATACTTGTTTTTCATAAAGAAAATCACACTTTTTAAAATCTAAATTAATTAATTTTTACAAGGAATTGCTCTGATGAGGATATTCTACTTACAAAAACAAGGCAATTCATATTAATTTTAAATCTTACAATACTCAATCATTATTTCAATTTTATTTTACAATAAACAAGCTACTCTATGTGTTCCATTGTGATGAGCAAATATCACCGGAAAACTAAATCTAATATTAATCTGAATAAAATAATCCTTGTGAAATATCATTAATAATATATTTTCGTTTATATCAAATTGACCGAAATGATAAAACGAAACAATTTCACGATAACATGATGACTTGCGTTAGGAGTAATGTCAGTTCAAATTTGACACGAAAAAAAAGAAGCGCTAACTTTATTTTGTTTGAAAAATTTGATCCGAACTTATCTTTGCAACACTCGAAGAACATGATGTTAATCAACCGAACGTTTTTTTTCTGAATATCGTGATATTCATAGAATAATATTGAATAATATTCACGAAATATTCACCGGCCAAAAGAAATATTTCTAAATAGCGTGGTGAATAGCATGCAGCGAAATGGTATTGTACATGAAAAGCAATGGCAAGAATTGCTACATTATCTGCGGCTGTACTTAATGAATGAAAAGTGACTGATACAATTCCTTTAAATATGGTGCACCATGAAATATATTGGAGAGGAATTCGTATATAGAAGCTTCATGAAATTAAGAGAAAACTTTTCGGCATGATCAATTGTCAATGGATTTAAGTGAAAGAGGCTCCCACGACCGAAGACATGGACCAAGATTATTGCGGTTATCTTGGTTAAAATAAACAGATTTTTAAAAAGCTTTCCACCTGGAAAAGCAAATGCAATGTTTCAGCATGATTGCATGTGTGATGGTACTTAAACCTGTTACCAAAAGAAATGACTTTATAGAAAGTCATCAGTTGCTTGATGAAGGCAGCAGCCGAAACGTCGCTACCAGCAACACACGTGACTTTGATTGTCCTTTTTTTAATGGAAAATCGTACATATCCAAAAGTTAAGATTATTTTCACCACTGAAAACAGAAATGAGCTTGAAAAGAGCTTTCCAACGGTATGCAACACTTGGGGTGCTATCTTCCTCTGTCTGTTGAAACCTGAGACAAGTCAGGAGATCGGAATGGGATAAGTCAACAAAATGTTGCCTTTAAATAGCTGGACAGGCTGATGACACCTGGCGATTTATTTCAATGGTACCCAGAAACGGAACAGCTTTGAAGAAATTGGCTGGTGTCCAATAACATGACTGGTTCCCGGCAAATTACCAATATAACTGTGTAGAAACCAACTGGTACCCACTGCATTTGGTTGCTGTCCAGAAATTAAAACAAACGACTCGCAATAGTGGGTACCAGTGTTTAATAGTGCACGATGATGGCGATGTCAATTGTCTTTCTGCTGCGTACACGTACCATGATGCTCAGCAATTTTGATCCCAAATTTTTGACGATGGCAAGCGTTGAAGAGGAGAGTTTTACGCATAAATATCAAATGTGGAGGGGATGATAGGAGAGGGGCGGGGCAAAGAGAGTTTTAAGGGAGGCGGGTGAAGAAGTGCTATTATATTCAAGAAAGAAAGTGGTATCCTGACTCCACTGCTGGTTAAACTGATACAACTAACAACAGTTGCCAGACTAATCAGTACTAATGCTCAATTTCAACATATTTTTTAACAATTGAAGATGAAAACCAGTTGTTTTGTAGGAATAACTATTGCATAGAGTTTTGAATTTGAGCTCTTTACAACTTAATAATTATATCAAGGTTAAGTTCGGCACAAAATGGAGGCAGGATAGAGAATTCTTTCTGAAATTTCTACAGGAGATCATGATGCAAGCAGTGCTGCATGATACCAATGCCCAAGTTAGGCATTCCTTCAAAATTCAGTTTCTAGAATTCTAAATTGAAACAAACACAACAATGTATGTATTTTTGTGTTCAGAATCTAGACTATGTAGCTAAGTATATTATGTAATTATTGGCCTACTACGTACCAATGTAATAAGAAATTGTTATTCTTAGTATGAAAAAGATCGAGCAATGTTTACCAAAAACGGTCTTCATAATTATTCGATTATTATACTATTTTGATGCAGGCATTTTCAAGTTTTAAAAAGGACCGAGTAAAAACTGTCAGATTATGGCTGAAGTTACCATGGTAACTAACTATGGATCGTAGCTTATACATCATTGTCATGGTAACGGGCAACCGGCAAACATTATAATCACAACATGCGTGGGAGCCTGGAGGACTGGAAACAAAAAGAGAGGCAGAACTTTTTGTCGATGGGGAGGACAACAGCCATGAAACAGCACATAGACGAATTTCTACGCATTCTTCAGACGAAAATATGGCAAAAACTCGTAACTAGGGACAAACTTGGACACATGCTAAAACAGTCCTCACAACAATCGACCTTCACGCTGGACAAACGCCATGCAAATATAATTCTACTGTGGTTTTATCCATTTCTCCATGAAATCATCCAAAACGCGTTCCATTCCTAACCCAACTCCCGTCCCAACTTCACAAAAAAGAGATAAACTTCAGTAAGAAATTATGATTTTTCTTTCGAACATAACTTGATTATCCCAAGACAGTACAAGTCTTGGGGTCGATTTCACGAAGCCCTACGATCCCTCGTAACTCGAGCTACGAAGGATAACCCATCGTATCCTACGTAGGGCTGCAATGCATGACAAGTCCTACGATTGATAGTAAGTTACGATGAGTTTGGTGAAATCGACCCCAGGATTTTGGTAGAAAAGTGATTTTACGATAGCTTGTGTATCTTCCTTTTATTCAACTTTCCGTAAGTATAAGGTCTTATCATTTATTTGTTTCTTTTTCATTTTCATTTCGTGAAATTTTTTTTTTCACTCCCAAAACCACACTACATTTCCAATTAAATCTCTGTTTCTAATGATCAATTTGTTTTAATATAATTAATTCGTTTAAAGGCGAAGCAAAAAGAATCGAAGCTGACAAAAAAAAATGAGCAAAGCAAGAAAGATGAGGAACCAGTAAATATCAAAACAAAAAGGTGATGGATCACAAGAAGGAATGACATGAAAATACGTTACAAATTCCTTCAATGTTGTGGAGGACTTTTGAGCGTGTGCTCGCACCGCACACTGACTTTATTTCCTGAGAGGAAAAGAACAAGAAATATTTTAAGTTCATGAACAACATTCCTTTGTAAAACTCCTGGAATGTTGGCAAAAAAGCCTTGGAAATTTATAAACAATTACTTTTGTTTTTAGTTTTAAACATTGTTGTGACGTTTTTCGTAACTGTGATTGGTATTTTTATGAATGAAGTTGCATGAAGCCATCTGATTGGTTCCTCTATGACTGGTGTCATTGGTGACAGCACCTGATTGGTTCACGATTGAATGATGTCATTGGTGATAGCACCTAATTGGTTCACAACTGAATGATGTCATTGGTGATACCACCTGATTGGTTCAAAACTGAACGAAATCATTTGTTGAATCTGATTGGACTACGACACTTTATCATACAGGCTGACATCTTCTGATTGGTTCATTTAAAAGTTGTGTCACTGAGGAGACAATCTGATTGGTTCATGCCTAAATTATGGCACAACCACGAAGCAACATGATTGGTTCAACATGTCCTTACATATTTTCTTCTGGTAAACAAGAACAAAGAACAATTGTCTTCTATTGTTGACCTACTACAAAGTCTTTTGTAAGATAAAGAATAAGAGAACTTAGACAGCGTACAAATATGTCTTCTTCAAAGTGTGCATGCATTATTACGGTCGCATTCTCGGACCAATTGTGACCCACAATCCAAACAATTACAATTTTTTTAGTCAGAATAATTTAATGACCAAACCCAACAATCTACTACATTCTTCTCAGTATAACAGGAGATCTTTAATAAGAATTATGAAATAATATATACAAAAAAAATTATGTATTTCAATTTTTCTATCGAATTTTGGGGGGTTAATTTCTACTTTCGATAGAAGATGAAATTCTACTACTGCTAAACTACTCAGGAATGTGTGCAATTTATTGCTTATTACGCGAAATCAAAATAGATTACATGATTATTTTGCTCAATTTTACAAAAATTATACAATGATATAAAAAATATTTCTTACAAAAAATTTGTGTTTTTTATCAGAACGAGTGAATCTGTCATTAATTTTGTCGTTAATGTTTTGAAAAGAAATGTTAAATTACTGTGCATTCAAAGGTACGATTGTCTTGTATTACCATTATCTGCCACCAGAGGGCGCTTTAAACAAGTATCCATTAGAGTCCCTTTATACTAGTATCCATTAGTAATTGTAGGGCGTTTACGAAACGAAGGCTCAGGCTCCAGCTCCGACATCCATATTCTGAAAATATAGGTTGTGGTTTTTCATTGAAGCTGAAGCTCTGTTTCCCTTTTCAAACCAGAGAATCTACCTCCGAACCGCAGCCAAACGTCTCTATTTTGATACTTGTTATTTTAGAATGGATTCATGAAATGCAGCCTGAGCCTGAGCCTCGGTTTCGTAAACGCCCATAGTCTGTGCATGCTAGCCAGACCAAATTGCTCTATTCCAAGGACTTGCACTGGTATCCATGGTAACAGAACTTAATTTCTAACGAAGGTTCATGCTACGATACACAGGTAGTTTTGGTACACAGACATTTCAAATGATCACCACAAAAATGTACATAGCTACACTGCATTTCCAGATTACAATACCAACGTTGGAGGATTTACGAAACGGAGGCTACGGCTCAGGCTTTGGCTCGGGCTCCATTTCGTGAATCCATTCTAAAATAACGGGTATCAAAATAGAGGCTTTTGGCTGAGGTTTGGAAGTAGATTCTCTGGTTTGAAAAGGAAAACAGAGCTGCAGCGATATTTTCATCAAATGGATGACAGAGCTGGAGCCTGAGCCCGAGTTTCGTATACCTCCGTAATGACCAAATAAGATGTTTGCTGCCCTCTATTGGTAAAAATATACCAATGCTTGGTGGTCTGTGCGCTCTTTCTGTACTCGGAAACAGTGGTGAGCTAGCAGCTCAATGAAATTGATTCCAAAATAAGACATATCTTGGTTTAAAACAATGAGTAAAGCAACCCAATTGAAAACTGACAAGGCATGCATCTGTAGGTCTCACTCCATTCATGCATAAAAAACAATTACATCATAACAAGCTTATATCAAAAAACACATCTGTTTAAATATTATACAGAAACATACATGGGTCTGTCGGTGGTTGCGGCCCCGCCCATTGAGGGGTGTGGCCCTGCCCATCGGGGGGTGTTGCCTTGCTCATTGAGGGGTGTGCCCCACTTATTAAGAAAGTTACCCCACCCATTTTGTCTTGTTACCCCGTTCATAGAGGGGTGTGACCCTACTCATTAAGGAGTGTGGCCCCGCCCACCAAGGGGTGTGGCCAACCCATCACTGGGCTTAAATTTGTAAAAAGGCACTTTCCAATCAACAAGGCACATCTGTGAGTTTAGTATTGCATTTTAGACCGTAACAAACTGCTTTCTTCGAACCAAATTCCAACAAAAAATCAACCGAGCTCGACCAAGGAGGTCTCTCAACTTGTTCAACCCTCCAGTATTAAAGACGATTCCACAGACGCAGCCCATAAAAAAAATATTCACCCGACTGAACACACTACTCAAATACTCATGCAGAACAACATCAGTTATTATAAAATCATACGTAAACTATGGAAGCCACAATATAAAGGGAATGTTGGTAAACAAACGGATCATCAAACAACAAAGACGTTAAAAAAACAAAGACAGCCCAGAGGATGACAGCAAAAAAACAACAACAAATGCCTCTGAAATTGAAACACAAGCTGGATGAGGGGTAAGAACGAAACGGTCCTGATTTCTTACAGATTCTGGAAGGCGTTGTACTTGGATTTCCAGTCGGCGCTGGAGGCGGCTTTCTTCTTCTTCTTGCCAGCGGCTAGCGCTCGGGCCTTGGCCATGTCCGAGAGGTCCAGTCCTCCCTTCTTGGGCTCCTGGAGGAGTGGGAAGATATCGGGGAGATTTGAGGTTTTGTCGGGTTTAGATCGAGACAGGATGTAGGTCACTTTGAGGTAATTTTTATGATTCATACACGTATCAGCTAGTCTGAGTCTCACCTGTTCTACTCCGCCACACTGCATACGAATAATTGACACATGTGTGCATGCAAATTTTATGCAACGCGGCACAACAGCCAATCAGATCTGTTCTGAGAATATTTCTGTGTGGGTCGTGACGGAGGATGTAGAACTTGATTGGTCAAAACCTAGAGATCAGTGCTGGGTTGGTTTGCATAATTAATCAGGAAATCTGTACGCACGTGATAGACGTTTGCTCGCTGTACGGCGAGTGCGTCTATCACATAGACTACGAATCAGCTAGTATAAGGTCAAATTTGTTGGGTTGAATTTCAAGAGGAAAGGGGTAGCTCCTCCAAAACCATGATGCAGGCTTCTCTACGATGTTGGGAAACCAGTCCATAATGCTGAGGCAAGAATGTTATGGCAAGTAGGGGGCAACGAGGTAACAACTTGGAGGTACAAGGCAATGACCAGGGGCTCCAGAGCAATGACCAAGGCAATGACTAGGGGCACCGAGGCAATGACCCAGAGTTTCCGCAACCAAGATCTTACCTCTGTCGGTCTTGGCGGTTTCTCAGGCTTAGGTTCCTCTGCTGGAGGTGGTGGAGCTTTACTCTTTGCATGATCGATCTCATCAGCTACGACAGGCTCAGGGGTGGGGGCACGGACAGGCTCTGGCTCTGGCTCCTAGGAGAAGACAAGAGGCAAAGATATAAGGCATAATTTATAGCTACTGTAGTGCTTGGACCAATTTCATGGCCCTGCTTGCTGCAGAATTATGCGCTTATGATAATTATTCTTCTCTTTATACAGGGTTAGTGCCAAATTTCTACGCTAGCCAAGTAAGGGAGAAATCCTTTAAAATACATGAATTGCACATGCGTGCAACTGACAATTCCTTTCTTATCCATGAAATAAGATATCATAAGCAAAAAATGTCCTGCTTACAGTAAGCAGAGCCATGAAATAGGATCTTAACACAAAATGTTCTGCTTCCGCAAGTTCCGATTCTTTGCTTATGGTCAGCTAGCCAGAGCCATGATACAGAATCTCATAAACACAGAATTTCCTGCTACCATAAGCGCCAAAACTGTGCCCTGATGTCCGGCAATCAATTATATTTTCCATTTTCAAAGAAAACACTCCATATTAAACTTCCTGTTTGTCGGTTTCTGACTCACAACTGGATCAAATTTCATGCTAAATGAATAAAAGTCAGAATCTTTAACAGGAAGTCAGGATTCTTTGACAGAGACCAGGTCAGCTGCTCGGCTCCCAGATGGAAAAATAATTGATCCAGTTTGTAAAGCTATAAAAAGGTCCGAGCTGGACTCCCCAAGACACCAAGGGCCTTTCTCAAAGCTCGGCTCCGGCTCCATTTTGTGCATCCATTTTAAAACAACAGATACCTGTGAAAATCTGAGCTCAATCGGACATCTGAGTCACGAGACAATAGCAAAAACCTGACTCAGTTTTTCATATAAAACATAAAGAATGGTTTTGATCATACAACGAGATCAAAACTGTTTTCGGTCGTTGTTTTACAAATTTCTGGATAAAAACACCATTTCCAGCAGAAATATTTTAACGGTATGTTTCTACCAGCACCATCTTCATACCATGAAAGTTATATGTAAATCTGTGAACATTTCTGTTTGGGTATGTTACCAATCCTGTACTGTATCTTTAAATAACGGGTATTAAAAAAGAGGCTTTTGGCTGCAGTTCGGAAGTAGATTCTTTGGTTTGAAATAGAAAACAGAGCTTCAGCTTCAATGAAAAACCACAACCTATATTTTCAGCATATGGATGACAGAGACGAAGCCGGAGCCTGAGCCTGAGCCGACCTTTGAGAAAGGCCCCTGGACTAATCTGAAACTGAGCTGTCAGTATCGCCATAGTGATGAGTATTGTGACATCACACTTTGCCTAGCAACCAAGATTGATTCACATTTTACGATCAATCTTTAGTGTTTTCGTGAAACGGACCGCTGATATTCCGCTTCATCAACTAGCTCCCTCGAGACTTCAAAACAGGAAGAGGAAAATATCTGCTCCTTCTGAAAATACACAGCTGCCTCCGACGTAAACCAATTATGCTTCGTTTACCCGACTAGCCCGATTCTTACCGACCTGAAAAAAACCTCAAACAACCCTAAATATCCCACAGACGATCTCGCATCTCTTCGATTTACTTTAAAACGTTTTCACCTGCTTCACACACAATGAAACAAAAACAAACAGAATGGATCCATTTTTCATTGACGGAGTGTTGCCATGGCAACCATCACCAGGGAAACAGTCTGGTATCTCGGGCTGCTCGAGGATGCCACCTGCAAGAGGAACTGATTTTGTTTCTGCTCTTGTTTTTGCGAAAATTATTTATTTTTTTTGCAAACAGCGGGAAGCAAGTACTTCTAGCGCCAGCGTTAAGCCCAGCAAAAAATACCTACTGGGAGAAAACGATGTTATTTTTTTTTTTCAAAACTGTAATTAATCAAATGGCTTTGAAGCAATACTGCTACCAAGCAAGCAAAAGACACTGGAGTTTTACCTCGATTAATTTGACCCCGGTTAATTCTATCGCGGTTCATTTTTTACCTTGGGTTTTACCTTGGGTTGACCTCGGTCAGTTTGGTCAGACCTTGGCTACTACGGCATGGTTTTGACTTCTGCCAACTTGACCTCAGTCATTTTGACCATAATCATTTTGACCTCAGTCGTGACCATGGTCAGTTAGCTCTCGGTCAGTCTGACTTTGGCCAGAGTGAAGCTGGTCCGTTTGTATGTCCACTGACTTGACCTAAAGTCATTTTGACCTCATTGATGTAGATCTCACTTTCATATCAGTCACAATGACCAAATGACCGAGGTCATAGTGACCTAGTTTGACCTTAGGTCAATTTGACCAGTCACTTTGACCCAGGTAATATGGATCGTGGTCACTTTTACTTTTGTTACCAGGTAACAAAAGTAAAAGTGACCACAAGGTAAAACCTCCATCACTTTTACCTGCTAACCTTTACCTGGTTTTGCTCCATTAATAGGCAAAAAAGAATCATTAAGAAAAAAAAGGCAAAACAGAACAAAATTGAAACAAATTTTTTTTTTAGAAGAAAGAGGCAGAACTACTGAAGCATTCTCCCCAGCACTGAAAAAACTTTCTATTTCAGGGAAGAAGGGCTCTGGCTCTGGAATTCTTACCGGTTCAGGCATGGGTTCTGGTGTGGGTTCTCTCACCGGTTCTGGCGTGGGTTCCCTCTCGGGTTCTGGTTCTGGTTCTGGTTCCTGTTCTGGTTCAGGTTCCTAGGGAATTGTTTATGTACATGTAGATAGTGGTTGCGTGGTTGTCCAGTTTTCATGTATTAATTTTTAAAACTGTTTAATTCATTTTTATTTGTTATTAAGGAATGCTTAGAGTAAGGAGGGCCTGACGCGTTTCGATCCTAGCAGGATCTTTCTCAAAGGCTAAAAAAGCAGAAAGATCCTGCTAGGATTAAAACGCGCCAGGCCCTCCTAACTCTAAGCATTTGATATATTTCAGGTCATTTTGGCTGATGAGCAGTTTGCAGCAGTTTATTACTTGTACTGTTATTAAGCAAATTTGAACTAGTAAATTTAATCAATGAAGTTTAATCGTTGATAAACAGTAAGTGATTTATGGGTTAGTTTATGTGTTGGTGTAATTGGTTAATAGTGCAGTAGATAGTGACTATGGAAAGTGTAGTATTAAAATTGCTAATGATTTGAGTGATCAAGATAATTTTAATAATTTTTTTATTTAAAGGTACAGTACAGGATTGGTAACATACCCAAACAGAAAAAAAATATAACTTTCAGGGTATGAAGATGGTGCTGGTAGAAATAATTCCACCTGAAATGATGTATTTATCAAGAAATTTGTCAAACAAAGACCGAAAACAGTTTTGATCTCAGGGTAAGATCAAAACCACTTTTATGTTTTACAAGAAAAATGTAGTCAGGTCTTTGCTATGTTCTCGTGACTCAGATGTCCGATTGAGCTCAAATTTTCACAGGTTCATCTTTTCATGAACATGCTGGATCAGACAAAGTGCGAGTGCTGTTCTTTGACATTTACCAATCATGTACTATACTTTAATGGAAAACTATACATAGTGTTAAAAAGATGACTTGTGTGGTGTTCACTGTTCACGAGGCTAATTGCTTGTTTTTTACACCCAGGAGTAAATGGTTACATGTGAGGGTAGATATGGCTTTGTGCTTGATTAAACCTTTGTGCGCTTTACAGTAGCTGGGGCTGTATACTCCCCAGGGAGATGAGATGGTTTCAGGAATGTTAATGTAGCCCAATGAACATGACCAACGATTATAAAAAGTGAAAAACACATCATGCGTCAATGTACAATGTATGCTTTATAACACCATCAGCAATATTTCTACCAATAGGGTATTATTATTTCTGTGTACTGCACATGCATATGAATCACCATTGCTGGATCAAGTGCTTTAATGTTTAATAACATTGCAAGAAGATGCTGGAGTGCTAATATTGCAGGCAAATCGTCTCTGGTTTAAGCCCTGCTTTAATAGTAAGTTATCCAGTTACACCTGTGTAGAATTTCTTCGGTATTTTTGAACACCGGTTATGGATGAGTGCATTATATAGGTACATGTATGAATGAAGTGCGTGTTTGGATCTTAATTTGTACAGTATCACCTCAACTCTGCCAAAATCCATCTCACTTGGTTGGGGTTGACCAGTGGACTTCTAAGGACAAAGGACTGTAGAGCCCAGGGGACTTGATGGCCCAACTGGGTCCAAGTCCAAAGAATGTGCCATAGAGATACTGCACATACAGGACTGTACTGCCCAGGCACTGTACTTTTATATGGGGCTTGATGGCCCAACTTGGTCCAAAGAATGTGTAATGTAACGAATTTTGGCAGATTTTAGTAAATGAAAAATGGGTTAAAAAGCTGTTTGTAAGAAGACGCAGGATGAGTGAAGTTGACTATGGAGTGGTCGTCTTACCGGTTCTGGCGTGGTTTCTATGACAACAGGTTCTGGTTCTGGTTCAGGCTCAGGTTCTGGTTCCTATAGAGTTTTCATGCAATTTCACTTCTTAATACATGTACATGCAATCAAGTATCGAGTCGTTTAACCATCTTAAGGCCATACCACACATGGCAATTTACAGAAGTACTGATTTCAAATACACAGGCATGCAACTTGGTCATTCCAAAAAAAGAGGAAATTTCAATCTTTACCATATTTTGTACAGTGTTTTCACTTTTCAAGGGCATAGGAGTGAAGTGAAAAAAGAGGAAATCAGCTGATCCGAGGAAAAGTTGCATGCCTGAATACATGGCTACAACAAACGGGTCCATAACTGTTCTCTGCTGTGAAGCAAATTCAGGTCGAAGATGTAGACGGGCATTTGTAATTGAGGCATGTGCAGATGTGAATGTTCATTATCCTTAAGCACTGGTTTGATAACGCATGACACTCTATTTATTCCTCGATGAGTATTTAATGCTGCAGTGTGCTGTGTGGTGGGTCTGGGGCACAATGAGGAATAAACAGCGAGGGGTGGCAGGTGCTTTGAGGAATAATGGGTTATTAAAGGAACCATGTGTCAACCTACCGGTTCTGGAGTCGGTTCTCGCTCCGGTTCGGGCGAAGGTTCCTAGGACAAAATTCAAAACAAAAATCAATCAAACAAAAAATAAAACAAACGAAACCAAAATCAAACCAAAAAACTAGAAAATTTAAACAGTCCCCCCCTGCAAAACATCAAACAGAATTTTGAAACCTGGGTCCTTTTCCAAACCTCAGCTCCGGCTCCAGCTCTGTCATCTATATGCTGAAAATATAGGTTGTGGTTTTTCATTGAAGCTGAAGTTCTATTTTCCATTTCAAAACCAGAGAATTTTCTTTCGCACCGCAGCCGAAAGCCTCTATATTTTGATACCTGTTATTCTAAAATGAATACACAAAATGAAGCTGGGGTCGGAGCCTGAGCCCGAGGTTTGGAAAAGGTCCCTGATTTGCAACTGATCTTTAAAACAGAAATGTCAAAACACGTCAAGCGGTCGAAGCGTGAATATCAAAGCCGATCAACAATCTTATTTTCCCCCAAGAGATTTTTATCTTCATTTGGCAATGTTTGGCTTGGCCGCTATTACTGTATATCGCTCATAGAGTCCCGATCTTCAGCACTTAAGGAAATATGTGTTGGAGGTCTTGCCTTTGGATGTGACAGCACCTCATGAATATTCATGAGGTTATACAACTACTGCCCATCAACATATTGTTTCCCAATCCTGTGAGCACTTTATTATGCAAATCTGTGCGTGGGAGGTCTTGCCTTTGGACATGACAGCACCTAATGAATATTCATGAGGTTATACAACTATTACACATCAGCATACTACACTTTGTTGTGTCCCGATCCTGTGAGCACTTTATTATGCAAATCTATGCGTGGGAGTCTTGTCAAGACAATTTACAAACGGTATATGGCACTCAAGGTCCTCCGTAGGGAACAATTCTATAAAATGTACACATAATGACGTGCCTCCAAAAAATAAGGAGAGCAAATATGAAAAACCTCCCATTTTACCCGTTGCCATCAAAAGAGTGACATTTACGGGAACCGTGGAAAAGACTACCAGCCAAGGTACAATGTACGTGTACATATCAACAAAGAGAGAAGATTTGTGTACCAGTGTTTAAACAAAGCCGTTTCTCTACACCGTGCATTTTTTAGAATCAACCTTTAGTCACCCGTGCAGTATTTACAATGTACAATCCGCCAACGTACGCCATTGTCAATGTTGTACTTTGGAACTAGGTGTACATCTTATTTTTCTAGCGTAGTTGGTGTCGGACAATGGACCGATGTTAGAAGGCAATTGGGTTTAGACATGTCTGACCTTTTCTAAGTAAATACGCGTAAATCAAGCGCTTTTTGGACAGATTTGTTGATTGACTTGAAATCGTCACAGAATTACTGCTGATAAAGTCACAAATAATTTCAACGACTGATATCTTGCGTGTTTGGTTTTCATCAAAAACTGCAATATTCAAATTTTGTGAATAAAAAGAGTGCAGTGAAACCCAATGTTGAATTGTTGAAAATATTTCTTCAGTAAAATGAAAAAACAACAACAACAACAACAAAACATATTCACAAGTTTGAACAGTATTTGACTCGGAAGGGTGAAATGTTAAAGGTCAAAGGTTAACATTGGTCAAAGGTTATAAGTTAGTAGTCTGTGAAATGCTTAATAATCTGATCAGAGTCACTGTGAACAGAATGGATTAATTTTATGCATGTAAGCTGTATGCAACCTAGAAATACATGTACAGCAGGTTAAAGGTTAAAGATAAAGGGTCAAAGGTTAAGGGTCAAAGGTTAAGGGTCAAAGGTTAAAGGTCAAATGGTAACAGATGCACGTAAACAGTTTAAACTCCAATCGCACTGCACAAGTTAAACCAACACATGAGCTGGGTAAAAAACATATTGTTTATAATCGTGTCGGTATATAAATAGGGCTCCGCGCTCAAGCTATTTATAGAATACGCCCTTTGTTATCGACAGCTATAGTTACCCGGATGTTCGGACAAACATCACAACGTTTACGTGTAAGTTAATGGGGCCATGTACGACTTGTTTGTCCGAACTTCTGAATGTGACGTCACGAGCGCGGAGCTCTATTCATTGAATATGATTTTACTGTGTTCATTCATTTTATACACACTGTGCAGATAACAGACACAAAGGCCTATGAGTTATTGAACGATCATGAATCACTGATTTTGTAGAAAAGGGAAAAAATGGGCTTGCACAATGCGAATCACATGCAAAGCTGAACCTGGAATGTGGAGGGAAATTTCACATGCTCCGTAAACTTACTGACATGAGTTCAAATTTGTATGAATGCATAGTTTTTTATGTGCCAAATGGAGACCGAGCACAAAACCGGGAGTTGAATATGTCTCCACAGGGAAATTCTAAAGGTGTACAGTATATCAAGCCTGGAATTTAATGGAGGCCATGGCCTTTGTTGCCCTGGTTCTTGGCCTTGGTGCCCCCTTCAAATGTTTCCATAGACATTATGATTTTCCAATGGAAGTGCCCCTTGCAATGGAAAAGTGGCTTTGCCCCTTTTAGAACCAAATTCCAGGCCTGATATATGTACAGGGTGTAGTTCTCCACAGGGTTTTCATGAAACTGATATAATTAACTCAAACTGAGGAATTTCAAAGTCATACTTATCAGTCGCATTAGAGAAGTATTTTGCATATTAAAAGGGACGTTGGCTAGAAATTTCAACCCAGGAAAGTGATTCTGGTTCAAAATGGAAGTGATTTCAATTCTGCTCTTCGGAGAGTGTTCATTTAGTACAGGAGAACAAAGCCATGTCTCCACAAGGATACTGATTCCTGTATGTGTGTTCGTTCAAAGCTACATGTAATATTCCGTGTACTAGTGCTTTTCTCTGAAATTTCTCCATGTGTCTACATTCATGAATGTGTTTTTTTATGTAGTGAAATTGATGACCTGTCACCAGTTGATGTGGTTTTTTCCAAATCCGTGGGTGGTACACAGCCTGAAAACCGGAGGGAAGAAGTTCCCTACTTTGAGGAGAAAGGTGGTGATGTGGACAGTAGACCTAAATTGTGGTGGAAGAATTGGATGGTGGTAGAGAACAGGTGGATCTTGAGTTTAATACAGGTGCATAATTGATTGATGGGTAATATGAAGGAGGTTAATCCATGAATGTATATTATAACAGGTTGGGTTTATTGAATACAGTGAAGAGGGGTTAGTACAACCAGGAAACTCCCATTAGTGCACACATACACCTACATCGGGTACAGAAGCGGGTACGGTTATTGGTTCCGGTTCTGGTTCCTCCTGTCCTTGGCTCTCTGGTTCCTCAGAGAGCTCTGGTTCTTTGGCGGGTTCAGGTTCGCCGGGAGGTTCAGGTTCTACAGGGGATTCTGGTTCTACGGGAGGTTCTGGTTCCGGTTCTTTGGTAGGTTCTGGTTCAGGTTCTGGGGCTGCGGGAATTTCTGGTTCTACAGGAGGTTCTGGTTCTACGGGGGCCTCTGGTTCTTTGGGAGGTTCTGGTTCTGGTTCAGGTTCAGGTTCCGGGGCTGCGGGAATTTCTGGTTCTACGGGAGTTTCTAGTTCTACGGGGGGTTCTGGCTCTGGTTCTTTGGGAGGTTCCGGTTCTGGTTCCTTGGGGGCTTCCTCTTGGATTTCACTGACCGGTTCTACGAGAGGAACCGACTCAGGTTCTTGTGGGGGTTCTTGCGGGGGGTCATTTTGGGGTTCAGCCTCCGCTTCCTTTGTGTTAATTTAGAGAAATTAAAAATTGGCAAATTAATTGAAGTGGGTACCTATAAAATAAAAATGCACCCATTATTGGTTAATAATTCAGTTTGTTAAAAAGCCCCTTGGTTTATATACGGGGAACTAATTTACAACATTGATTAATTGACTATTCCTCACTGCATGGGAATTCTCAGAAAAACTAGGGGAAAATCTGGGAGAAATGGGAACCTTGCTCAAACTGAAACATTTTAAGGCACGGTCAACAGATTTCTTTATCAGAGGCAACAAACAACAAAACTACTTTCAAGCACACAAACTACGGACTACAGCTTGGAATGGGGATCAAGAGGGTATAACACGTGTCTAAAGTTGCTCTGCCACCAAAGTATTGAATATGCTATTTGGACTCTGAAAGCATTTTGACCCTAGTCCATATTAAAAGAATCCGACTATCAAATGGGGGCTGCCATACGTGGGGGCCATCACATAGACTTCACAAGTGGCCCCTGTTAATGCCCACCAATAGCTGCAAGCACGCTAAGCAAATACAGGTCACCAACCAAAACCCTATATGTCAGGCATATCGACAGCAATTGGTTCTAAGCTGATTTCTGCTAAGCGGAGAACCAAAATCCTAGATGTCATGCATATTGACCATGTTGACAGCAACTGGTTCCCTGCTGATTTCTGCTAAGCAGAGAAAAGTTTGGCTTAGCAAACACTCATGAATATGAACACTCATGAATATTAATAGCAACTGGTTCCCTGCTGATATCTGCTAAGCACTATTCTAGGCCCTTGGTTGGAATCGCCTATTATTAGTACGTTGGTGTTTATAAACAGCAACGGTTCTTACCCTTTCAGGTTCTGGCGACGGTTCCCTCTCTGGGCTGGGTTCCCGGATGGGTTCAGGGGTCGATTCCACGTTGTCAACGGCAACGGCCACGATGGTGGGCTCCGGCTCGATGGCATTTTCTTCGGGTTGTGTGGCCGTCTCTTCAGTGATCTCTGCTTCCTGAAGATAGGAACAAGAGAAGAAGAAGAAGCGTCGTGAACAACACATTGACGACAGAAATGGTGTTGAGTTTAGGGCCTGTTTGTTTCAGGCACGAGATCCCAAATCTGCGGATCCACGTCCCATGTAAGATACATACATGTACACTAAAATGGGATCCGGATCAGTAGGATCCGTGATCTTGTGCGTGAAACAAACAGGCCCTAAGATAAGCAACAAAATGTTGTGTACGGAAAATTTGAAGTTTTGTGAAATCGGATACAGAACATTAAAGCTATATGTTCCCTCTCTTATGTACCAAGTCCTATTGTATATACATGTACACTGTACATACATGTACAAGTACAATAAGCTTGTCTCCTCCTGTGCTCATGGTGACAAACCAAATTGGTTAATGCAGTAAAGTACATGTACACTGTAAAGCACAAACGCAACTGTTCCACTATTGACCCATTCGGCTATATAGTCAAGCATAAAATATCCGCTTGCCATAAAAAAAAATTGGTAATGAATAAAGCAAGTTGACAATCGAAGTTAAGATGAAATTTTGCTGGTACACGTACATCACTACATATAAATTGTGAAAAAAAACAAACAATATTTTTAATACTTCTTTGATTTGCCATTTAATCTTTGACTTAAGTTTTTAAAGGTAATTTCATACTTTTATATTTTTGCAAAAGAAATGCAGATTCATGGGCAAAAATGATCACGAGAGATACATGTTGGGGACTACAGTAACAGTCATCTGTGAAATTTCCAATCCTATGCAGCAGTCCACCATTTGAGAAAATTTGAGATTTGATCTTCCTGAGATTAAAATTGTGTTTGGTCTTTGGTTTTACTATTTTCTGGATAAATACATGTACACCATCATGCAGAAATTTTTTAACGATATTTACCATCACCATCTTTATACCCTGTAAATCTGTCAATTGTCAGTTGACATTTCTATTTCGGTATACTACTATTTGATACTACCAAAGTATGATAGTACATGTACCTTTAAATGTCCGATTTTAAAATGTTGCTAGTTAACATACACTGAACATGTACGTGTAGTAACAGACATTTGCGGGTACAGTACTTTGCACACACTGTAGCCTGTAGGCCTACACTGTAGATTATTACACACAATTTATCAAATCACATGTGAACACTAAAGATGTACATGTACAAGCACATACTGTATAAATGTACATGTAGCTAGATGCGTGTATGCATATGTGCGTACATGTACATGTACATGTAGGGGCCTACATACATACATCATATACAGTACCAGTACATCCTACATGTAGATAATCTTTAAACAGTTAAAAGATAAATCATTAATTTTTACAAGCTTGTTGATTTTGGTTCAGTGCACAGTGCATACATGTACTTTCCAAGTCTGTGAGCGCATACAATGTACTGTACACGGTATTCCTACAGTACATGTACATGTACATGTACATAATGAGCCATAACAAATAGTAGCTATGGTAATTGTACACTACTTTCAACATGTGGCATTTCCTAGGCAGGAATGTCTGTATTTAGGGTCAAGGAGAGACCATGACCTAGACAAGCAGGGGTACACCTGTCAACTTGATGTGTACAGTACCCCATTGGTGCCCCCCTCATTGCCCCCTAGGTACCCAGGGTACCCCTTACAGTGTAGGTAAAGTAGGTGCTTGTCTAATGTCTAGCAATGTCTAGTGACCCCTAACTGTCTAAATAGGCACATGGCAACATGTAATTTCATCGCCCCCAAGGTACCCAGGGTACCCCCTTACACTCAGTGTACAATGTAGGTATTCTCTTGATGACCTATGTTTGTCTAGCAATGTCTAGCAATGTCTAGTGACTCCTAACTGTCTAAGTACAGGCATGCAACTTGGACTTCCCCCAAAAAGAGGAAATTCAAATCTTGACCATATTTTGTACAGTGTTTTTCAGTTTTCAATGGCATAAGAATGAAGTGAAAAAAGAGGAAATCAGCTGATCCGAGGAAAAGTTGCATGCCTGTAAGTGTAAGTAGGCACATGGCAACATGTAATTTTTCATTGCTCCCTAGGTACCTGTACCTATGGTAACCTTTATAGTGTACATCTTGGTGACCTACAGGTGCTGTCTATTGATGTCTAGTTAACCCCTACCTGTCTAATAGACATACAGTCTATACATGTAGGCCCTGTACATGTACATGTATAAGTACTGAATGTACCCCCTCTGTGCCCCTACTTATACCCTTTTCATGCAAAAAGAAGGTATAGGTTTGCGGTGACACCATGTAATCTCTTCTGTGAAAGTGTGTGGTTCTGGTAAATTATCTTGACATTCTGAACAGTGTGCTCTGTTCATCCTCAGGAGAGTGACCTTTCTGGCACTGCTTCAAGATCATCAGGAGCAGGTGTGTACAACTCTGTAAGCATAGATCTCTTATCTTAAGAGTCCATGCTATCCCAAGACCCTTAGGAGACGCTGCAAGTCCATGTAAGATTTCTTAGAGATAACGCTGACTCAGAGGAATATTCAGGACTTGAATGAAAGATAAGAACGATGGTGCTGCAGAGTGATAGTAATCATGACACAAGTACTGACATGTCTGTAAATAAGGTTCAGTATTAGAAATCCTTGGTGCCCATGGTCATTGCCATGGTGCCCCTGGCCATTGTCTTGGTGCACTTGGTCATTGCCTTGCTGTCCCTGGTCATTGCCTTGGTGCCCCTGGTCATTGCCTTGGTGCCCCTAGTCATTGCCTTGGCGTCCCTGGTCATTGCCTTGGTGCTCCTGGTCATTGCCTTAATGCCCTGGTCATTGTCTTGGTGCTCCTGGTCATTGCCCTGATGCCCTGGTCATTGCCTTGGTGCCTCTGGTCATTGCCTTGGTGCCCCTAGTCATTGCCTTGGTGCCCCTGGTCATTACCTTGGTGCCCCTGGTGCCCCATTGCATTGGTGCCCCTGGTCATTGCCTGGGTGCACTTGGCCATTGCCTTGATGCCCCTGATCATTGCCTTCATGCTCCTGGTCACTGCCTTAGTGCCCCAGGCCTAGTCAATGCCTTGGTGCCCCAGAGCCCATGGTTATTGCCTTGGTGTCAGAAAAGTTCTCTGGAGAGGAACAAAATCTTGTCCCTTTCAGAAAGTACATGTATATCCTACCCTGCAGATGTTGTTACCTCTACGCAGCCTAAATCCACTGAAACTCTCTAAACCCTTAAAAGGGAAGCAAAAGATCCAGGCGTCGATTTCACGACTCCCTACGTTCGATCATAACTCGAGATACGAAGGATTATAACCCGTATCGTATCCTTCGACTTCTGCATGGCCGAAGTCCTACGATTAATAAGTATAAAGTTACGACGAGTTTGGTGAAATCGACCCCAGGAATGTAATTAAGCTAAAAAACATCTGGGTCCTCACCTGTGCTGTCTCTGGTAAGTCATTCGGGACTGACTCGACCGGGACCGACTCCTCCACGGTCACCGCCGCTTCCTCCACGGGCTCCTCTATCCTCTCCGGCTGCGATTCTTCCGTCGTCACCTCCGTCGCTATGATACCGTTCTCCGCCGGCAACGCATCACCGTTGACCTGTGGCGGCTCCGGTTGCGCTTCGTCCTCGACGAACTGGGATTCGTCGGCGGTTTGGGCGTCAACGGTGATGGCGTATTTCTTGTTGTGGACGTCCAGGTCGTGATCTACGACCAGCAATGCCGTGCGGTCGCCCCCGCTCTTTATCCTTGTGACGACCTGCGCGTGTGTCTCTCGCTCGATGTTGACCCCGTTGACCTCGATGAGCCGATCGCCTTTTCGTAGATTTGATACCTCTGCTGGCGACCCTGTGCAGAGCAAGACAATTTAAACCACAAATATTACAATTCTGAGGAGATTCAACATAAAAAAGTATTTAAAAAATTAACAAAAAATAGACAGACAAATATATGAATCAATAAATGAATAAATGAAAGTATTTAAATGACTTAAAAAAATAATAAATACATGTGGGCAATTCTCCACGGGAGAGGAAAAAATGTTAAAATTAAATCTGTACATATTGAAACTTTTTTGTACTTTTTCAAGACCACAATTAAATGGGGAATTCAGATCAAAAAACGAAATTTCAAAAAAATGTATATTTTTGGTAAAAACAGTGATTTTTGCAATTTATGTTTAAAAACGTGCAGATTTGGTAAAAAATTTATTTTTTGCGTTTTTTTTACTTTCTGAGTAACAGGGAAAAGGGTTGATTTATTTTTTAATGTTACATGCTAGCAACATTACTGGGGGTCATAAAAATATATATATAAATATATATATATATTATATATATAGTGTAGGCCTCAATTTAAAAATGTCAATTTTAGCACGTAATTCCGTTACCGAAAAAATGGCAAAAGTTACTTATTTCACAGACTTTCTGGATTTTTTTTCTTGAAATCATGGATGTTAGGAAGGGCCCTCCAATAAACATGAATGAAAAATGAAAACTTAAAAAAAATAATTTCTTGGCATTTTTCCAAGTGGTAACGGAATTACAAAACGGTAACAGAATTACGGTAACGGAATTACGCATGCACAAAGTGTATACATTTCCATATATATACAGTGTACATATCACACAGTTTAAGTTTACGTGGCCAGAGCATGAAGATGTTCAAAGTTATTGAGACAGCAACCATCACATTGATCCAACCTGAACCCCAGATGGATCTAGACACATCTCTCAATCTACAACATCCAGTAACCATGTTAACTGGAGTTTTTTTCCACAGCGTGTACAGTCTTGTTACATTTACCTTTTCAGAGATGCAAATCAGTATAGTTTGAATGTATTTGGCACGTTGAGCCAATTCAGTAAAGTATGATTTCTGGTGAAAAAACACATAAATACTACATGTATATGACTCAGATTTGAAATGTTCTACATTGCACCATTTAGAGCATTTCCCATGTGTACAACTATTCCAAGTACACCTTTCTCTCTCAATTCAGCTGCATTTTCAAATAAATACCAATTTTGCTTCGAAAAATACTGTTACTCTGTCGTTTACATGTAGGCCTACTCTTTTTGTGAGCATACTGTAGGCTGCCATCTCTGCTTGCTGATCCATCTGAAATTTTTAGAATTCTATGCAATTTGATAAAATGCTGTTTTCTGAAAGAAGTATAAATTAAGCAAATTTATCCTTAACTAAGTTTGAAACGTACAGTGTACTACAGTACACCATACTGTACATTGTTTCCATTTGCATGGAATTATCAAATCTATCATACATTTTTTTACCATGGAACAAACCACAGAGTGAAAAAAGATATGACCAAGAACCAAGCAAATTTGAAACATTTGCAGTTCATACATTTGACATATTTCCATTTAAGGCCAGGACACATTAAAGGCAGTCTTACATGTTTATATGACAATTTTGTTTTCTTTTGAAAGATTACAACAGATCAATCCATTAAGCCCATCCTTATTTTAATGCTACCAAAGTCAGCCAGGGTAAAATTCTGAAACTTGTGTAGTGGTGATGAAAGCAATCCTGTGATTGGTCAATATGTAAAGAGTAGGGCTCAATGTATTAGTCCAACAATTGGGCAAAATTTTAAATCTGTAAACTAGCAATTGAACCGGCAATGCAGTCATCACCTGACTGCATTTGTCCTTGACCTTTGACCTAAAAAGCAACGCCTAGACATGTTTAGGCCTAGAATTACATTTTGATCTGCTAATTTTCACTTACATGTAGCCTACATGTACATGTACATTTAGCTTTCCCCTGTAACATTTTATAAACTTCTAAAATTTGTATTGTGATGAGTTTTTGTTGAATTTAATGTTAGATATTGCGTTTACTGTAGAAACACTATGGTGTAATTCCGTTACCGCCCAGCCGTAATTCCGTTACCGTGATTAAAATGCAAATTATGAAAAGAGTGATTATTTTTTCAACTTTGCTCTGCATTGTAGTTAACAACACCCCTGAACTCTACAAATAACAGGTAGTGTCCAATTTTAAAATTTCAGAACTTCAGAGAGTTTTATCAGTTTATGCAAGAACTCAAATATGCTTGTCCTCGGTCCGTAATTCCGTTACCGATATTAAGCTCCGCCCCTTAAAGGGTAATTTCGTGGGAATTTTTTTTTGTAGTGGTCAATCAAATTCTATTGGTCCTTGGCTCCCTTTCCATGTTTAGATTAGTTGTCTAGCATAGAACATATTTTTTTGGTAACGAATAATCCCCGACAAAGTGGTAAATGGGCGTAATTCCGTTACCGAAGAATCGCCCATGTCAATAAATATATAAAAACACTCCAGTGGTCGCTGGTTCAAATCCCTCTCCTGTAAATTTTTCTTTGTTTTCTTTTCATTGAATTAAAAATAAATCTAGATTTAAATCCATTAAAATTATAGATTTGAAACATTTTATTTGCTGATCTTCCAAGAACTATTATTTCTCTTTCAGAAAATTGATCTTTGGGATTCCATACTGAGAGATAAGACTTGAAACATTTCAGTATTCCAGCTATCTCAAAAGAGCTATTAATATGCAATCATTAACTCCGCTTAATGGTAGGTAGGTCCTATAATTTCTTTATCTCCTGCGATAAAAACAAGTCCTAATCGGACTAGTCACACATAAAACAAACAGTGTTAATAATGCACAGTGGTACAGTACATGTAAGTCTAGGTATAAAGCAGTTGGTACTTGGAGGAATCGGCACAAATTGGGAGGTCTGATTGTGGGCTGGGTATTGACACTGTACCAAAGGTCAACCAATGTGTAAAAGTCACACCCATCGTGGCCCTCTGGTGGTACGCCTGTGGAACAAGCTCCCTATCTCGATTCGCATGAAGCCAACAATGGAATCTTTTAAGTCTTCATTAAAAACATATTTATTTCAACGGTATTTTATCTAAATTCAGTTCTAATCATGTTTTGTGGAAATGAATTTTTAATTATTTGTAACTTAAAATTTCATATTGCCTTTTTAGTTTTGGTAAACTTATTTGTAACCTTTTAAGCCTTTTAATTGTTTTTAAAATTTTTAGAATTTTTGTACGTAATTAAATTTCTCTCAATTTTTTAATGTAATTTTGTCCATTTGTAAAGAGCTTTGAGATTGGGTTTACAATGTGAAGCGCTATTTAAGAATGCATTTATTATTATTATTATTATTACGCCATTAAGCATTAATAGTTAGACAGTCCCAGGCATGTCAAGCTATTAAAGGTAACATCATAGGTAACATGTAGGGCCTACCAAAAAGAAATCTTCACAGATTTACATTACCTATAAAATGAATTTGGCCCCTGGTAACAGGACTCGAATTTCGTGAAAAAAAAGAAGCACTGGACAGCAGGTCTAGTACCTGTTATTTTACTAGACCTTAACTTTTATCACTAGTCCTGTGGCATTCATGTACACAGGAAAATAGTCATTGTATGCAATATGTGTCAAAAATCATCAATTTAGGCACCAATTTAATTAGTGCTTGGAAAACAAAATCACTAGACAGCCGGACTGGTGCAGTACACACTTTACTAGACCGACACTGAAATCACTACACTCAGTCCACAGTCAAGGGGATATTATTGCAAGCCATGGGTATGTAGGCCTACTTATTTGGAAGAGCTGACATGGGTTGGACCAGTGTAAATTTTGACATGTGTAGGAGGTTCTTTGTACACGTGTAATGTAAGAAGTGTGAAAAGTCATAGCATTACCACGCAACAGTCCCATACTGTGCCTTACTGTCAACACAGGCCCCTGTTCCCAATGCATGTTTGACAAACAGAGTTCGCTGTTCATATTTGCTCACATCATTGTTGGAATAAGTGATCATTGGGATGCTTTTACATCCCAAGGGATAGCTCCAAGGGCAGTTCGGTTGGCGAGTTTTCCTGGATTCTGACATTGTACAATGTTTCTCACTGGCTGATTCATACTCGCTGCGTACTCACTGCGTACACAGCAAAGCGTTCCATTTCAAAGTGTCTGACCTGCGGGAAAGAATGCGCACTGCGTACTAAAAGGCTTCGTCTTTGCGCGCAGCATTTGAAAATGAAAACATTTTATATGCACCAATTGTACCCATATTTGGACAATTATAAATGAAAACAATTTGAACAATCAGTGGATGCGTACACGCAGTAGAGACTTAAATATGGCAGAGAACATGTATGAACACTGAATATGACATTCACATTGTACGCTGCGCGTGCGTAAACGCAGATAGTGTGTACCAGCCTAAGGCTCTATTTTGTACACTGCAGGCCATTTTTCGGACAGGTTTCCAGCCAAACCAAGATTTGGCCAGCAAAGCCACACTCGATTTATTGTCCGACTGTAAAGGACACAGGTCTGAAGACTAGTGAAGAGATTTAATCAAATCTAGCTCTGGTTCCCAATTTTGTTGTACTAGGTTTGAGGGTGGATTTTAGAATTGAGAGACTCTAGAAAAGTCTGAGAAAGTTCATACAATTTACATTACATGTACATGTAGGCCTACATGTACATTATGTACTAAGTACATTTTTGTATCCATGGATCATGTACACTACAGTACAAGGTTGGGAAAAGGCTGACAAGCTGGGACAGCTTGTGTCCATGAAAACAATATTAAGCTGGAGCATCTGTTGACTAGAGTCCATTAATTATACACCTGTAACTTTAGATTTATGAAATTCAACTGCTGATGAAACAGAGTGTATGAAAGTTGAAACAGTATTAAAATAGATTGTCTGAAACAGCACTTAAACAGGATGTCCAAAATTAAAACAGCACTGAAACTGGGTGTCCATTCTGTCCACAGCAGTCAAAGGGACCAGTGACTAAAATCAGCAACATGTATTATAAATGACTGGGAGTCCAAAAACAGTATAAAGCAGGGTGTACGAAACAGTAGTGTACGAAACAGTAAACAGGGTGTACAAAACAGCAAACAGGGTGTAAGTGTACAAAACAGTTAACAGTACTTTAACATGACTAAAAAACAGCTTAAGTGTCCGAAAACAACAAAAAGGGTGTACGAAACAGTAAACAGGACTGTGACTAAAAAATAGATAACGTGGCCAGAAAAAGTAAACAGGTTGTCCAAAAGATATATCCAGACTGTCCTTTGGGTTAAAACTGGTGATAAGAGTTCATACTGTGGGCATGTACAGGATAATACATTGTAGGTGGTACTGTGCAGATCAAGTTTGCTGAGTGATGTAATATTAGTGGATGCAGGCACAAATGCTGGCCCACCATGTAATATGTGGGATATGTGCATAAACCATACTGTAATGTATTGTACACATGTGTGTATAGTGTGTACACCATGTGAGATACTGGGCCTTCATGTACATAAACCACACTGTACAATACTCTAAACTAAATGTACATACATACATGTACACGTGTGCATGTGAATAACTAATGTAAGTACAAGTACATGTATCCTACATGTATGAAGGCCTACATGTACAATTGTACTTACACTGGTATTACATGTAATAGTGATACTGTATAGAAAGTATGGTGTAGAAATGTGACTAGCCTGTATGCGTGGTATACATTACAAGACTAGGGATATGCAGTTTGCAATGCCCTAATAAATACTGTAATACAAGTGAGCATGTAATTGTGCACTGAAAAGCTAGATGCGTGAAATAACAGGTGACATTTGAGATACATTATGTAAATGTACATTATACACTCACTGTACGCAAGTAGTACTGTGCAATTATTACATGTACCGTTTTGTATTACAATTACTAATACTAGTTGAGTCTCCTTTGTAGTATGATTTGCGTCTACTTGTGTATTCCTCATCAGTGCAATATGGGATACTGGGAATGGGAACCATTTTGTTACCACCCAAGGCAGGAAAGACAATAATACATGCATACATTGTACTCCTATAGGCTATATGTACCAATATGTATACTACCAATGTAGAGATACATATAATGCATCTGTTCCACATAAAATTTACTACATATGTCACTGATAGTTAAATGTGTCTGATAAGCCTAATTAAAATTGTTTGCAAACTGCCAATCCTACGTTGTGATCCTCTGAATAAGGCAAAAACTGTGTAATTGTCATGTCCGTTACGCTGGAATTGCCCATTTTGTTACCACCCAAGGCAGGAAAGACAATAATACATGCATACATTGTACTTCTATAGGCGATATGTACCAATATGTATACTACCAATGTAGAGATACATATAATGCATCTGTTCCACATAAAATTTACTACATATGTCACTGATAGTTAAATGTGTCTGATAAGCCTAATTAAAATTGTTTGCAAACTGCCAATCCTACGTTGTGATCCTCTGAATAAGGCAAAAACTGTGTAATTGTCATGTCCGTTACGCTGGAATTGCCCATTTTGTTACCACCCAAGGCAGGAAAGACAATAACATGCATACATTGTACTTCTATTCATAGGCGATATGTACCAATATGTATACTACCAATGTAGAGATACATATAATGCATCTGTTCCTACATGAAGCTCTTTCTATGCATGGGCTACATGCACATTATATGTAGGCCTACAATGGGAGACTTTTGGAGAGTCGGTCTTCAGTCAACAGCGCACGAGCAAACCATGCTTGCGCAATTGTGGGCATGCGCGTGTTGTATTGCTCGAGCGTGCGCGTGCGCTGTTGACTCAAGACCGACTCTCCAAAAGTCTCCCATTGCTCTCAGTTCATTTTGTGCACACTGTATAATAATGGTATACATTCATGAGCACTGCATTGTGATCCAGGACAGGAGGATTTAAAGGGATTACAATGAAACTATTCTTGTCCTCGAATGGAACCAAATCATCCTCACAATGGAAGTACAAATAATCCTTCGTTTATGCATGGGGTTACTAATAATACTTACATGTACTAGTCCACGGTCTATGGGAATTTAGTATAGTAATTAATGCATCAGGCCCTCCTAACTTTAAGCATTTAGTAATAAACTGCTGCAAACTGCTCAGCAACCAAAATAATGACCAGAAATACGGAATGTAAAAATGCTTGGAGCTACATGTACATGTAGGAATCACCTGTCATTTTGATCTAAGTAGGATCTTTCTCAAAGGCTGCTCAGAGTTAGGAGGGCCTGACGTTTGGATCCTAGCAGGATCTTTCTCAAAGGCTGCTCAGAGTTAGGAGGGCCTGACGTTTGGATCCTAGCAGGATCTTTCTCAAAGGCTGCTCATAGTTAGGAGGACCTGATGTTTCGATCCTAGCAGGATCTTTCTCAAAGGCTGCTCAGAGTTAGGAGGACCTGATGTTTTGATCCTAGTAGGACCTTTCTCAAAGGCTGCTCAGAGTTAGGGGGCGTGACATTTTGATCATAGCAGGATCAGAATGCCAGGCCCTCCTAACTACATCATAATATAATACAAAGCCTTATCCACGGACAATAATGTGAAATACGAATGAGTGTACAGTACAGTATGCATGCGTGTGTGGTTCTGGTAGACTGAGTAACAAACTGTCATCGGAATTTGAAGGTCTCAGGATTTCTCAGTACTTTATGTGTTCACCTGCACTGTCTGTATGTTACGTCAGTCACTCAGTGAATTGTAAGGGTTTCACAAGGCATTCAATAGAGGGCTCTTACAGCCTTTTAGTGTTTATTGTGGTCAAGGTCGACATCGTCAAACCATTGGTTGGTCATGGGAAAGTTATTCCATTCATCGGGGAATAGAATGTTGATTTTAGTTATGTGTATGTAATGTAGTATTTCTCACTTTTCCAAATGGTTAGGTATGGGAAAAGTTGAGCGTTTTATGGCTGAATAATCAGGGCTTGTACAAATTTGTTATTTTTCTTTTCTTAACTCATCATGCTTTATAAACAAAATGTTATATTACAATGTTATCAAATAAACCACAAGGGAAACAGGATATAGATTAATCTGAGTCATTGAAAAGTGAACAATAAAAACTTACACTTTTACAGGTCTGGAGTTTGATTCGAACCTGAATCCTCTTCTAACTGAGCTATCCAGTTTTAAATGAGCAGTTTTCTAAAGTGTCAATTAATTGACCAAAGAAAAATTGACTGGAGCGGGATTTGAACCAGCGAACTCTGGAATACCGTACCAGCATGACCTGATGACCAGTGCCCTACCAAATTACGATTTTTAGTTGGTGGTTTTTTTTCCCTTGCTTTTTATAATGTTTGTATCTAGGTCTAATGTAATTCACAATTTTGTTATTGGTTATGGAATATGTGTAATTTGTACTGATGTTTGAGAACACCAGTGTAACGATCTCTAAACAATAAATTATTATTATTATTAATTATCTTTGTTATGTGATTGGAATTTTTTGATGAGTTCTGTGTCAGCGACATCATGATGAATGTAATCTTAATCAAACGCTAATCATTATTTCAAGTGCCAACCAATTTTAATTATGTGTTAAATTGTCTATGTAATACTGACTGAAACACACACTGCCTAGATGCATATGTGTACATGTAACTTAATCCTGCCTCTGTCATAATTCCTGCCTCCGAGAAAATTACTTTTAAAATATGATTGATGTTTACGGCAATATCCTCTTAGCACAAAAGGATTTCCAGATATGATCTTAACAAATTGCCTGGCCTTGCATGTATAATCCCAACAAGATATGTTTATTGATAAAGAGCCTGTCGCGTAATATCATTGGAAGAGTCGATTAGATTACGCCGCTGTTGAGAGCTTTTCAATAGCCCGAGGGTCGAGAGCTCGTAAGAAACATATGTAGGAGCTTCGGGATCTGTCAAAGTCTGTCAGAGTGTAAGTGTATCATCTCTATCGGGTTGCCGTCGGTGATAAGATGCAGATGGCCTGGGCGATATCACGGCGATACATATATATGAAAGTGCATCTCTGGGCATATTTTTATGATGTGAAATTTTGCCTTCCATAAATCTTTACTATGCATAGAGAAACAAATATTGCATACAGTTTGCTGTAGGCTTCATACAGCTTTGTAAAGAAATACATATCGTACCTTACACTGTACACATGTATGTCCTCGATGAAGTTCTGTAGGCACCAAATTTGGCTGTGTAAATGGGTTTGAATTAATTAATTAATTAATAAACTGCTTTTATATAGGTCCATGACAATTGCAATTTCGTTATTAGGCAGGGTATATTTTGCTGGCACTGGCATTCTTTTTTGCAAATGCTATTTTGATGTTTCCTTTCACTGATTGGCCAATACTCATTACGTCATGCCAGCTGAAATGGCTTTGGCAAAATAATGTTTAGAAAAAGAAGACCGGCATGACATTTTGAGAATTGGCCAATCAGAAGAATGACAGTGCTGGCAAAACTTCTAAAAATGTTGTCATCAAATTTACCCTATAGTAAGAAGTACGACTGTACAAGAAGATGGCAGCGGATTAGGCCCGTAAATACTCCAAGAACAATTTCATACACATAACGTTACACGTGATAGAGCCAAGCGATGATTCATATTCATCTACAATAACCAAGATGATATAAAAAGGCCCTAGGCTATTCCGAGTAACTTGAACCCTAAAAATCACCCTTTTTAACATTTGGACATGATCTGGCGATACTATCGCCAGATCATGTCCAAAATGTTAAAAAAGGCGATTTTAATTTTACTTAGTTTTAAGGTCCAAGTTACTCGGACTACATGTAGGCCTAGGCCTGTTTCACTGAGAAGTAACTAATGCTGATAATTGTGACAATGAGTAATTAAACTGACACACCAACAATGTGACAATGACAGTGAATAAGTGACAGCTGGTCGCCAGTGTCATGACTGTCACTTGTTGACTGTCATGTCAATGATGTCATGTCAAGTTGCCAAATAAAAAAGTCAAAAATAATGTTACAACATGTAAAAAACAAAAACAGACAACATGGAAATAAGGAATAAAGATCAAGTTTACGACAGTCGTAACTCACCTGGGTCAATTCCGCGGATATACTGGCCATGTTGTCCCTGTTTACTGTGTAAATTGAAACCGTATCCGTTGTCAGCTTTGATCATCCTACATAGCCGTGCTTTGCTCGGCGCCTCCGGTACAGAAGTCTTCGACGACGAACGCCGCTTCCCACTTTTACTCGAACTCATGTTTTAAAAAAACCAGCACTTTTCACTCCGAAAACGTCAATGGCAGCCTGGCCAGCACACTTGGTGGGATAATGGACTCTCTTGTGACCCTCCTGACACAATTCTTGTGTGGGTTTGGGGCGTGAACAGTGGAATTTTCGGCGACTTTTGAAGAGGGAGTCAACTCTTTTCTCCTACAAAATTACTCACTGTGACTCTGAGTGTAGTGACCCGTAACCAAACATAGGCGTATATTGTATGCACGAACAAAATGTCGTCTGTGGAGTTTACATCACGTGACAACCTTAGGGGCCAAATTGACGGTTTCTATTCCCCCGATTTTAGGCAAACTCACGCGCAAAAAAAGTTTTCAACCAATGGGTGAACCAATAAATTATGCAAAATATCGAAATTTAAGAAGTAACTTTTTGGAGAAAATACTTAATTTGCCACAAGTTGGTTTTGTTTGTCTATTTTCTTGGAAATTAAGGCGCGAAATTATTGTTAACAGTGTGAGGGCTGTGCAGTATAAAACTATAATGCATAAATTAATTATTAAAAACCAACATCAATACAAAAAAATTAATAAATAAAAAAAGCCTCCAAATTTGCCGAAAAACAAAAATCATCAAGTTATCGGCCAGCTAAAATATGCAAAATAAAGGCCGAGCAGCCAAAATCAGAATAATTAGAAACAAGCAATAAATGCCAACATTTGGTTGGAAAACTTTTGTGTCTGAAAAGGCTTATTAAAAAAAGTCAGTGTTTGATTTGACCTGGAGAGGACGCTATACTTACGCCATATTTGGGGCCGAGGTACATTATGCACGGCTGTGTGTGCAAAACAAAATAAAAATGTCAAACAATCAGAATAATGTGTTGCATGTCTTGTCGTTAAATAGAATGATTAACTAACTTTGTAAATTAACGATATTACAAGAAAAATCAATATTTTCTCCAAAATACTGAAGTAAAATTGGAATTTTACTATTTTTATTGCGGTAAGATTGGGGTAGCAGAAACCATTGGGTGTGGTGGGTGCACGTTGCTCCAGCACCGCGGTTGATGGGCGGATTTTTTGGCTAAAGGTCAATAATGTCACATGTAGGCTGGTGCGCATTGCATGTATAATATCAATAATACGTAAATTCGTCTGGGGATCAAACATTTCAACCTCGTTTGTATACACGTTAACTGCGTGCAATGGAAATATCTAACTCCTGAGAACGACGCCAGTGATTGCGAAATAGTACTCAAGATGGCGGCGCCCTTGAGTTGTTTATCGGACGACGCGGCAATTCTTGTTTCTGTGGAAAATGCTCAGAAAATGAGGTACGATCACAGCCCACATTGTAAACCTGATCAAACCTGAGTTTGTGCCGAAAGTTGCGAGCATAACTGTATCAGAATCATACCTGAAATCATAAATGATTTTAATTTTATTTAATTCGATGGACACATCAATCATCATTTCACATTTCAATGTTATCACAATGTTATTGAATTGTATTTTTCTCTCACAGATTTTTATTAGAAAAGGATGGATTCTGGGACTCATCGCGAAGACTACAAAGACTTGAAGGCCGTGTTGTTGCTATTCCAGTCAAAACCAACATCCTTTCATCAAGTTTGGTCGTTTTTAAAGGTACTGTGCTGTGGCCTGTGTCTGTGCATGTGTGCATGCATCGTACACTGTATTGTTCATTTATCATCTTGGTTTTTTTGTAGGTTATAGATTTTGGTTATGCACCCTTAACTTATCTCCAGTAGTTAGCAGAGAGGACTGGTAGCAAGTCTGCCTTGCCATGGTGGGGCTATCCTGTGGCCAATATACTCTGACGCATTTCTGAGAGACATGGGCATTGTTTATGCAATTCTCAATCACAGGTCTACCCCCAAGTTAGATCCAGTAACATTTATGTTTGTTGCATGATTCGTATGTCAAAATTATTGATACAGAGTAGGCCTAGGGCTCTAGTTATATAGTTGTGATAATCATAACCCTTGGTCTGACCTAGGTCCACATCCCAAGGTCTGACCAAGGGTTACGATTACCTTATTGACACAATTAATGTCACTAGGGGCCTGTTTGTTTCACGCAAAGGATCCGATATTTTGGGATCTACCTCCTATGCAGGGTACGCTAAAATGGGATCCGGATCCGCAGGATTCGTCATAAACAAGCAGGCCCTTGATCTACCCTAAACCATGCTAATAATTTTGAAGATTTGTATTGTAGGAATAAACCAGTGGATATCGTGACAGTATTCATTTAATGTTTTCTACCTTTTTTCATTTTGTCTAGGTCTTCAGGAAGATCTGAAATTTCCCATTTACAATGAAGAGATTATTTCATCAGGATATTATCAAGACTTACCATGTCACCTCGTATCTGTATCCCTCCCCATGGCAAAGAAACAGCTTGTTCTCTCCCCACATCAAAGGCTGGTCAGTGCACTGAGGGAGAGATTCAGCGAATTGGACATTCCCTTTCCAGAGGAGGCACTGCAGGAGATTCCGGATGTTTGGGAGAAACACGGTGACCTCATTCTGCTGCCACAGGTTCGATACTTGGAATCCAAACTTCTTGACCTTTGACCTCAACACTTTTAGGCTAACCCTAACCCTCCTGCATACCACAATTTACCATACATGGTTCGTCAAGTGGTAAGTGTGGTATCCTGAATACCACAATACAACACCAAGTAGTTTGTATGGTAATGTATGGTTTATGATTCAGTCCTCCTGTGGAGACTGTGGTAGTGTATGGTAAGCAGCACTTGGTTTATGAGGGTTAGGGTTCAAGAATCTAAAACTGGGGACATTACTCAAGAATTTGATGTGTTTTCAGACTATTCTCATAATGCCAAATTTTACTTTTCTGGATATTTTCAGACGAGTTTCCAGTCTAATATTTGGGAGCATTGCCACAACCTGTGGGAGACGGTTGCCATGGTTTTAAGAGGTCAACGGGTTGCTAGGAAAGGCCGGATCAAGCCTGATGAGTTTAGAAGTCCCAGAGTAGAGCTGTTGCTAGGCAACGATGGATGGGTGGAGCACAGGGATAATGGCATCAGGTAATGATGGTTCACATGGTGATATTTCAAGAACTGTGATGAATACCTGGCTTTTTTTAAGCTACAGAGGGCGCTGTTACCAGTTGATGGATCACTCAAGAACTCAGACATTACAGACATTCTTGCTAGATTAAGCCTTTTTTTTAAGGGCATACTTACTTTTTGAGTGCATGGTTTGTACAGGTATACCTACGATGTTAGACACTGCATGTTCTCCGCTGGAAATATCACAGAGAAACTACGAGTCGCCAGTTTTCACTGTGCCGGAGAAACGGTCGTTGACCTTTATGCAGGTATGTTCTGAATCCAAAGTTTCCTAATAATATTTACTCAAGGGAGAGAAACTTTAATGCCAGGCTTGATTGATTTGAAGCAGCTCTATTGTAGTGAAGTTCAGGGCTGAGAAGAGGAGGTTTTCAGGCCCGAAGGCCTGGCCAGGCCAGGCTTTTCAGTGGCTGGGTCTGACTAGTATTGGTATTAAATGTGTGGTAAGCAGCACTTGTCCTGTGTGGTATTAGAGGGTTAGGGTTAAGTTGGTATAAGTTGGGGTTATGATGTCACCAAAGAAAAATCTATTGATTCAATTTTTACAATACAAGTAATAAACTACTGCAAACTGCTCATTAGCCAAAAAATGACCTGAAATATATCAAATGCTTGGAGTTAAGAGAGCCTGACACGTTTTGATCCTAGCAGGATCTTTCTCAAAGGCTGTTCAGAGTTAGGAGGGCCTGATGTTTGGATCCTAGCAGGATCTTTCTCAAAGGCTGTTCAGAGTTAGGAGGGCCTGACGCGTTCCGATCCTAGCAGGATCTTTCTCAAATGCTGCCTGACGTTTGGATCCTAGCAGGATCTTTCTGCCTTTCAGCCTTTGAAAAAGATCCTGCTAAGATTGAAACGATTCAACTTTGAATTTCTTTTTGGTTCTGATCTGCAGGAATTGGTTACTTCACTCTGCCCTATCTGGTCCACGCAAAGGCCAGCATGGTCCATGCCTGCGAGTGGAACCCAGACTCCATCGATGCTCTCAGGAAGAATCTTGCTATCAACGGTGTACAGGAGAGATGCATTGTACATCAGGGCGATAACAGACTGGTAACCTATTCTTCCTTGTAGTGGGCGGGGCTAAGTAAACGAGTCTAGAGGCGTGGCTTGTATGCATTTTGTGAGGACTCATGTTCAAATTGAAAATTTTAAATTATATAATAATGGAAAACTGAATGTTTTTGTTAGTTCATTCAAAGGTTAACATTGCACGTCCAGTAATAACGTGGCATTGTCATTTGATTAATATTGTGTGCAAATTTGCCGCCGTTTTTCAAATTTGAAGAATACCTCAATTGTTAATTACAAGTCATACAGATATGCAACTTTGACTTGACCAAAAAAAAGGAAATTCCTATCGTTATAATTCTTTGTACAGTGTTTGTTCACTTTTCAATGGCATACAAGTGAAGTGAAAAAAGAGGAATCAGCTGAAATGAGGAAAAGTTGCATGCCTGATCATAGTAAAGGATAAAGTGTGCTGACATAACATTTAACACTGTCCCAAATCCTGCTCCAACAATTTTGACACTCCTGGTTTTGTTTACCCATCAGGTGTGTCCGAGGGGCGTGGCTGACCGTGTCAATCTCGGACTCATCCCAACCTCTGAGGACGGATGGCCAGTAGCGTGTGCTGCCCTCAAGCCTCGGACCGGAGGAATCCTTCATATCCATGGCAACGTGACGTCACAGGGGACAGAGGACAGGTCATTAACAGAGAACCGGACAATTTCACGGAATGGCACAAACCTCCCCTCTGGTAAAAGAAAAGCACAGGGCACGTGTGGCTGCACATGCACAGTGTACAAATCTGAGGCTGAGAGATCGCCCGCTGGATTTGGAACAGCCAGACCAAAGCAAGAAGAGCAGAGTGAGATCGATACCCGTGCTGCTGGGAGTGTTGGTGCTGACAAGCAGGTGGAGGGAGACAGGGTACAGGACTTTGCAGAGGCCATCTTGAGAGAATGTGGTGCATGTGAGATGAGCAGAGACATGGAAGCAACTCAACGTGTGGTTTGGACGAAGTCTTCCGAGCTATCAGCTCAGAAAAATGACCCTTCTCATCTCTGTAGGTGTCGGGATAATGGTGACGTTCCTGACTTGGAAGGACACTCATCGTCCACTAGGAGTGGTCACTGGGAGGCGTGGGCTGTCCAAACTGCCCGTAGGATCCAGGACCTACTGACCGACATCCATGGTGGACAATGGACCGCTGACCCAATCCATATACAGCATGTCAAGTCATACGCTCCACACGTTGACCATATGGTGGTCGATGTAAGATGCACACCAACTATTAAAGTCACAACCATAACGTAGAAGACACTGGAAAAAGAAAAAGAAAAACGTTTGAAAAATTGCAACAAATGCAAAAACGATTATTTTCCTTGGAACGAGCTTGAAAAGAGCTTTCCAACGATATGTGACACTTGGGGTGCTATCTTCCTCAGTCTGTTGAAACCTGAGACAATTCATAGCACAATTAACCACACGTGGTTTTTCTTTGGTAAGTGTGGTATCCTGAATACCACAATACACCAGTGTGGTTTGTGTGGTAATGAGTGGTTTATGATCCAGTCCCCCTGTGGAGGGGTAGTGTGTGGTAAGCAGTTCTTGTCTTGTGTGGTAGGTGCAGAGGGTTAGGGTTAATATCCAGTCCTCCTGTGAAGACAGTGGTAGTGTATGGTAAGCAGCCCTTGTCTTGTATGGTAAGAGGGTTAGGGTCATGAAGTTCATCAATGAGATGTCTCAAAGCCCATGACAAAATCTGAAGCCTGCAATGCAACGTCAAAAACCCACAAACATCAGCCAATAATAAAAATTCAACAAATATCACAGTATTTCATTTTGTGAAATAAGATCGGTTGTGTTTTATATTATAGCTTCAATAATACACACGTACAGTAGATAATTTTAATTATGCATAAATTAACGGTCCAAATGAATCAGATAATTATATCATGACGAGGAAGTCCTCTTCTGATAAAAAGTACCGAAAATTAAAACAAAATTTGATTTCACAATAATAAATAATTGGTCTCAGATACATTTTTTTGGGACAAAATTCAAGTGGATTTGGAATTTGTTCAGAAAATGGCAAATTTGACAATTTGTCTGGTACCTTGACTCATTTGATGATATAAAAGAGTGTAAAGGCACCAGACTATTAGCTCACCTTGTTGCTATGTCACATGGTCAATGCCAAGAGCCAATTTCATAGAGAGGCTATTAAGCAAATCAAATTTTGGGGGAATTTTGGTAAATGAGTAATATTTACAGGCAATCCTTAAAATCCTAGGCACAATTTTGTCAGCATTATGTATTTATTTGGGAATTATTCTCATAAGAGTTTAAAATTTGCATTTATACTTTAATATTTGGATTCAAATAAAAATTCCTTATTGCATAAGTTTACATGATGTTTCCAAACTGGCTACTTAAAGCACTGCTAAAAGTGCCCTTATACAGTATACAGGAATTAACTAAAATGAAACTCTTGGGGGCGCCAAATCATCATAGCAACCATAGCCTGAAGCAGATCCAAATTATAAACAACTATGGGAGTTTTTGAAACAGAGGTACAGGCTCAGGCTCCGTCTCAGACTCTGGCTCCATTTTGTGAATCCATTATAAAATAACGGGTATCAAAATAGAGGCTTTTGGCCGCGGTTCGGAAGTAGATTCTACGGTTTGAAAGGAAAACAGATCATCAGCTTCAGTGAAAAACTACAATCTATATTTTCAGCATATGGATGTCAGAGCTGTCGCCTAAGCCCAAGCCTCCATTTTGTAAATGCCCCTAGTTAAGTTTCAAAGATGACTACCAGTTTGTGCAATACACATGACATGGAGTTTTATTTGGTGACCTAAATTGTTCATTATTGTGGAGTGCTTGGAAACTATTTGTGCTTCGCTGCTTTTTGAAGTGGGGCAAAGTACTAATAAATTCTCCAACATTTTGAGCAAGGAAAACAATTGAATCAACAACAAAGGGAACATTCCTCGTACAAATAAAAAAAGAAAAACGACAGGTGACCTAAGTATGAATACATAATATACATATCAGTGATTTCTTAACGGCTATAAAGTCAGTACTAATATACAACTTATTTTAACGTAAACGGTTCCCCGCCCCAAAATGCACAGTTCTTTATGCTAGGAACCTGGTTCCCAATCTACCAAAGTCCAAACGCTTTCTTATGACGATCACATTTGGACTTGGACCAAGTTGGGCCATCCAGCCCCCATATATAGTTACAGTGCCTGGGCTCTACAGTCCTGTGTCCTTCAAAATACCACACTGTGCAGTATCCCTATGGTACATTCTTTGGACTTGGGCCAAGTTGGGCAATCAAGCCCCCATATAAAGTTACAGTGCCTGGGCTCTACAGTCCTGTGTCCATCAAAATACCACAATGTGCAGTATCCCTATGGCACATTCTTTGGACTTGGGCCAAGTTGGGCAATCAAGCCCCCATATAAAGTTACAGTGCCTGGGCTCTACAGTCCTGTGTCATTCAAAATACCACACTGTGCAGTATACCTATGGCACATTCTTTGGACTTGGACCAAGTTGGGCCATCAAGCCACCATATAAAGTTACAGTGCCTGGGCTCTACAGTCCTATGTCAGGTTAAACCCTACAACACAAATGATGGATTTTAGAAGAATCGGAACTCAATCCCAACAACTTTGAAATTGAGGGCTCTCCAGGGGTCAATTTCACGAAGCCCAACGAATGATTTTAACTCAAGTTATGAAAGATACCCTATTGTATCCTACGTATGAATGCAATATCCTACGATAAGTATTAAAGTTACGATGAGTTTGGTGAAATCGACCACAGGATTTAAAAGCTGGGCCTCGCAATTGATGCTTTTATACAAATCATCCCAAAATTTGCTTCGTAAAGTCCTGAACTTTTAAAAAAAAATCTACAGATGATGGTGTTCAAGCTAATCTACATTTGAATTGAAAGTTTCTGATATTATTATTACAATGATATGGATAGACAAAAAAATGTAAAACCTTATATGAGGTTTAATTTAATATAATTAATCAGTACAGTACTTCTCAGAGTAGAATTGAAATGAATTAATTTAAAATACACATTATTATCATATTTGTTGCAGAGTGGAAAATTATTGGTGCACAAAGGGGCTTTTCACACTGGGCCAAATCTTAAGTGGGGGTAATGGGAGACTTTGGAGAACCGGTCTTCTAGTCAACAGCGCACGCACGCGCAAAACAACGCACACATGCTCACAATTGCATGCACTGTTGACTTGAAGACCGGTTCTCCAAAGTCTCCCATTGGTTCAGGGTCAGTCCACCAGGGGACAATTCCATAGAGCGGCTTAAGCAGCAAAATTTACGTAAGCATGAAAAGCTCTTCCTTGATCAAACAGGATTACCAACCAAATTTTCATGTGATGTTTATTGCTTTTGACTTGTATTCGGCCACTGTTTGTTGAGCATAACATTCACAAGGAGTTTTGGCTGGCATACTGATTTTATTTACCAAGGTTTTTGGTGCTAAAGCAAATCTTGGTGCTTAAGCAGTTCTATGAATTTGGCCCAGGTACGCAAAAGATTCTACGAAGTTTGTGTAGCATCCGCAAACTGTCAGTCCAAGAGGACTTGACTATTAAAAGGAACGTCGGTAGACAGTTATAATCCCGAACTAATGGAATGACCCTTCGAGGGGCCAATTTCATGTAGCTGCTAAGCACACAAATTTGCTTAGCACAAAATGTCTTACCCGATAAAAATTCCATTTAATATTCTTGGTCAGCGAACAACAACCAAGGAACAATCACAAGCTGACAAGCGATACACATCACATGGAAATTTGGTTGTTAATCCTGTTTTTATCAAGACAGAAATGTCATGCTTAGCAAGTTTTTGTGCTAAGCAGCGCCGTGAAATTGGCCCCAGATAACAGACAAACAAACAAACTGATAAACAAACAGAAGAACCAGGAAACAGTCAGAAAGCCTGGTGGGCAATCGGAGAAACAAATAAACAAACAACAAATAAACAAACAACAAATAAACAAACAACAAATAAACAAACATCAAATAAACAGACAGACAAACAAACAAACCAAACTAGCACGAATCAGTAACCTATCTGCATTATTCTGGTTTTTGAGTGCGTTTACTTCTCGGAAGTGTAGCTGGGGTTGAGTACTTCGGTCGACTTGAGACCGGTCTTTTCCGTGGGCTCCGGTGCGGGCATGGGTATTGCTACGTTGGCTGGAGGCACATCGTGGATGTTCTTGCGAGCGGCCGACTCGTCGCTGCCGGGCTGGACCGTGACGGGCACGTCGCTGGTGTTTAAGGCTGCCGTCTCGGAATCTTCCTCGTCTTGGGCGCCCTTCATGATTTCCTCGAAGTCCTCCTCGCTGTACTCTTCCTCTTTGGGGGCGCACTTCCCGCAACAGCCGCAGCAGCATAGACAGCAGCAGAAACAGAAGCAGTAGCATGTCAGGAAGAAACAGACGCTGCAGCACACCTGCAACACAACAAATAAACACACTCTCAAATCCAGACAGTGAAATGGCATTATAAAGATGTTATATGGAAGAGAAAAAGTAATGCTGGTCAGGCCGTGCCACTGAAAAGCCTGGCCAGGCCTGGGCTTTGCCTGGGGTCTTCGGCTTCTATAATCTCCAGACTTGAACTATCAACTTCAAGCCCCTGTTGTGTCCTGGATCATAGTTGAAAAGCCTGGCCAGGCCTGGGCTTTGCCTGGGGTTTGGGGCTTCTATATTCCCCAGCCTTGAACTATCAACTTTAAGCTCCTGCTGTGTCCTGGATCATAGTTGGCACTAAACATGATTGTGGACTATTGATTTGAAGCAGCTCCATTGTAATGAAGCTCAGGGCTGACAAGAGGAGGTTTTCAGACGCGAAGACCTGGGAATGGTTGGGCTTTTCAATGGCTAGGCCTGACCAGTATTAAAAGTGTCTCACCCCTGTATTGAAGTTCAGGGCTGACAAGAGGAGACTTTCAGACCTGAAGACCTGGGAATGGTTGGGACTTTGAGAATCTTTAACTTACCCTGACACATCTGCTGTTCACCAGGAAGTACAGGTCCACGTTCTCTTCGCCGATCTGTTCGGCGATGTAGAGCCCCACCGACCCATAATCATCATAGATCTGCCTCTTCTTCTCATCCGTTAGTACTTTGTGGGCTCGGTTGATCTCTTTAAACTACAGAGGGAGGAACGGTGGTAAACATAATCAGTCATTGTGTAAGCTAGCTGAATTTATTTCCATTATCAATGGATGCTCCATTGTTCAGTCTTACTCCCCGTCCTGCCCAAAGCCCGATTTATACTTGTGAAATAGCACTTGGCACATTTTCTTGCATTTATAACAATGTGGTAGAGTGTGGTAAACAGCTCTTGTCTTGTGTGAAAGGTGCAGAGGGTTAGGGTTAATATCCAGTTCCCCTGTAGAGACTGTGGTAATGTGTGGTAAGCAGCTCTTGTCTTGTGTGTTAAGTGTAGAGGGTTAGGGTTTTAGTCCACAAACCTTATCTTCAGCAGTTGGGTCGTCTCTATTCTTATCCGGATGAAACTTCAGGGCCAACTGAAAAAAAAAGGCGAAAAAAAAAATTCAAAGATTTCCGTAAAATAATGCATAAATGAAGGGCATTTAATGGTTTGTATGTAATCAATTATCAATAATTATTGATAAATAATCAATAAATGATATCCAATCAAAAACTGACAAATAACTAAGTACTTTATGCAATATTAACGGCAGATAATCAATCTAGATGACATTTAATCAATAACTGACAGACAATAAATGATTAAATGATGAGAGGTAATCAATAAATGAAAATCGATCAATAATATTCAATCAATCAATAATATTCAATCAATCAATCAATATTTACGATCAATCTGATCGATAATCATACCTTCCTGTAAGCCTTCTTCAGTGCGTCATTGTCCGCACCCTTCTCCACACCAAGGATTGCATACAACGATTCTCCTGATGTGCTACAAGATAAATAGATTTTCATTTATTTATTATTTATATTGTATTACGACTGTCGGAGTTCATGGGGATTTTACAAAACTGCGGCTTAGGCTCGGGCTCCAGCTCTGTCATCCATGCTGGAAATACAGGTTGTGGTTTTTCATTGGAGCTGAAGCTGTTTTTGAGCTGAAATTAAGTAGTCCAGAAACTTGTTCAAAGAAAAACTTAGACAAACCACATTGTACAGACTGCATTAGTGCATACACTGGAAATTTTTTACCGGTAATTTTTATAGTCCAGTGCCAAAACCTAATATTTTTTTCCATAAACCATCAAATAACCACAAGAGAAACTGACTGAATTTAAAGTCATTGAAAAGTGAACAAAGAAAAATCTGTTTTTAATTTCTGATTTTCTGGGCTGTTTAAAGGTAGTATCATACTTTGGTAGCATACCGAAACAAAAATCTTCACAGATTTACCAATAACTTTACAGGGTATAAAGATGGTGATGGTAAAAACATACCGTTAACATGTTTCTGCCTGTCTGCCTGAAATGCTGTATTTATCTAGAAAAGAGTCAAACTAGTGACCAAAATGATTTTTGATCTTTTAAAGATCAAAAATAAAAGAGAAAAGACTTAAGAAATACTGTGGCCGTTTTCTCTGTTTTCTACAAAATTGGGCACCATATGGGACTGAAATTTTCACAGATGACTGTATCTTCCTTGATACTTTTGCCCATGAAACTGTATTTTGTTGACAAATATCAAAGTATGATAATACCTTTAAAGTCACATACACACACTCACACTTGTACTGTACATACACATACTGTACAGTATGCTGACATCTGTTATACACTGTACGTGTAGTAATCAATTTCTATCTTGTCAAACTGACCCATTTACTGTCATTCAACTACAACGAACAGACAAACTATTGATTTTATTCTCACAGTAATCAGACGCGGAGCATATTTACATATGCACCACAACCACTGCACAAATCAACAAACTAAATTTGATCTCGCATATTAAAAATTGTAAGGGTAGGCTGGTAGGATATTGTAATAACATGTAATAACATGTAATAACATGTCTAAAGGCAGTTTCAAAATGTCTCGAACTCGAAGGACTCGAATTTTGTGAACAAATAAAGCACTGGACAGCAGGTCTAATGTAGTACCTGAAGCATTTTACTAGACCTGAACTTTTTCCACTAGACTTAAATGTATAAGAAAACCATAATTGTATGCAATATAGCGTCAAAAATCATCAATTTAATTTTGCAAGGAAAACAAAATCACTAGACAGCCGGACTAGTACAGTACACACTTTACTAGACGGACAAAGAAATCACTAGACTCGGTCCAAGGTCTAGTGGATATTCAGGCATGAGAATGGGTGATGGTAAAAAAGCAGGAAAATATGGAAGTCCCAAATTCGTGTGCGAAGCACACGACACGCGCGCAGCGCGTTACGGCGGGGGTCCAGGGCCCGCTTAAGGGCCGTGGAAGCTCTGGGTATCTTAGATGCTCTATGGTGGTCTCTGATGCATTCCTGACACCTATTTTCCCAGTTAGAAGTGAGCTTCTCTGGTAAATTTTTTTATCTTTCCTTTTTGTTGAATGGCTATTTTAGGCTTTTTTAGGGTATTGAATTCATGATTTTAAAGGTAATACCATACTTTGGTTTTTGTCAAAGAAATACAGATTATGGGCAAAAAAAACCCAATATCAATTTTTCATCTGTGAAAATTTCAGTCCCATACGGTGGCCACTTTTTGAGAGAACAGTGAAAAACGGCCACAGTAGCTTACGCTATTAATTGTAGGCCTATTATTAGTATTATCTTTTAAAATAAACGATCAAAAAATAATTTTGGTCTTTGGTTTTACTGTTTTCTGGATAAATACAGCATTTCAGGCAGAAAAAAATGTAATGGTATGTTTCTACCATCTTTATATCTTTATATGTTTTGGTATAATTATGCTACCAAAGTATGATATTACCTTAAATCTTCGCCTCTCTCGTAACAGGCTCCTGTGTTCCGCTTTTTGCTAGAATGTTTCTGTAATAATGCAGTCATAAGGCAGAGCTTCCACATTTTTAACGTTGTTTGATGGTGACACGACACTCACGACAGCATTCGAAAAATGCATCGCCTGCGTGAAGTTTTCGGAAACAATCTCCGATTAAAATGCTGATATAGAAAACCTTCCAACAAGACCTGATCACCAATTTCAGTTTCATTTGTTTTGACAGTTTTATTAATTTCTTTCACATCAACAGCGAATCCACGCTGGACGTACGAAACATTACTCATTAGGCGCCATGTTGAAGACAAACTCGCCTAGCCTGTGTACAACGTGGTTGGATAGACTCGACAATAAGTCGGTTCTCCATCCAGTGCATCCATTATCACGCGTGCACAACACGCACAAACTGAGGCAGTTCATTGCAGCCAGTCTACTACGGAACGTAGTGAGATTGTACAGTGATCGCTCCCCCGCCCGTCGCGCTGTGCGTAAAACGAAACTTCAACGTGCACTTCTAATACAAGTTCTCCTTACATCCGTTGATGTCAACATTCAGCAGGGCACGTTGGGGATATTAGGGGAAGCCTAGACATGTTGTAAGCAAACTCGCCTGTGTACAACGTGGTTGGATAGACTTGATAGTAAGTCGGCTCTACGTCCAGCGCTAGCATTGTGCCTCCATTATCACGCGTGCACAACACGCACAAACTGGGGCAGTTCATTGCAGCCAGTCTACTACGGAACGTAGTGAGAATTTGTACAGCGACCGCTGCATAATATAGACTTCGCCCGCCGCGCCGTACGTTAAACGAATCGTTGGACATGCACTTCTTCTACAATTCTCCTTACACCCGTTGATGTCAGTATTCGGCAGGGCACGTTGGGGATGTTCGGGAAAAGAAATGACACGGACACGTGCAATAATAAAGCTAGTATAAACACCCTTTTTTATCGGGCATCAATCAAATAGATCGGCACATTTAACACTTTTCCCCTTCATTTTATGACCTTACCATATACCACCTACCCCCCGATTTTTAATCCAAAATCACACTGAACTCGGAGACCACATATTTTGAAGTGAAAATTCCGGAATTCCGGAAAAATCCGGAAGATTCTCATGCCTGGATATTTCAAGCACTGAATTTGGTTATTGTCAAAGAAATGAAGGAAGATACAGTATTAACAGTTAAAAATGCGAAATTTCCAGTCCCATACGGTGTCCACTTTTCTGAGAAAACAGTGAAAAATGCCTTCAGTATTTAAACAATCTTTTCACAGGATTTTTGATCTCTTTGGTCTTTGTTTGTACTCTTTTCTGGATAAATTTAAACAGCATTTCAGGCAGAAATATTTAAACAGTATGTTTTTACCATCAACATCTTCATAACCTGTAAGTTATACATGTAGGTAAATCTGAGGAGATTTCTGTGTTGTTTGGTATTCGTGAAATAACCACAAGGGAAACTGACTGAGTTTTTTTAAGTCATTGAAAAGTGAACAAAGAAAAATTGACTGGAGCGGGATTCAAACAGGCGACCTCCTGAATACCGTACAGGCGCTCTACCAACTGAGCCATCCAGCCCTACGTTCGTGGTGACCCCAATAGTCAACTATCTTTGTTCGTATGGCAGTCAGAAGCCATGAAACCACGCACACACCGCCACACCCCAGGGATCGTTTCAATGATACACGCAACAATGCTGCAACCTGGGAACGGTACATGGGGGATCACTCAAAGAGGATACGGCTTCTATGACTTGTTTGGTATGCTACAGTATCCAACATGCCCAAGTACCCAAGATGGTTTGTTTGTGATACAGTACTGTCCTGCATGGCCTGCAGACATAATGATGTACAGTGTACGTCTTAGTCACTAACAAATCAATTAAATTAATTAATAGATTAAATTACAGTAGCTGTATTATGTAACCAGCCGGTTGTTCCATAGTCAGAAACTGCCACCCCATAGCAAAGAAAATTACTTAGATCCCAGCAGGATGTTTCTCAAAGGCTGCTCAGAGTTAGGAGAGCCTGATGTTTCTATCCTAGCAGGATCTTTCTCAAAGGCTGCTCAGAGTTAGGAGGGCCTGACGTTTCGATCCTAGCAGGATCTTTCTCAAAGGCTGCTCAGAGTTAGGAGGGCCTGACGTTTGGATCCTAGCAGGATGTTTCTCAAAGGCTGCTCAGAGTTAGGAGGGCCCGAGGTTTTGATCCTAGCAGAATCTTTCTCAAAGGCTGCTCAGAGTTAGGAGGGTCTGACGTTTGGATCCTAGCAGGATCTTTCTCAAAGGCTGCTCAGAGTTAGGAGAGCCTGATGTTTCTATCCTAGCAGGATCTTTCTCAAAGGCTGCTCAGAGTTAGGAGGGCCTGACGTTTGGATCCTAGCAGGATCTTTTTTCAAAGGCTGCTCAGAGTAAGAAGGGCCTGATGTTTCGATCCTAGCAGGATCTTTACTCAAAGGCTGCTAAGAGTTTAGATGGCATGACATTTCTTATGTGCTTGTTGCGAACTTGAAAATAGCCCGTCTGTCATTTTATCTGCTCGGGCTAGTCTAGTTTAGTCTGGTACCTACACCCAACGCATTAAAATTAGAGCAGATAACAGACTATATTCTCATCTGCGGCCGTCCGTGCATCCGAGAAAAGTGGCATCTTCATTACCATTTTCACCACATAATTTCCCTAAAAAATCAAAGCCCTGCCCTCTTTCCATAAAATTAACCTCTAACGTTAATATAAATAATATATTCACATAGGGACTACTTTGCGTAGCAATTTTCCATTTACTGATTTAGCAATGGATTTCGGCTTTAGTGATGATTGCAAAGCATTAGTGAAATCGGGTCAGAGGACAGAGCTTCGGCTTCAAGTTCAAGTTCATTAGAAAACCACAGCCTACATTTTCAGCACAAGACGAAGCCGGACATGCCGGAGCCGTGCCGAGCTTTGTTTGAGAAAGGCCCCAGTATCATAAAACTCTTCCCATACATGATGTGGGCCTAGTAGAAGCCTAGTAAAGTAGTACAAATTTACAATACAATTTTTCAAGTCACATGAATTTATGTTTTTACCTCAATGATCTTTCCCTTGCTCCAGTCGCGTGCGTGTGGCCCTCGCCACTGCCAGCAATTCCTTCCGTTTCAGCCATTTTACAGTCCCTTTCAGACCTCAAAATCAAAAACAACCAAAAACCAGTCTTTCATCCAGGTCCGCTATGTCATCAACAGCAGCATATATCAACGGAAACCCGTAAAAATCCAGTCATTTCGACACAGAAAAATTCCTCAAAAGACGAAACAGAAATTCCCCCTCGATTAAGATCGCTCGTGTGTGCGGTCTGGTACCCATTCGATTTGTACACGTTTCTCATAACTTCCGTGTTGGGGTATCAGTCTGGTAGCCTCGAATTCTGGACTGGCTATGGCTTGAAATTACGCACGCGTCTATGGGAAGTGGCTAGAGCCACTATGCTATAGGCACGTGTGTGAAGTGAAGCCTTAGCCCAAAATAATGATTCATGCAGTGGACAACCTCGTACTCAATGTAGTCCATCCTTCTATTGCATGGGGGTGGGTGGGGCGTACACCTGTAATGTGAAGTGTTCATTACGTGATTATAACCACGACAGGTGTTCGGGGGGGGGGGGGGGGGGGGGGGGTACAAGGTGCCTTAAGAGGGGTGGGGCCAGCTGGTGGGGGAGGTTGGGAACTTAGGGCCTAATTAGGCTGGAAATTGATCAAAATATCAGCATATTTTCTTAACCAATCAACATTCTTTGCAACCATATGTTTCAACGTCTCCATCCAAAAACCTTTAAATTCATTTTCAATTATTATATGATTGGCGTTAAATTAATTTCAATCCATTTGCACACAAATGGCTGTAATGGGGCTTCAAGTTTTGCCTTAATATGCATATTTTGTTTTATACAAGTGGGGCTTTTCTATAGGGAGGAGACATAGTTTATTTAAGAAATTTTGTTTAAATTTTTAGTAAAGATTTTAAAAGGAAAATGGGCTTGTACTAAACTCTTTACTTTTGACACAACATCATATTTTACAAGACCAAGACAATGTATCTAAATTTACAAACATTGCATTTTTATTGATAAAAAGATTTTCTGTAAAACAAAATCTGGTATTAATATGAAATTATACAACTTTTAAAAATCAAAGCATACAAACTGAACTGAATATACACAACTGTTATAAATTCAGTAGAAATTTAATTTTGTACCAAAAAAAAAAGAAAAACGTTCAGCCAACGATAAACTGAGTAAATGACTAGAAAATATTGAGCACACAAAAACCCTAGATCAAGCTGTTCCAAAACTTGTTCAAGGAAAAGAGCCTTAAAGTTGACTGACAAAAACGGTATTTAATAAGTTTATCAAGTTTTGTTCACTCCAAGTAAGGCTCTATATAAAGAGTTACACTTGTGCTAATTTTATTTCATTTATTAAGTATGAACTTTTTTAAACTGCTCTTATAAAAGTACATTAACTTAATATATTACTTGGCCAAAAGCCAGAAAGTGAAATATGTGTTCAAAAAAAACGAAACTACGATGACTAAAATATGTGCAACTGAAATTCAATATCCTAATCTACTAAAAAGGTAAATTTTAATTTTTCATGGAAAGAAATTTGACAGTAATTTAACATATCTCTTATGGCCAAATGATTTGAAAACCTATTATAAAGATTAAAATTTTAATAAAGAAAGTGTGATATATCAAATTATACTTATTGGTGTCGGTACTTGACACAAGAGGGAGCTGTCCTCTGTCTGTTGAAACCTGAGACAATTCAGGAGATTTTGAATGGGATAAGTCAACAGAATGTTGCCTTTGAATAGCTGGGCAGGCTGATGACACCTGGTGACTTTAATCACCACTTTCCACGATTTCTATGTTGCTAGGTCTCGCAAAAACTTATAGGCTATATTTGGCAAATTTGTACAATGAAAATTCTCTAAATGCAAAATCATAAAATCTATGCTAAATTTAATCTTAAAAGTCTATTTTTCATGAAAATTCTCTACTTTCTTTTTTAAAACTTGCAAAACGGTTAAATATCTGAGCTAATACATTATTGCAATCAGTCAAAAAAGGCATTTACAAGTTGCACAGAAAATATCTGCTAATTATTATTCTCATTCAATATTTAATATTTTGGAACGCCGCGAACATATGCCTGAATAGCTCAGTTGGTAGAGCACTGGTACGGTATTCCGATGGTCGCCAGTGCGAATCCCACTCAAGTAAATTTTTCTTTGTTCACTTTTCAATGACAAAAGTCGTTTCTCTTCCGTTATTTAACAATTTTAATAATTTTGGTGAGTTACTTAATTCTTGTGAAGTAATTAAAAATGAATATCTTTTAATTAATAATTCTTTTCTTTGAAATATTTTTCGTTTTAACAATCATTTTCGTTGTCGAGGGGAAGTACTGCCGTAGCCGAAGCGTAGACGGGATTGTCAAGAGAAGTGATTCGCGATTTCTTGTCCTTTTTCGGCTTGCTCTCCGTTTTCTGTAATTATTCAGAAAAAACAATCACAAAAATTATCAATCAACTTCAATTTTTCATTCATTGTTACTTTTTTTGGGTCGTATTTTGGGATGAGAAATGCACTGAAAAGACTGAGGGGCTTAATTATCTCGCAAGAGAATTTCAGAAATTTGAAGAGAAAACAAAATGTTGAAGATGCAGTGTTGCTGGATTTCACGGCTCAATTTCAGCACTCGGTTTGGTAATACCTCCTTCACCATAGCAACAGCTATAGTTGCTATGGTAACCATTCTTTGTTTCTATGGTCATAGGGCTCAGTCTTCATTTGGGCAAGCACCATTAGCCTGTGGCTGGATTCGAACCCACAATCTGTAAATTGACCACAAGACCTTGAGTACGACACGCCAGACCACTAACCCATGGCTGGACTCGAACCCACAATCTGTAAATTGACCACAAGACCTTGAGTACGACACGTCAGGCCACACCATCTATATACTTAATTTGCAGCTCGGGTGAGATTCGAACCAGGATAAAAATGGAGCAAGCGGAGCGATTTTTGTTAGAAACTCACTTTAGGAACTTACCCCCTCCCCAGTAAACATGCCCGGATCATAACCACTGGCTGAGAACTGGAGACAAGTAGAGATGCAAAATGAGGAAAGAAAGAGAAAAACATTGAAGGAAAGTTATTGACAATGAAATTATTTAAAGGTATAATACATGATTGGTAAAAGTCTCAGAACAGCACTCACACTTTGTGTAATCCAGCATGTACATAAAATGATGAACCTGTGAAAATTTGAGCTCAATCGGACATCTGAGTCAGGAGAAAATAGCAAGAACCCGACTCATTTGTTCTTTTTAAACACAAAGAATGGTTTTGATCTTACCCTGAGATCAAAACTGTTTTAGTCTTTGTTTTACACCATTTCATGTCGGGGATTTGGGGGACTTTAAATGGGTAGCCAAACTATTTTCTGGACAAAGAGACCGGCAAAAACTTACATCAGTCAGAGCTGTTTCTCCAAAGCTGTCCGCGCCGTAGACAGGATTCTCCAGACCAGAGTTGCTCGTCAATCCGCCAAAGCGTCTACAAGACAAAGCAGAATGCACCGACAATCAATAAGTCATTTGCTAAACGATGACAGTGACATATGACAATAGTCTTTGTTTTCTTGTGTCAGCGGCTGAAGACAAAGTGACAATGGCACTGCCTATGACACTGGTGACAATGACAAGGTGACAAGTACAGAATGGCATTACTGAGCAGATAATGAGAATGACAATTGGCAATGCCAATGACATCGATGGTGACATCGACAATGGCACTTCCTATGACGTTGGTGACAATTAATGACAACGTCATACAGAATGGATTACTTGGTCTGCTAGACTAATTTGCTGTAGAGGAAAGTGGTCAAACAGATAAAGACAAAGACAATGCCAATGACATAGGTGAAAATGACACTTCCTATGACATTGGTGACAATTGATGACAAGGTCATACAGAATGGCTTACTTGGTCTGCTGGACTCGTTTGTTGTACAGGAAAGCGATGATAATCAGAAGGACAATGACGAGGATCCCACCGATGACACTGATGATGATGATTGCAGTATCTACGGAGAAAAGAAAATTTGAGCTCAATCGGGCATCTGAGTCACGAGAAAATAGCAAAAAACTGATTCAATTTTTCTTATAAAACATAAAGAGTGGTTTTGATCAATACCCCGAGATCAAAACTGTTTTCGGTCTATGTTTGACTAATTTCTGGGTAAATACACCATTTCAGGCGGAAATATGTATATGATATGTGTCTACCAGCACCATCTTCATACCCTGAAAGTTATACATGAATCTGTGAACATTTCTGTTTGGGTATGTTACCAATTCTGGACTGTAGTTTAAATAACCAGCCTAACTAGCTCTAACCAGCCTTAACTAGCCTAACTAGCTCTAACCAGCCTTAACAGGTTTAACCATTGTTTGACATCCACAGCTTTTAAACCGACCAGTTAACAATTGCGAATTACTCTTTTTCATAACACACTGTTCATAACTGGTCACCTGGAATGATGAAATAAAGAAATCAAAAACCTAGGAGGATCACAAAGAATTCTTCCTCGAAAAGATTTTTTTTTAATCCGGCCAAATTTAATTCTTACTGTCAGTGGCTCTCTGTCCCGGTGTCTGTCTGCTGTTTTCAGTGGTCGTCACATTAACAGTTGCTATAGAAACAAAACAAGAAAGAAAAAAAATCGGTAAAATGGCGAGTCTTAAAGGAACTGCTCAATCGTAATTTTATGACTTTCATGTAATTTTACTTTGGCTTTCTAACATCTTTTGACACTATGGAGGGTAGAAATTTCTATTTTTGGTTTTCTTTGGCTAATTTAAATTTGCATATTCATGAGTTAAAGTATGACATCATTCAAAGCAGGGCAATAGTGTTGCCATAAGTTTGATGTTTTCTTATATTACAGAACAGTGACACTTTGTCAGCTAGTGACTTGTTCTCGGATAGAACGTGTTACAAGAAGGTATGGATTTGAGAGTGTGATGTTGGAGACGTACGGCAGTTGAGTTCGTCTTCCCCGTCGCTGCAGTCCTCCTTGTTGTCGCAGACATCGGCCAACGGGATGCACACGCCGTCGCTGGTGCAGCGGTACTGGTTGTCGTTGCACGTGGGCGGGGCTCCGGTGACCGGTGGGGGGAGGAGGGCGTCGTTGGACCTTGCACAGCCCGGCGTGAAGCTGACGTCATCGATGGCGATGTTGCCGTCGGGGCTATTACCGATGGTTGCCTGGATGTTGATCTAAGATGAGGAGACAAAGAGGATGAGAGTTTTAATCACCATGGAAATGATAGAGATGGAGAAGAGCTCTCCAATATGTCAACCAGGCTAGGCCTGGGCCTTCAGGCCTGAAATCCTCCTCTTGTCAGCCCTGAACTTCACTACAATAGAGCAGCTTGAAATCAATCAAGCCAGCTGGCTTCTGGATACTGTCCATAAGTCAATCTGTCAATCAGGTTTATAGTGCCAACTATGATCCAGGACAAAGCAGGGGCTTGAAAATGAAAGTTCAAGGCTGGGGATTATAGAAGCCCAAGAGCCCAGGCAAACCTCAGACCTGGCCAGGCTTTACAACTATGATCCAGGACACAGCAGGGGCTTGACGTTGGTAGTTCAAGGCTGGGGATTAAAGAAGCCCAAGACCCCAGTCAAAGCCCAAGCCTGGTCTGGCTTCTCGGTGACTGGGCCATGAGCTGGAAAGGAGCAAGCCAGCTTAACCAAACAGACAGCAATTCAGAGAGTTTGTACGAACCTGGTAGACCTTGCTGGAAGACAGAGCCTTCTCAGCTTTCAGCCACATGTTCTTCTGGCTTCCCGATACCGACCACATCACCTCAGCCTTATAATCGCTGTCCTTGTAGTTACGCAGAAGCACCTTCAAGTCCCGGACCCCGTCGCCAAACATGAAGTAGAAAAATCGAATCTGGAGGAAGAAGAAGTAACAAAAACCACTGTTGAAGGGTTTGTCCAACTAAAGGATAGTTGACTATTAGGGACACTGCTAGTACAGGGCTGGACAGCTCAGTTAAGACCGCCAGCCACAGATTCAAATCAGGATTGCTTTCACAAAATGAGGAATAAGTGGTTTAGACAACTCCAGATAGGTGAGCAACAATGTTAAACTTTTGGGCGGGTTGTTTGTAAATGTATTTCTTATAGGCATTCCAAAATACATTGGGACAATATTTATTGAAAAGTGAACAAACATTGACTAGAGTGGGATTCGAACCAGTCAGTGATCACTTACCTTACAATCGTCTCCTGGTTTGGCTGTGTACTTGCTGCTGATCAAATTGGCTGTCTTTCCGTAATTATCCGAGGCTGAGGCAGCGTACAAGTACGTTCCTGAAAAATAAACAAATAAACAAATAAACAAACAGAGGCAAACAAATAAACAAAGCCAAATGATCAAAGACTATTCACTATTTATAGGGACACCACCAACATTGGGCTGGGTAGCTCTCAGTTGGTAAGAGAGGCGGTACAGTATTCCGGAGCTCACTGGTTCGAATCCCATTCCAGTCAATTTTTCTTTGTTCACTCCTTTTCAATGAAATACACAAAGCATGAAATTGCAAAATAACCACAGCAATCTGTGCAAGGTACAAGGCCTGATAGAGTACACGAGTTACCAGTGAAAATCTCATGTAATGAGCACAGTTTGTAACTGGTACTCTGCACATGACATAATAATACTGGGCCTATATTCATGATATTACTGGATTTGGACTTTACAACCCAAATGGCATCTCGTTGTGTGATCCGTAATCGGGCCTGATTCATTAGATGGGATCTAAAAAGCTTAATTAGTACCTGAATTGGATCTCGTTGTGTGATCCGTAATCGGGCCAGTATTACTAGATGGGATCTTGCCGCTGTTGGCTTTCCATGGGAACGTATTCTGTCCGGTACCCTGGCTCCATTCGCAGGTGTCTCCCTTCGTGTCAAAGTTGCAACGGCTGTAACTCTCTGAAAAAAACAAAACAAGGAATCATTGTTAAGAAATATTTATTCACTTATTGAAAATCTGGTTCCTTTTAGTTCCAGTTCCTAAAGCTTAACATCCAGTTCTTTAACACCATGCTTTCAGGCCTGAAATCCTCCTCTTGTCAGCCCTGAACTTCACTACAATAGAGCTGCTTAAAATCAATCAAGCCTGGCTACTGGATACTGTCCATGATCAATGTGGACTCAATCTGTCAATCAGGTTTGATAGTGCCAACTATGATCCAGGACACAGCAGGGGCTTGAAGTTGATAGTTCAAGGCTGGGGATTTAGCCCAAGACCCCAGGCAAAGCCCAGGCCTGGCCAGGCTTTTCAACTATGATCCAGGACGCAGCAGGGGTTCGAAGTTGATAGTTCAAGACTGGGGATTATAGAAGCCCAAGAGCCAAGGCAAAGCCCAGGCCTGGCCAGGCTTTTCAACTATGATCCAGGACACAGCAGGGGCTTAAAGTTAACAGTTCAAGGCTGGGGAATATAGAAGCCCAAGAGCCCAGGCAAAGCCCAGGCCTGGCCTGGCCTGGCTTTTCAGTGGCTTGGCATTCAAGTTTCTCCACAGGTAATAATCTTTTGAAATCTGAAATCTGAGCTTACTACACGTGTTGGCGATCTCGTCCGTGCCATCACAGCAGTCTACCTGGTAGTCGCACTTCCCGGACACCGGATAGCAATGCCCGGAGGCGCACTTGTTGTAGTCCTGAGGACACGTCTGGGAAGTCTCGTAGGCGCAGTTTTCAAATTTGAAATCGTCCAAGGCAAAGCCGGCCGACGGATCAGGGGTTTGGTCCACGACGTCGATGGTGATCTGCGAAAGAAAAAGAGGAAGGAAGAAATTGTCGACTGAAGTAAAGGATTTGAACTGTGGACCTCAAATTTCAAAGCAAAGGGGACTCACACCTTTCTACCTTCTTACCTTGAAATCATCGGTGCAACTAGGTATCTCAGCCAAAACAGCTAGATTTGAACCATGGACCCTGAATCTGAAAGCAAGGGGGACCCACCCTTGCACCTACTTACCTTGAAACCTTCGATGCTACTACATGTAGGTATCTCAGCCAAAACAGGATTTGAACTGTGGACCCTGAATTTGAAAGCAAGGAGAACCCACCGTTCTACCCCCTTACCTTGAAACCGTCGGTACAGCTGGGTATCTCAGCCACTTGTAAGTTCCAGTTGTTGTACTGTCCCATATCGTCCGTCATACGGGACAAGAAATGACTGTTACCGTCGGCCAGCTTGAAGGAGATGACGATGTCGCCAAAGCGATCTCCGAAGGCGTAGTAGTAGAGCTGGAAGGTGCAGCCCGTTCCCGCCGTGTGGTAGGTAGGTGATTCAAGCTGGGCCCAGCGGGTGTTGTGTGTCTCTGAGCCCACGCTGAACAAGTAGACGCCAGGATCTAAACATGAGAGGACGTGGAGTTTGTTTTATAGTCCGGGAGCCGATTTCACAAAGCACTAAGATTGATCTCATCTTGTGAACTCATCTTATATGCTAAGCAACAGGTGATGTCACAATACAAATTACCATGGTGATATTGAACAACTGATGTTAAGATTAATGCGTTGTGAAATCCAGCCCAGGGGTCGATTTCACCAAACTCATCGTAACTTACTATCAATCATATGACTTGTGATGCATTGCAGCCCTACGTAGGATACGATGGGTTATCCTTCGTAACTTGAGCTACGATCGATCGTAGGGCTTCGTGAAATCGACCCCAGGTTTAGTGGAGATCCCAGATTAAACAGAGGCCTATCTAGACAACATACCTGGTGGGTTGGTCCTAGTGTGATCGTTGGACGGACCTCCAAAATCAGCCGACTGGTCCTCAGTGTGCATCTCCAGGTGGAAGTCACCAACTTGTCGCCATTCACAGATCGTCTGATCGTCAAAGGTACAGGTGGACGCTGGAAGACAAACAAAAAAATGAAACATTGACAAAGAAAACTGACTGGAGTTAGATTCGAACCTTCGACCTCTGGAATGCAATACCGGCTGTTAGAAGAAAACCAAGATAAGCAAGTGAACAAAGTAAACTGACTGGACAATGCTGAAGTGGGATTTGAACCTCCGACCTCTGGAATACACAGTCTATGGAAATGGCTGCAGTCACTGGCTAGTGGCTGCCATAGGTGCGTGCCATAATTTGCAGCCGCAGCCAGAGCATTGGGACACGGCCTAAGTCTAGGCCCTTTCAGACGTGCTCTCGTACAAGATACAAACAACTCAAAAGAGCAAAAACCAACGAGGCATCCATGAGATATATCAACGGAAGACCTACGGCATGACATTTCATCCGAGCCATCGGCGCAGTCCGAGATGAAGTTGCAGAAGAGCTTGATGTCAATGCAGGCGCCGTCCGAACAACGGAACTGGTTTTTGCCACAGTCTGGATGAACTGCAAAGTGAAACACAAAACAAATAATATTGATTGTAGGGCTTCAACAATTCAGCAGAGTTGGCAGAGTTCCAACCTGGCAAGGGGTCCAAATTTGTATTAAATTTTTTAATTGGCTGAAGCCCAAATTTGGCAAAGTTCCAAGTTTGAAAAGATCCAAGTTTAAAACAAATTTTAAATAAAAGTCAATAAAAGTTTTAAATTGGTAAATATTAAATTTTGGCAAAGTTCCAAACAGTCAGATCCAAGTTGGCAGAGACCCAACTTTAGTACAAAGATTGGGTAAATATCCAAACTGGCAGAGTTCCAAATTGGCACAGTTCCAATCTTGGCTTCAACTATTATCAAGACTTCAAACATTTGAATCTTTTCGCATATATTTCCCTCACTCCCTAACAGCGCCCTCTACTGCCTTGCGATAATTCAGGACGAATCGTTACCTGTAGGTGTGACTTTGTTGGGGAGTGTCTGGTCTGCATCCACCTGGCACGCCTTGCTGAATGAGATATCATCGATGGCGATGTTCTCTCCTGGTGGGACAGAGCTTGATGTCGTAGCCTCAAACACAACCTTGAAAATATGGAAAACATGGAGGAGTCTCAATGCTATGACAGCCGGCAATCAATTTTCCGTTTGGGTTTTAATAAGCGATGATCACAAAGCATTAGTGAAATTGGCCCCAGGCCTGGGCTTTGCCTGGGGTCTTGGGCTTCTATAATCCCCAGCCTTGAACTATCAACTTCAAGACCCTGCTGTGTCCTGGATCATAGTTGAAAAGCCTGGCCAGGCCTGGGCTTTGCCTGGGGCTCTTGGGCATCTATAATCCATAGCCTTGAACTATCAACTTCAAGCCCCTGCTGTGTCCTGGATCATAGTTGGCACTATAAACCTGATTGACAGATTGAGTCCACATTGATCATGGACAGTATCCAGAAGCCAGGCTTGATTGATTTGAAACAACTCTATTGTAGTGAATTTCAGGGCTGACAAGAGGAGGATTTCATGCCTGAAGGCCAGGGACTGGCCAAGCTGTTCACTACACCCTAAAATTTTATAATCAGAAATCCAGACAGACTGAAGGAACGCAGTTAGAGACAGATTTGGAACTGACCTGGAATCTAGCCCCGATGGTGATCTTCTGCTCGGCTCGGATCCAGCCGGCAGTCTGGCTGCCCTCGACGGTCAGAATGGACTCTGGACTGTCGATGACCGAGTACCGAGTGCCAATGTCCAGTTTGTTCAGGCCAATGCCGTACATTCTGTACCAGAAACGCACCTGAGAATCAAACGAGACAGAGAATTTAGTGTTTAATAGTGAGCGTTGAAGAATTCTGAGCAATGCCAGCAACGGCCAGCATCTACGCAATTAAAAGACTCACCATACAGCTACCATCCAATGGAGGTAACTGGAAGACGGCGCTGTTGAGCTCAGCCCTCTTGCCGTCTGACTTGTCCTCAATGTACATGAAGCTCCCTGGAAGAAAAGATGATCAAGAGCAAATGAGAGTTGCTTCAAAGGAATTTCAGACAGGACTTTCATACTCACCATACAGGGTGCTGGTGGTGTGATCATAGAATCCTCTGGGTGCCTTGATCGAGTACCCCTATCTGGATGTCTGGGTTCCCTGGGCTAAGGCACCCTTTGGTACCCAACTGAAAGGGGTACAACTGGGCGTTATACTCACCATACAGGGTGCTGGTGGTGTGATCATAGAATCCTCTGGGTGCCTTGATCGAGTACCCCTATCTGGGTGTCTGGGTACCCTAGGCTAAGGCACCCTTTGGTACCCAACTGAAAGGGGTACAACTGGGCGTTATACTCACCATACAGGGTGCTAGTGGTGTGATCGTAGAATCCTGTCTGGGTGCCTTGATCAAGTACCTTTATCTGGGTGTCTGGGTACCCTAGGCTAAGGCACCCTTTGGTACCCAACTGAAAGGGGTACAACTGGGCGTTATACTCACCATACAGGGTGCTAGTGGTGTGATCGTAGAATCCTGTCTGGGTGCCTTGATCAAGTACCTTTATCTGGGTGTCTGGGTACCCTAGGCTAAGGCACCCTTTGGTACCCAACTGAAAGGGGTACAACTGGGCGTTATACTCACCATACAGGGTGCTAGTGGTGTGATCGTAGAATCCTGTCTGGGTGCCTTGATCGAGTTTCCAGTCCAGATCATCGGTTGTTGACTGGGTGAAGTTGCAACTGCCCTTCTCAAAGTCACAGCGTTGGATATAGTCATCTACAGAACGAGAATCAACAAAGAGAATTCTTGACAAACCGAACGAGGGCCAAGGCCTTGCCTGGCTTTTCAGTGGCTGGGCCTGTTTCTCTCCCTACTAAGCTGCTTAATGAAACTGGTCCTGGACTCTTACCGCATGAGTCTTCATCCCGTCGGTTGCCGCAATCGTCCGAAAAGTCGCAGAGCCTGGCCGCTGGGATGCAGACGTTGTTACCACAGTCAAATTCACAGGGCCAATCCTGGTCTAGGTCGCAGTTCTCAAACGTGATGTCATCGATGGAAACCTGATCGTCTGATGAAACACTGGCCTCAATTTGGATCTATGTCATCATGAAAAGGAGTGATATTGTTTTTTCATTACAAAACTCTCGATTTTTGGCAACTCACAATTCAAGTTAAAATTTGTGAAAATTGAAATTTGTGAAATTGAAATTTGTGAATTTGAAATTTGTGAATATGAAATTTGTGAATATGAAATTTGAAATTTGTGAATTCGGAATTTGTGAAAATCAAATTTGTGAAATTCAAATTCTACAATTTGAAATCGTTCAATGAGACATTTTCTGGTTATCTCGGAATGATGTGGACTTTGTTATTGTTCATATATTATATATATTCATATATTTTTTTATTGTTCCTGGGAGGGTAAATATTTATTCTACATCAAGTTCAAAATAGAAAAATTGGAAGGATGTTTATATCAAGCAGTTATTTTTGCCATTTATCCACTTACAATAAATGAAGTTTTACGGCGTCCGAGGAGTATGGACGCTTGAGCCCAGTTCTGGTCCGTGCCATCGCTGGTTGGGAACCAAACGTCCGCACTGTCCGAAGGATTAGCACCGTCAAGGATTCGCACGACCATCTGACCGCCTGATTTGGACTGGAAGGGAAGAAAATTGAGAAAAAGGTCAAATGACAATCTTAAAAGAAGACAGGTGCTTCTCGAAGGAAAAAGAGGGTCTAAACTGGACATTTAAGTCAACAAGATAAGTATGACAAGTCTTCCTTGATCGAACAGGATTGCCAACCAAATGTTCATGTGATGTTTACTGCTTTTGACTTGTATTCGGTCGTTGTTTGCTAAGCACAACATTCACAAGGAGTTGTGGCTGGCATACTGATTTTATTTACCAAGGTTTCTGGTGCTTAATAAGCAAATTTTGGTGCTTAAGCAGCTCTGTGAAATTGGCCCCTGGTTGTGTCATCATATGAGGATCTTTTTCCGGAATCACAAATGATTTCTGTTCTCTTTCAGGGTAATTCTCTCGATAAGATCTACCGCGGATGACGTGCTCGAGGTCTAAGTCCTTCCCGGACTCTGATACTCACGTAATAGACGAACCACAGCTTCAAGGTACACAGAGCACTGCAAGGCTGGAGGAGGGGGCTCTCAACGATTGAGGGCGTGTCAAAGATGCCTCCATAGCCCCAATCAGCCTTCAGGAAAGTGCCTGCGGGAGTAGGAACGGAAATTATAAAGGTCTGTATGTACCGCTTACTAATATTCAATGGTGTCTAGATGATCCTTACTCCCCAGTCCATACACCTTGCTACATCTTATACAGTGGAACGCCGCTATAACGAACATGGAGTACACGATTGATCCCAATTCCTTATCCTGTAACCCTTCCAACACCCGTAAGTACCCACTTATACCCTAGTCTCTTAGACCCATTACCCAAAGTACCCACTTGATCCCAAACTTCTCAGTGTGTACTCGTTTCCCCCAAGGTACCCTATTGATGACCCAGTTTCTTAACCGTTGCCAAACCCAGTTGATACACATTTCTCAGTTTGCACCCCTTGCTATAGAGAACCCACTTGACTCCAAAACACTCCTCACTCTGCACCCCTTGCTGCCCTCCATGGTACCCAACCGATACCCATCTGCACCCCTTGTTACCCCCTTACAGTACCCACCTGATCCCCCATTGTGATCATTCTCTGGGATTTCTCCCTGGCTTGCATAGTGTCTATGCCAGGCGTAGTCTCCGGTGCTGACGTCGATGTAACCGCACAACTTGCTGTCTTCAAAATCACAAGAACCTGTACAATGAAAAGGAAGGATCACTTTAGATAGTTGCCCAAACATGAGCAAAGATAGTTGACTACAGGGAGGCCCCATCACAGGGCTGGATAGCTCAGATGGTAGAGCACTAGTATGGCAGTTCATGGGTTCTAGAAGCTTTCTAAACTGTCTAGACTCCACCTACCACAGTTCTTCTCGTCCTCTCCCTGTGGGCAATCCGACACCCAGTCACAGATCTTGGTGACAGGGATGCAGTACTGGTCCTGGCCTACTGACGTGGAGCTGCACTGCCATTTGTTTTCACCGCACGGCCCGACCGTCGGTACATATGGCACGGACGGGAACTCATCTACAAGTCAATGAGAGACAAAACCGGAAAGGCTTTAAAGGTACAGCACAGGATTGGTAACATACCCGGGTCGGTTAACCTTTAACTGGATAAGAATCTTAGCACTAACTTTGACTCGAACAAACGAGCCTCCTCAGACCTGACAATGTTGAAACCATCTCTCTCACTGTCTACCCGAAGTCTCCTCCAACACATTTGGGAAGGTAAAGTTTTAAAAAATGAGACAGGGTTAGGATTAATAATGATGGAAGATTTGGTGAGTGACGTTGATCTCAACTTACCTTTAGAGCGTTTACAATCGGGTGTGAAGGATGTATCATCAATGGCGATGTCCCCTGCAGGTCCGTCACCAGCCACGCCTTCCAAAATCACCTGCAAGAAGATGAAATGCTCAGAGTTAGGAGGGCCTGACGCATTTTGATCCTAACAGGATCTTTCTCAAAGGCTGCTCAGAGTTAGGAACGGGTTACTCATGTCCACAGAACGGAGAGATGCGTCAGAACCTTTGGACTTTTAGTTGCTGTCAGGTCTCACGTACCTGGAATGGTTTGTCGGAGGACAGCGGTACATCGACTCTCTCCCAGAAGTCTCCCGAGTGGCCGGACCTTGAGTACAGGGTGGTCTCCACTCCGTTGGTCTCTGTCCAAGTCTTGATGCGGACAGTTCCGAGGTCCGACCCGTACATGTAGAACCAGAGACGGAGCTAGCAAGAACAAAACAGAGACAGTGAGGTGAGAGTTTGACTTTTTGAGGTCAAAGATGTTCGGGAGAGGAACTTTAAAACTGGTGGGGCCAAGTAACTAAGAAGCCTGGCCAGGCCTGGGCTCCTGGGCTTCTATAATCCCCAGCCTTGAACTACTAACTTCAAGCCCCTGCTGTGTCCTGAATCATAGTTGGCACTATAAACCTGATTGACAGATTGAATCCTCATTGATCATGGACAGTATCCTAGCTTGATTAGATTTTTTCTCCCTCTCCAGGGCAAGACAGACTGACTTTCATACCTGGCAATCATCACTGCTCTGAGTGGCTTGTAGGGCGGGTGATGACAGCCGGGCTCGGTCTTTGTAGTTGGCAGAACTTGAGTCAATGTAGATGAAACTCCCTGAAACCAAAATAAGAAATTATAGCCATTTGTTTTTTCCTGTCTTCAAGGCTCACTTTTGCTGGAACCTTATTTCAATCAAGTTCTGAGAAGAATGTACCAAGGGAGGTATCTGTTCTGTAACCTCTAGGAGGTTTAGTTCCCGAGGAACCTTTCCAAAGTTCTCAGGAACTTTCCTGAAAACCAGCCACTCTATGAAAGAATCCAGTTTCTTTAGACATCTTGAAGGGACGGTTAAAGGAACTTACCAAGGTCGGCATTTAGCATTTGATATTTTTAATAGAGGTCAAGTGTCTACCAAGTTCCTCTAGAGAGCTAGAGGTCACTCTTAGGAACGTATCTGTTGTATGATTTCCAGAGGTCTAACTTCAGGTTCTGCTCAAGCGCTCTTTGAGGAACTTACCGAGGTTGGTATTTGTCGTGTGATCTCTCAGAGGTCCGGTTCCCCAGGCATCATCTGTCGGTCCTGTTGATCGGGACCAATCAAAGGCGCTGTGTGGAACCTGCTCCCAGTCACAGAAATCGGATTCAAAGTCGCACCGGTCATACGGTGCATCCTTGTCATCTGTGGAGAAGACGAAATAGAAACAAGTTTTTAACATTTTTCAACACAAAGGAAATAAGGTCAATACAAGTAATAAACAGCTGCAAACTCCTCATCAGCCAAAATAACCTGAAATATAACAAATGCTTGGAGTTAGGAGAGTCTGACGTTTCGATCCTAATCTTTCTCAAAGGCTAAATGATGAGAGGACAAGAACATGCAAGTGAAATTTAAGAAACACACATGAATGGATCAAAACCATTCTTTATGTTTTAAGAAAAACCGAGTCAGGTTTTCACTATTTTCTTGTGACTCAGATGTCCGATTGAGCTCAAATTTTTACAGGTTTATTATTTCATCCACTTGCTGGATTAGACAAAGTGTGAGTGCTGTTCTGTGACTTTAACCAATCATGTATTATACCTTTTATGAGGTATCTTAATAAACGGCTCTACTTACTGCAGAGAGTAAGGTCCTCGTCAGACAGATCACCGCAATCGTCGCTGAAATCACAGATGCGACTGCTGTGCACACATGCCTGGCTCTTGCATCTGAATTGGTCGTCTTTACAACTGCCAGGAACAGGTTCTATTAAACATGAAAAGAATGACGATGAAAATATCAAGAAACGACGAAGAGTGTTGCATTGACTTTACAGGTGTTGTCGCTTGGTGATCAGTTCACAGGAAAATTGTACTGACATTGAGGGCCCAATACAAAACCAAGCCTGAGGCTAGGCTTGGTACTTATTTCGCTTCCGCCATTTGAGGCCCGGCCACAAAACAAAATCAAGAGATAGGGCCACATGATGAAGCTGAAGAAAGGCCCCAGCTTCGCCATGTAACTCAAGCCCGTTATTTCATAATAGGACACAAAATTGCAGTGGCAAAAATAAATTCCAAGCCTCATTTTGTATTAAAGGCCCTATGATACAAATCTGGTCTTGAGTTCTTTCAAACCGTATTCATTACTGGTACTCACGTGGAACACCACACCCACTAAGCGACACGTCATCGATCGCAATATCGCCTTCTGTAGTAAAACTGCGATACGCATAGAAGTCCACCTAAAACAACAACACAAGACACAAACTGGTGAGACCAAACGCTCCTTGGTAGGTTCAGGGGTACTACCACCCTACGCTGGATGGAGATGTGGTACCAAGAACCCTCTATGACTATCCCCATGCCTACTCACATCGAATCCTCCGGGTATCCGACCGAGCGGGGCGATACCTTCCTTCCACCTGTCGCCCTGGTCTCCAGACAGCGTAAACACCTGTAGTGATATGCTCTCTTCATGCAGTAAGACCTGGAGGGTACCGATGTCGTCGCCTTGCATGTGGTACCAGAATCTCATCTCACAGCTGGCTGCTGCGTTGTGCAAGAGGGGGCTGTACATCTGTGCCCAGCCTGACGTGTCGTCGGTGGCACTTGCAGCGCAGTACATGTAGTAGCCTAAAGCAAAAGGAATCCATATTTATAACAAGCCTGCTTTACAAGTCTGAGAAGTGTACTTTTATTTCTCATAAAATGGCTTCTGACTGGCACCCTGAGCAAAGATAGTTGACTATAGGGAGGCCCCATCATAGGGCTGGATAGCTCAGATGGTAGAGCACTGGTATGGCAGTTAATGGGTTATATGGCTTCTGACTGGCACCCTGAGCAAAGATAAGGAACAGACACTGACAAAGACGAAAGTTCATACCTTTGTCCGTCAGGGTGGTGTGGTCGTACGTCGGGCCGGTGTTGCTGCCTGGCGACGCGCCACGGAAACGAGTCCACTCAAACGCCGCCGATCCAAGTTTGCTCCAGTTGCATTCGTCAGCTTCAAACGTACACTGCGTTCCTAAGAAGGCGTGCGACAAATTATGTCGAAAAACCTCATTACCATGGAAACAGGACAACAAATTCAGTCCAAGATGAAATTTTGTGAAACTATGAAAATGACATATAAAAGGAATTCTTTCAAATGAACCCAATTTACCACAGTTTTCTTCGTCTGTTCCGTCGTCACAGAAATTGATGAAGTCACAGATTTGGTCCTTTGATGCGCACTTGGTGGAGTCATCCTTGCATACCCTGAAACAGGGTGGTGTTACGTCTACATTTCAGGGGAAAAGAAAAGAATTAGCACGACAGATCAAGGCTGGGGATTATAGAAGCCCAAGACCCCAGGCAAAGCCAAGGCCTGGCAAGGCATTTCAACTATGATCCAGGACACAGCAGGGGCTTGAAGTTGATGGTTCAAGGCTGGGGATTATAGAAGCCCAAGAGCCCAGGCAAAGCCCAGGCCTGGCCAGGCTTTTCAACTATGATCCAGGACACAGCAGGGGCTTGAAGTTGATAGTTCAAGGCTGGGGATTGTAGAAGCCCAAGAGCCCAGGCAAAGCCCAGGCCTGGCCAGGCTTTTCAACTATGATCCAGGACACAGCAGGGGCTTGAAGTTGATGGTTCAAGGCTGGGGATTATAGAAGCCCAAGAGCCCAGGCAAAGCCCAGGCCTGGCCAGGCTTTTCAACTATGATCCAGGACACAGCAGGGGCTTGAAGTTGATAGTTCAAGGCTGGGGATTGTAGAAGCCCAAGAGCCCAGGCAAAGCCCAGGCCTGGCCAGGCTTTTCAACTATGATCCAGGACACAGCAGGGGCTTGAAGTTGATAGTTCAAGGCTGGGGATTATAGAAGCCCAAGAGCCCAGGCAAAGCCCAGGCAAAGCCCAGGCTTTTCAACTATGATCCAGGACACAGCAGGGGCTTGATGTTGATAGTTCAAGGCTTGGGATTATAGAAGCCCAAGAGCCCAGGCAAAGCCCAGGCCTGGCCAGGCTTTTCAACTATGATCCAGGACACAGCAGGGGCTTGAAGTTGATGGTTCAAGGCTGGGGATTATAGAAGCCCAAGACCCCAGGCAAAGCCCAGGCCTGGCCAGGCATTTCAACTATGATCCAGGACACAGCAGGGGCTTGAAGTTGATAGTTCAAGGCTGGGGATTATAGAAGCCCAAGAGCCCAGACAAAGCCAAGGCCTGGCCAGGCTTCTCAACTATGATCCAGGACACAGCAGGGGCTTGAAGTTGATAATTCAAGGCTGGGGATTATAGAAGCCCAAGAGCTCAGGCAAAGCCCAGGTCTAGCCAGGCTTTTCAACTATTATGATCCAGGACATAGCAGGGGCTTGAAGTTGATGGTTCAAGGCTGGGGATTATAGAAGCCCAAGACCCCAGGCAAAGCCCAGGCCTGGCCAGGCATTTCAACTATGATCCAGGACACAGCAGGGGCTTGAAGTTGATGGTTCAAGGCTGGGGATTATAGAAGCCCAAGAGCCCAGGCAAAGCCCAGGCCTGGCCAGGCATTTCAACTATGATCCAGGACATAGCAGGGGCTTGAAGTTGATAGTTCAAGGCTGGGGATTATAGAAGCCCAAGACCCCAGGCAAAGCCCAAATTGAGTTCAAGTTTATCAATCATCATGGACAGTATCCAGAAGCCATGCTTTATTGATTTCAAGCAGCTCTATTGTAGTGAAGTTCGGGGCTGACAAGAGGACGATTACAGGCCAGAAGGCCCAGGCCAGCATGGCTAGTCAGAGGCTGCATCCGAACAGTATTAAATTTTCTCTCCTTAAAGCATAAAGCATTTTGTACCTGGGCACACTCCATCCAAGATAGCGATGTCATCCAGAGCCATGTCCCCGGTGTGTGACTTCCCGACCACGCCTTCCACCATGATCTCAAAGGACTGCTTGGAGTCAGGTTCCACGTTGACGCTGGCGAAGCGCCACATGTCGCCCTTATCCCCGGAGGCGCTGAAGACATTCGGGCTAGGCCAGATGCTGACGCTTAGCGTGCCCATGTCCCCGCCTTTCATGTGGTACCAGAACTGCATGCAGTACTTCTTGGGCTCGAAGAAGCCGGAGAGAATGTAGGCCCTGTCGCCCTCGGCGCGAGGAGAGGAGGTCTCGATGTAGATGTAGGTACCTAAGGGTGAAAGGAGACAGTTTGGTCAATCTTTAAAGAGTGCCTGAGCTATTTGGAGGGACAGTTTCTCAAGATATTGGGCTTGAAGAAGCCCGAGAGAATGTAGGCTCTGTTGCCCTCGACGCGAGGACTGGAGGTCTCGATGTAGGAAGAGTGATAGAAGTTGGTTCAGAAAGTCTTTAAAGAGTGCCTGAATTATTTGGTGGGGCAGTTTCTTCAAATCTTGGGCTTGAAGAAGCCAGAGGGAATGTAGGCCCTGTTGCCCTAACAGTTGCCAAGTTGCCCTGGGCTCTAAGACGCCAGAGAGTAGGTAGGCCCTGTTTGTTGACCTCATCTCAATGAATAGAGGTTTCAATGTGGATGCATTGAAATAAATTCTCCTGAATTGTGTCAGGTTTCAACAATAAATTCTCCTGAACTGTCTCAGGTTTCAACAGACAGAGGAAGATAGCACCCCAAGTGTAGCATACCGTTGGACAGCTCTTTGCGAGCTCGTTCCATTCGTGATGATGTCAAAATGTTTCCTTTCTGACCAAAATTCTAGAAATGTTGTTGCGGAAGGTAAAACAAATAGAGACTGACCATATGGACTGCCGAATGTATGATCCGCTGCGGGACCCGTCCCGTAGGATAATGTCGCTCCCTTTTGTCGCACCCAGTCAAAGTCATCCATGTTGAACTCGGCGTTCTTCCAAGTGCACATGTCACCGGTCTCAAAGTTACAGTTGCCGTAAGGGAGGCAAGCTCCGTCTCGGAGACGGATGTCGTCCACGGCGATGTCGCCTTGCCAACTGTTACCACGGATGGCTTCGAAGACAATCTTTGCATAGATAAGAAATTTACATTTAAATACACTGTTTATACCAAATACTTCCCGAAAACCAATCATGTTTCCAAAATAACAGCGACTGGCTTAATTTCTAACACTTTGAACAAATAGAACTGCTGAAGTGGAAATCGAGCCTGTGATCCCCGGAACACCGTTCTGGTGCTCTACCAACAGACCTATCTAGATCTATGTTAAGTTGGAAGCTATTAAATCAGAGATAAAACCTTCTGTCCTATGAATAAACAAATAAATCAATAAGAGGGTTGCTATGACAGCTGTTGCTCGGCAACCTACCTGGAAACTGGTCAGGGAGACGATGGTGACCTCAGCGACGTGCCACTCGGGCCAGTTGTCGTAGTCGCGGCTAAACAGTAAGTCGTACTGACTGTTGGCTTTCTTGTACACATTCAGCGTGCCAATGTTGTAGCCGTAATTGTAGTACCTATTAAAATTTCATCAGATCAAATTAAAACAAACTTGTGATATAAGAAAGTAATGGTTGTGAAGACACCATGTATAAACTCTTTTCTAGAAGTGTGGTTCTGAAAAGAACCGGTGAGAAGTTGTATCGACGTCCCGGCCAGTGTGCTCTGGCCATCCTCAGGAGAGTATGTGTGTGACTTCCACCATTCAAAGCTTCAAATCCTACTTTATAGTCACAAACTTGTGATATAAGAAAGTAAGGTTTGCGGAGACACCATGTATAAACTCTTTTCTAGAAGTGTGGTTCTGAAAAGATCCGGTGAGAAGTTGATTTCGACGTCGATGTCCTCAGGAGAGAGTGTGCCTTGCAGCAGTAGTTTGTGGCTTTTAAAGGATTCCGAATGCAGTGGAGCGAGGACGGCCAGAATCCAATGGCCGGAATGTTGAGACATCTTCTTACCCGTTCTTTTCAGAACCACACTTCAGAAACACCATATAGGGAATAAATGCTTGCGTAAGAGTGGACAAATTCAGTGGTCATTGGTCAACATGCGCCGATCAAAATGAATGGTCAGAACATACCAGAACTGCAGACAACGTCCATTTGTCCTGGAGTACTTCGGACTGTCCAGTCTCGTGATATCGCCTGGGACACGGGGTGCGGACATTTCAGCATAGATGTAGTGTCCTACGCAAAAGGAAAGAAAAATAGCCGCAAAGTGACAACAACTGTCATGAACTTCAAGCCTGCCTAGGCCTTCAGGCCTGAAATCCTTCTCTTGTCAGCCCTGAACTTCACTACAATATAGCTGCTTAAAACCAAAAAAGCCTGGCTTCTGGATACTGTCCATGATCAATGTGGACTCAATCTGTCAATCAGGTTTATAGTACCAACTATGATCCAGGACACAGCAGGGGCTTGAAGTTGATAGTTCAAGGCTGGGGATTATAGAAGCCCAAGAGCCCAGGCAAAGCCCAGGCATAGCCAGGCTTTTCAACTATGATCCAGGACACAGCAGGGGCTTGAAGTTGATAGTTCAAGGCTGGGGATTATAGAAGCCCAAGAGCCCAGGCAAAGCCCAGGCATAGCCAGGCTTTTCAACTATGATCCAGGACACAGCAGGAGCTTGAAGTTGATAGTTCAAGGCTGGGGATTATAGAAGCCCAAGAGTCCATGCAAAGCCCAGACCTGGTTTTCTTGTACTCATCAAAGTATAGGCCTGTTTTTCCTGGTGGACTTTAGTCTTTGAAAATAGTCTGAAATGATTTGCTCCTACCGGTGATCGTTCCGTAGGTGTGATCGGTCGACGGGCCTGTTCCAGCGCTTGGGGTGTGGCCCTGTTGCAACGTCCAATCAAAATCCTCCGTCTTGTCCTGTTCATAGCCGCAGAAGCCGTTTTCGAAGTCGCAGAGTTCTTTGTGGAGGAAAATAAAGTACGGAGGGTCATATATAAAACTCTACCAAACTAGTAATGATCATCAAATATTACCACAATTGGAAACTGATTGCATTAATTTCAAATCATTGAAAAAGTGGACAAAGTGGAAATAAGTACTCCTCAAGCCAGGTTTCGTAAGGCCCTAGGACTGAATTAGGGCAAGAGACGTTGAGGATGGATGAATGGAGCTAATATTTACCTCCTGGAGGACAGGCTCCCTTGTGGAAATGAGATCATCCAGGGAAATGTCGCCCTTGTAGCTCGGTCCAGCAGATCCTTCTAATATGACCTGCAAGAGAGAGATATAACAACGTCATGTCAGAAGATCCTCAGTCTCTCCAGGGGTGGATTTCACGAAGCCTTACGATCAATCGTAACTCGAGATACGAAGGATAACAAATCGTCTCTTTAGACTTCTATACGTACGGTTTCAATGTATCATAAGTCCTACGATTGATAGTAAGTTATGAAGAGTTTGGTGAAATCGACCCCAGTCCATCTCGGTAGATTTTTTTGAAAGGGTCTTGATACCATACACAGCTTTGCTGTTGCTTCTTTCTGCTCTGCACAGTGTACTAGTAAGCAGGAGTTTGTGGGTTCGAATCCCACCTCAGCTAGCTTTGTGTCTAGTGGTAAAACATCTGCACTTGAAAGCAGATGTAATGGGTTCAAATCCCAATCCAACTAGCTTGGTGGCCTATGGTAAGACATCTGCACCAGCGAGGGTGTTGTGGCTTCGAATCCAGCCCCAGATAGCTTTAGTAGCCTAGTGGCAAGACATCTGCACTTGTAAGCAAGATGTCTTGGGTTCGAATCCCGCACTAGCTTGGTGGCCTATGGTAAGACATCTACACTAGCAAGGAGGTCGTGGGTTCGAATCCAGCCAATCTAGCTTGGTGGGCTATGGTAAGACATCTGCACTTGTAAACAGGAGGTTATGGGTTCGAATCCCACCTGACGGGCAAAGCTAAACGAGTACCTTGTATTGCTTGGTCTCCTGGAAGTGAACCAGTCCCTGGTTCCACTGCGGTCCGAACGATCCCATCTTCTCCCAGACGAGCGTCTCCGCATCGTCTGGATACGTCTTAGTGTAGATGCGCAGCTTGTCCACGTGAGCTCCGTACATGTGATACCAGAACTCCATGCAGTAACCGTTGCTGGTCGTATCCTTGAAATAGTCGGAGGCCAGACGGGCCACGTTGTCCTTACTCTGACCGCTGACCTCAATGTAAATATAATGACCTGGCGGGATGGAGAATGGAGGGTCAAGGGGTCAGAGGTCAGTATCGTTGAGCTATCATCTACGGATTCATGTCATGTTTATGTTGGCTACTAGTTTTCAGACGGTTTCATTGCTTCATAGCATAGGTTAAACATTTCACAGGTTCCCTTGCTCTGGGTTACCAGTGTCTTTCAGTTCCATTTATACTACATTCTTGTTGCATCATGGAGTGTATTCCTTAATAATAGAATATGTAATATTTCACTGGTTCTCATGCTTCAGGGTTACCAGTTTCTTCGAGTTCGCTTTATGCAGGATGCATCATTGAGTTTATATGCTTTCTTGGAGTTAAGGCCTGACGCAGGATCCTAGCAAGATCTTTATCGAAGGCTAAAGATTTAGGCCGTTAGCTTTCGATAAAAAGATCCTGCTAGGACTGAAACTCATCAGACCCTCCTATAACTCCAAGCAGTTTAATAAATTTCAGGTCATTATTTTGGTTGATGAGCAGTTTGCCGCAGTTGATTACTTGTATAGCTTCATAATGTGACATTTCACCGGTTCCCTTACTTCAGGGTTACCAGTCTTCCATTCACATTACTACATACCTGATGCATCACCGTGAGTGTGGTCGCTAGAGGGACCAGTTTCCACACTTCCTGTGGTACCAGTTTCACGTCTCCAGTCGAACTGGTCGTCCGGTGTTACCATCTGTGTCCACTGGCACCAGCCAATCTCAAAGTCACAGTCGTGGCTGTCAGGCGCTACAACGCAAAACAAATAAATATATGGATAAACAAACAAATAAACAAAACAAATAAATAAATAAACAGCCACAAGGCAAACGCGTAACCTGAATTAAAAGAATTATTCTATTTTGTCCTCAGTTTCATAAGGTGTGTTCGAGTAGGTCACCTAGGTCGCTCTATAACTCGGCTAAAATTGTCACTGAAATCAATTTTTTTCACCTCAAGAAATTAGCAAGCAATACAGCATAAAGTACTTACGATAGACTGGGGGCGGGGTCGGTGTGGTGGGTGGGGGATTGGTTGCCGGGCAGGGTCCATTCCAAAGGTCGATGTCGTCAATGGCAATATCGCCGTTGTAACTGGTGCCAACTGTGGCTTCAAAAATTGCCTGCCAGTGAAAAAAAAAAATTGAAAACAACTTGAAAGAAACTAAGCAAAAAAAAAAAAGCAAAAAAAAAGAAACACAAAATAAAATAAACAAATACAAAGAAACACTGAATCCCTAAAAAGACGAATTAATTATGCAAACCAACCCAGCACTGACCACTCTAAATTTTGACCAATCAGGTGGCATCTACTATCATACCGTCTATCACAAAGATAGCTGCTGCCGCGTGGACATGGGAAATTGACCAATCAAGATCCTCCGTCACGATCCTGACGGAAATGTTCTCAAAACAGATCTGATTGGCTGATGTGCTGCGTTACATATAATTTGCATGCACGCATGTATCAGACGTTCGTATGTAGTGGCACAGAGTAGAATGGGTGATACTCGGACTACACTGTATACCGTGTGGCTTCAAAATACACATAGCCTGCTGAGCTAGCTACAAAGAAAAAATGACAGGAATTATACAAAAAATCCATGTTTTTTTACCCAGAATTCGTTATCGGATGCCAGCGTGGCCTGACCGTACTTCCACACGTTGCCCTGGTTACCCTTCATTGTCCAAGCAGTGGTCAAGCTGCCCGGTATATGCGAGGACTGTGTGTAGACACTGAGTGAGTTGACCGTTCCACCGTACATGTGATAGTAGAAGGTCAAGCAACGGGCAGTGGTGGGGTCAATGTGCTCTCCGACCAGCCAGGCTTTATCCCCGCTGACCCGTGGTAGGGACGTCTCGATGTAGACGTAGAATCCTGGAAAATGACCGTGAACAAAAATCAAAACCTATCAGTACTCAGATTAGAATAGAGAGAGAAACGGTCTGGGCTTTGCCTGGGGGTCTTGGGCTTCTATAATCCCCAGCCTTGAACTATCAACTTCAAGCCCCTGCTGTGTCCTGGATCATAGTTGGAAAGCCAGACCAGGTCTGGGCTTTGCCTGGTGTCTTGGGCTTCTATAATCCCCAGCCTTGAACTATCAACTCCAAGCCCCTGCTGTGTCCTGGATCATAGTTGAAAAGCCAAGCCAGGCCTGGGCTTTGCCCACTTCTTGCACATGGTTCTCAAATATTTGTTTTGCTTAGCATAAAAGTTTCCGGCTTAGAAAGTTCTTTGAAGCCATCTCACCTCTTCCAGTTCCGGTGGTGTGGTCCGTTGAAGGCCCTGTCTGGTAGCTTGGCGTACCACCAGCTGTCCTCAGCCAATCAAAGTCATCTTCAGCTCCTCGGTAGTTGGACCAGGTGCACATGTCAATTTCAAAGTCGCAGAAGCCTTCCGGAGGGCAGGCTCCGTCCGTGACATCGATGTCGTCAAGGGCTATGTAGCCTGACGATGCCGAGCCAGCGGTGGCCTCAAAGACAATCTAAGACAAGAAAAAAACAAGATTTTTAACAATACGTCAACTATTTCAACCAAATTCTTTAGAGGAAGATGTTTTGCAGGATCTTTCCCAAAGGCTGCTCAGAGTTGGGAGGGCCTGACGTTTCGATCCTAGCACAGGATCTTTCTCAAAGGCTGCTCAGAGTTAGGAGGGCCTGATGTTTTGATCCTAGCAGGATCTTTCTCAAAGGCTGCTCAGAGTTTAGGAGGGCCTGAATTATTAAGAGGAAGATCCTGCTAGGATAGAAATGTCAGGCCCTTCTATTAAACTCTAAGGTCATATTTTAACGTACCCTGAATTTCTGCGAGTATGTGGAAGCCACTGTAACCTTGGCAACCCTCCAATGTGATCCCTGATCGCCGGTCTTGGACCAGCTGGTCGTCGGGAAGGAGCTTCCGTCCTCTTTCTGGTAGACGGTCAATGTACCGATGTCATCACCAAGCATCTGATACCAGAAGACCAGGCAGCGATCTCCTCCGGGCTGGTACACTCCACTCAGGAGGCGGGCATCGTCGCCGGGGTTACGCGTCAACGATTTCAAGACGTTGGCAAAGATGAAATAACCTGAAACACAAAATAATTGACCAATGAACTTGAAATTTTTTGGGGGGGGAAATTTTTAATTCTTTTGATGGTGAATTTGCCTAATTTTGGTTCTGACGACAAGATATTTGAGAGTGAAAATCCTGTTTTTTGTCTGTCCATTATCATCAATATGCTCCGTCTATTCAAACAAAATTGTATTTGACATAATGGTTTGTTTGTCCAGCATGTTGGTTTGTCTGTGTGTTTGTGTTTGTTTACTCATCTGAGGTACTTCAAACTTCAAAGTGTGTCCTGGGGCTAAATGGAAATTTGCTACACAAAGTAGCGATCGATTTTTCGTTAAACGATGGATTTGGGCTTAAGCGATGATTGCTAAATGTTAGTGAAATTGGCCCCTGGGGTCAATTTCACGCTTAACACAAAAAATTTGCTAGCCATGAAATATCTGGCTTTAAAGACAAAAACAGGATTAACAACCAAATGTCCATGTTTGTGCTTAGCAGCTTCATGAAATTGGCCCCAGACTGTTAGTTTGTCTGTGTGCTTGTTGTTTGTTTACTCACCTGCATCGGTTCCCAGTGTGTGATCCATTGGTGGACCGGTACCCAGCTGTTGGTCACCACTGATACCTCTCTGCCAGTCAAAGCCGGTTGTATCTGTCTGGTCGTTCTCCCATGAACACATATCGTGCTCAAATTCACACTCGTCTTAAAGACAGAAAAACGAAGAATTTTAAGTTTGGACATATCTCATTTGAAACCACACCCATTAAAAAAACCACACCCATTAAAAACCACACCCAATAGAAACCACACCCAATAGAAACCACACCCATTTAAAACCACACCCAAGCCTTAAGGCCTGAAATCCTCCTTACTATTGTACTTCCGCCATGCATAAGCCTTAAATCTAAACTGAAATCCTCTTCTTGTCAGCCCTGAACTTCACTCCAATAGAGCTGCTTAAAATCAATCAAGCCTGGCTTCTGGATACTGTCCATGATCAATGTTGACTCAATCTGTCAATCAGGTTTATGCCAACTATGATCCAGGACACAGCAGGGGCTGGAAGTTGATAGTTCAAGGTTGGGGGATTATAGAAGCCCAAGAGCCCAGGCAAAGCCCAGGTCTGGCCAGGCTTTTCAACTATGATCCAGGACACAGCAGGGGCTTGAAGTCGATAGTTCAAGGTTGGGGGATTATAGAAGCCCAAGAGCCCAGGCAAAGCCCAGGCCTGGCCAGGCTTTTCAACTATGATCCAGGACACAGCAGGCCCTTAAAGTTGAAAGTTCAAGGCTGGGGATTATAGAAGCTCAAGGGCTCAGGCAAAGCCTGATCAGGCTTTTCAGTGGCTGGGCCTGACCAGCAGTAAATTTTCTCTCCCTAATAAAAATGTTAGAATGTCTTACGGGCGGCGGGACACTGTCCGGGAAGCAGTTTGATGTCATCCAATGAAATGTCTCCACCCCAGGACTTGCCGACCACTCCCTCAAAGATGACCTCGTACGTCTCGTTGCTGGTCACAAAGTCTCTACCAAGGTGCCACATGTTAGACTGGGTACCAGACTTCTTATAAACCTATGCAGATAGAAAGTATGTATCTATGATGTATGATTGAGTAGTCGGGTGCCAGGGGTTGAGTTGGTACCAGACTCCTCACACACTAAGGTCAAGTTTCAGGGCTCTGCTTACCTTACTAAGCGTAGAATCAGCGGTTACGAAAACAGAACATTCTGTGCTTATGAGGTCTTATTTTATGGAAAAGCAAGAAATGTTCAGGTTGCGGTTGCTTCAGGATTTCTCGCTTACTGGGCTTGTGCTAGAAATTTGGCGCTAACCCTGTAAGCGCGGTATCATTATGCTTAGCGTAGAATTCTGTAGTAAGCCGAGCTATGAAATACAGTCCAGTACACTTACGGCAGTTTCTACTCCACTGGCTGTCTTCATGAAGATGTTGAGCTCAGCGATGTCCGGACCGAACATGTGATACCAGAATTCCAGGCAGTATTCGGAAAACGGCGCCATGTCGCCTGTCGACAGGCGTGCCTTGTCACCCTCTTTTTTTGGTGCCGACGCCTCGATGTAAACATACTTGCCCTTCTCTGCAGATTATAAAAGGGATGACGTAGACGGAAAAATGTAACTGATTCCAATGAAATTAGTATTTGGTCGTCTTTTATTCTTCATACATTCATTTTAGGGAGAGAAACTTGAATGCTGGTTGATGGGCACAGCCACTGAAAAGCCTGGCCAGGCCTGGGCTTTGCCTGAGCTCTTGGGCTTCTAAAATCCCCAGCCTTGAACTATCAACTTCAAGCCCCTGCTGTGTCCTGGATCATAGTTGGCACTATTAAACCTGATTGACAGATTGAGTCCACATTGATCATGGACAGTATCCAGAAGCCAGGCTTTGCTGATTTTAAGCAGCTCTATTGTAGTGAAGTTCAGGGCTGACAAAGAGGAGGATTTCAGGCGTAAAGGCCCAGGCCTGGCCTGACTTTTCAACTATGATCCAGGACACAGCAGGGGCTTGAAGTTGATAGTTCAAGGCTGGGGATTATAGAAGCCCAAGACCCCAGGCAAAGCCCAGGCCTGGCCAGGCTTTTCAACTATGATCCAGGACACAGCAGGGGCTTGCAGTTGACAGTTCAAGGCTTGGGATTATAGAAGCCCAAGAGCCCAGGTAAAGCTCAGGGCCTGGCCACAGGCTTTTCACTGGCTGGGCCTGACCAGTATTAAAGTTTCTCTCTTTTTGGTTAAATATCCCTCAATATCTTGGTCATGACTTACTTGTTCCTAGGGTGTGGTCAAACTGTGGTCCAGTGTTGGTTGACCCGGTGCTTCCGGCCTGCACCGTCCAGTCAAAGTCGTCCGTGGTTACCTGCGTCCAGCCGCAGACCGTGCCGGACTCAAAGTTGCAGCTCAGATCTGACCGAGGAGAAGAGGATGGTACGACAAAATGAGGCATGACGGTGAAGAAAATTAAAGTAAAAAATGTATAATGGAGAGTTGCTATACTAACCACTGCAAGAACGAATATCGTCTTTGGCTCCCAGTTTTTGTGCACAACACAGCCAAGACCAAGCACGGGTATAAATTGAGACCGTGCAAGTGTCTTCATCAGCTTGATAAAGGCTAGCAGTCTGAAGCCGAAACGTCGCTACCAGCCAACATCGTGAGACATAGAACACTTAGCTTCTTACCATTTTCCACGATGAAAAACCTCTTTTCTAGTACACTGGACATTGTTGTTTTAACCTGGGGCCAATTTCACGACCTTGCTTAGGACAAGAATTTGCTTACAATGAAAGTTCTGCCTTAATAAAGAACAGGATTAACAACCGAAAAGTTTTTCTTACCCGAGTCTGGTCCGCACTTGTCAAACGTGATGTCATCGATGGCGATGTTAGTGAGCTGGCTAGGGTCCAGGAAACTCGAGCCAGGCGACGCCTCAAACCGGATCTGAACCACAAAAACAGATTATGATATATCACTAAAACGTGAAAAAAAAAAAAAAATGACCAGAGCGGGATTCGAACCTGTGAACCCTGGGATAACATACCAGGCGCTCTACAAACTGAGCTATCCAGCCCTATGTTGGAGGTGTCCATAAAACTTGTATAATTACGATAGTTGACAAGGCTCATGGCAAACCGCGTGAAAAGCTTTTCGGGATGATTGCGATAAAACTATAGATAATTTCAGGACACAGCAAGGGCTTGAAGTTGATAGATCAAGGCTGGGGATTATAGAAGCCCAAGACCCCAGGCAAAGCCCAGGCCTGGCCAGGCTTTTAATCTATGATCCAGGACACAGCAGGGGCTTGAAGTTGATGGTTCAAGGCTGGAGATTATAGAAGCCCAAGAGCCCAGGCAAAGCCCAGGCCTGGCCAGGCTTTTAATCTATGATCCAGGACACAGCAGGGGCTTGAAGTTGATGGTTCAAGGCTGGGGATTATAGAAGCCCAAGAGCCCAGGCAAAGCCCAGGCCTGGCCAGGCTTTTAATCTATGATCCAGGACACAGCAGGGGCTTGAAGTTGATAGTTCAAGGCTGGGGATTATAGAAGCCCAAGACCCCAGGCAAAGCCCAGGCCTGGCCAGGCTTTTAATCTATGATCCAGGACACAGCAGGGGCTTGAAGTTGATGGTTCAAGGCTGGGGATTATAGAAGCCCAAGAGCCCAGGCAAAGCCCAGGCCAGGCCAGGCTTTGCAACAGTGACTGTGCCCAACCAGCATTCAAGTAGGAATGACCCATCTGAATTTTAATATCAGGCCTTTTGCCATAGTTACCGTGTAAGTATTGGCCACCCGAGGTCCCACTTTCAGCTTTCCAGTCTTCCACTGGTCAGCGGATTGTGAAGTGATGAGCGTGGTACCGTCGGGGAGATTATTCTGGTAGACAGTGATGATCAGGGAACCGGGGTCCGTCCCGCCTTGGAAGTGGTACCAGAAATTCATCTCGCATCTACGACGAAAATGAAAGATTTTTATAATTAAAGGTACAGTACAGGATTGGTCACATACCCAAACAGAAATGTTCACAGATTCACGTATAACTTTCAGGATATGAAAATGGTGCTGGTAGAAACATACCTTTAAAATATTTTTGCCTGAAATGGTGTATTTATCCAGAAAGTAGTAAAACAAAGACCAAGACCGAAAATTAGTTTTGATCAAAAACTAAGATTTCTGATCCAGCTTTGCTTACTTTGATCCGCGGTTGCCTAGCAACGGGCTCTGCAAGATGGCCGTGGTCAGGAAGGTTCCTGTGGTGCTGTCGACGAACATGTACCAGCCTTTGCCCGTGGTGTGATCAGTGGTCGGAGCGTGGGGTTTGGAGGCGTCCGTGGACTGTCTCCTCTCCCACTGGTAGAGCCCGGAGGTGATCCCGAGCCAGCCGCACTGCTCCGTCTCAAAATCACAGTTGCCTAGAAGATGTAAAGAGTAAAATTAGCCAATCATTTTAGTACGATAGAGTGTGTCACCCAGGTCGCTCCGAGTCACCTCCCGTACCGTTCGATTAGGTCTGACGTCATTCTTGGGGTTCACCCAGGGCAGTCACCAGTGACCCTACTCGCGAGCAGAGTCAGTGGTGGGAAACACGTCACACAAATTCAAGATGGCGGAAAGGTAAGCAAGCCAAATTCTCGAAAACCTACCACAGTTAAGCTCGTCTGAATTATCGGGACAATCGTTGTTGCTGTCACAGACAAGAAGAGCATCGATGCAGGTTCCGTCGGCGCAGGCGAACTGAGAGGTGGAGCACGGATTAGCCGTTGGGTCGATGGGGATCTTTGTCGGTGCAGGATCAATGGGCAAGGCGCCCTTGAACTCCTTGCAATCCGAGGTGAAGGAGATGTCGTCAATGGCGATGTCGCCGTAGATACCGTTGCCGACGGTTGCCTCGATCAAAACCTGGAACGTCAAGATCATTTGGATAAGGATTTCAGCCACACTGCAAGTTAATTCCCATTCATTGTTGTAATACCAGCTCTGGATGTAACAGAGTTTAATGGCTTAGGCTGTGGCTTTGGCTGTTGCTCAGGGCAATCATACCTGTACAAAGAAATAGGCTTAGCCACAACCAAAGCTGTAATTGAAAACTGGCTTCTCTCACAGAGGAGCCACGAGGTCAGATTGGAGGTGACCTTTCAACTTTGACTCCTCTTGCTGACTTGGTGCAATCACAGCTCTTTGAAAGAAGACTCGGGGTTCGATTTCACAAAGCCCTATGATCGATCGTAACTCGAGTTACGAAGGATAACCCAATATATCCTACGTAGGGCTGCAATGTATCCTAAGTCCTACAATTGATAGTTACGATGAGTTTGGTGAAATCGAGCCCAGAGGAGTTTTCCAGTGCACCTTCCAACCCTCACCCCTGACCCGTACTGACCTGGAAGTTCTTGTCCAAACCCAGGGTGATCTCGGCCCTCTCAAAGAAGTCGCCTTGGTTTCCGGACACGCTCCAGATGTTCTGCATGGGTCCGTTGAGCGTGTCCCAGAGGTAGACAGACAGCTTGCCGATGTTGATGCCGTACATGTGATAGTAGAAGCGAATCTTGCACTTGGTGGACGTGTCCTTCTGGATGTTGTAGCTTGCCAAGAAGGCTCTGGATCCTTGGGGAGCTGAGGAGCTCTCTAGGAACAGGTAGGTGCCTTTAGAGAAGACAAAGAAGGAGAAGAAAGAGAATATGAGATGTGGAAGTAGAAGGAAGTTTTGCAGTTGGTGGATGTTTCCTTCTGGATGTTGTAGCTTGCCAAGAAGGCTCTGGATCCCTGGGGAGCTGAGGAGCTCTTTAAAAACAGGCAGGTGCCTTAAGAGAGGAAGAAGATGAAGAAGAATGTAAATATGAGGAATTAGAAGCTTGGTGAGTAAAAAGATAGGAATAACTGACGTGGATTACCAGGAACTACTTCGGTGAAAAAGCTTTGTAGACAGAATGGTATAAAGAGCCTTCTAAAAGGACGTAGAGGTCACAGAAAGATGACAATGGGATCCAGAATCCAAGACAATGGAATGAACTAGGACTGACTGTCGTGGATTGCCAGAAACTATGTTGATCCGGGAACTGTCAAAGAAGGGGTAGGTGCTTTTGAAGAGGAATTCGGAGGAGACAATTTTAAAAGCTGAGGAATTGGGAACTAAAGGATGGTTGGTGAAGGGTTGGTCAAGAAGCTGGTCAATGGGTCTGGCCAAACGTTGGATGGAATATAGAAGGTCCAGAATGTGATTAGATACTGACCGGTGGACAGTCCAGTGGTGTGGTCTCTGGCCGGACCGGTCCAGGGCGTACGGGTCAGTCCTTGGTGAGCTTGCCAGTCCAGCTCGTCGGTCACCAGCTGTGTCCAGTCGCAGACGGTGGACTCAAAGTCACAGGGGTGGTAGGCGTCTACGACATTGACGATAAAGAAACAACAAGAAACAAAAATTACAAAGTGAGGACTATTTCACAAAAAAGACAGCAAGAAGCAAGAGTTGAAAATCTCCAATAAATTTCATAAAACCAGTCTTTGTTAATAATAACAAAATTGACAAAAATCGTGACTGCGTAAAAATTGCCCAGCCCAAAATGCAACCAAACAAAAGACAATACGGCGTCACCATGAGTTTGGAAAGCGTTGGCCAATTTGTAGACAAACTGTGCATCTTTCCACATGCATAGTTTATTATTAACAAAATCAATTCCGAAAATTGTAATTGGCCAACGCGTTGCAAACTCATGGTGGCGCATTATTGTGAATCGCGCGTATTGACAATCATGGACACCTCCACCAATGTTGGTTGACTACTGGCGCGGTAAAACAAAAATTCACAGATGAAGTAAGTTTTGATTTCTCCTCTTAATAATATCTTCCAAAGAACAAAAATTTAGGGGAAAAAAAAACCCAAACAATTTTCCGTGAAAAGAAAAAATAAGAAAAAACTAGAAATAAAAAAACTAGATATAGTCATACCCCTGAGTCTGCTAATCACTCAAGCCCAACAGTCTTCAAAGACAGAAATTAAAAAAATATCTGAAAAATTTGGCCGGAAAGAAAAAAACAAAAAACGAAGAAAAAACTAGACATAAAAAACTAGAGATAGCCATACGCCAAGCCTGCTTATCACTCATGTGCCCACAGTCATCAAAGACAGAAATTAAAGAAAGAATCTGTAAAAATGTGGGCGGAAAGTAAAAAAAAAACCGTAGAAAAAACTAGACATAAAAAACTAGAAATCAAAGAAAAAACCTGATAAATTTTGGAAGAAAAGAAAAAAGAAGAAACAAACTAGATATAAAAAACCTAGAGATACTCATACCACAATTCAGCTCATCGCTCATGTCACCACAGTCATCCGTCAAATCACAGACCCGATTGTTGTCCACGCAGTTACCACGGGTACACTTGAACTGATCCGAGCCGCAAGGGGTCGGGGACGGGCCTGAACAAAAGAAACAGAAATCAAATTAAAAAGTTCAAAGGTCATACAGAGGTCAAAGTTTAAGAATACATACAAAATACATTTCTAATACGAAACATTGGTTACCAGCCAAGATGTATGGCTTTTTAAAGGCATACCGCTTTAAGACTGGTACTTTGCAAATTCCGCATAACATGAACAGTTGGCGAGCAATCTGTACCTTTATGAAAAGTTTTATAATCGATTGAAAGGTCAAAGGTTATTGAATTTTTACCTGGCAGGCCACACCCAACGAAAGAGACGTCGTCAATGGCGATATCGCCCAGGACTGTGAAAGACCTGGTGGCTTCAAACACAACCTGAAAGCAGAATGGAACCGGATTAAACAGGTACAAGTCAGATCAAACCGGTCCAATAGGAATACATTCTGGAGCGGGTTTTAACTGGTACATATTGGATCATGCCAGTTTTTAAATCTAGTGTAAGCTGGATCAAACTGGATAAAACAGGACCTAGCGAGTTTAAACTGAATCAAACTATTATCAAGCTGGTTCAAACTGGATCAGGCCTGTTTATCAAACTCAAATGAAAAAACTAGATCAAACTGGATCAAACTTGTATAAACAAGATGGAACAACCTGGAGTAAAACAGATTGAACTACTTTAGTTTAAGCCTAATTAACCTGACTAATTAACCAAATGGAACAAACTGGATCAAACTAGATCAAACTGGATCCACATTCACTGACACATGCAGACAGCATCTGGAAAAGAATGACTGCATTGAACCGGCTCAGAGCGGATCCAACAGGCTGTAACTGACCTTGAATGGTTGTGTCACGCGGCCCAAGCCGTACTGCACACCGTGCCACTGATCACCCATATCCTGGTCAAAGTAGACGAGCATGGTTCGTGTTGCCCCGGTAACGAGATAAACTTCCAGCGAGCCAATGTCTGTGAACAAAAAGATGAACTTTAAAGTTGATAGTTCAAGGCTAGGGATTATAGAAATCCAAGAGCCCAGGCAATGGCCAGGCCAGGCCAGGCTTTTCAACTATGATCCAGGACACAGCAGGGGCTTGAAGTTGATAGTTCAAGGCTAGGGATTATAGAAGCCCAAGGGCCCAGGCAAAGCCCAGGCCAGGCCAGGCTTTTCAACTATGATCCAGGACACAGCAGGGGCTTGAAGTTGATAGTTCAAGGCTGGGGATTATAGAAATCCAAGAGCCCAGGCAATGGCCAGGCCAGGCCAGGCTTTTCAACTATGATCCAGGACACAGCAGAAGCTTGAAGTTGATAGTTCAATACTGGGGATTATAGAAGCCCAAGAGCCCAGGCAAAGCCCAGGCCTGGCCAGTATTCAAGTTTCTTTCCCTTTTGTTTCATGGACTTACCGGTTCCGTACATGTGGTACCAGAATGACATCAGGCAAGTTGACGATGCTTGGTTCAAAGTGGGTGACTCCAGGTTGGCTTGGCTATAGCTTGATCCGGTGTTGGCGTTTACAAACATGTAATGCCCTGATTTTAAACAAACAATACGTCAAATTAATATGGAGGAATGGAAAGACTGCCCAGTATTCTATTATTTTATTCATTGTCATGTACATATTTTGTATTTACGCCCTTTTGGTTTTGAAATATCCCCAAGGAAATTATATATCAAAATTGAACGATGAATGTTATTTCTTCTTGGATATTGCCTGGAACTGGTTGCCTGTAAATTGCCTCATGTGACATGGGTATAAGAAACAAAATTGTAAATTTCAAATTAAATATTTGAAGGAGAGTATGTTACCGGCGGCGGTGTTGAAAGTGTGATCCGTTGACGGTCCAGTGTTTGCGGAGGGAGTCGCACCGGAACCGATCTCCCATTTGTAGGATCCGATGCTGGTGTCTAACCAACCGCATGCTCCGCTCTCAAACTTGCACGTCCCTGAAACAACCAAGAAATACACAAATTGTTAGAAGGTGAACAAAGAAAAATTGACTGGAGCGGGATTTGAACCCGCAACCCCCGGGATGCTGTACCGGTGCTCCTCTATCTGAGCTATCTATCCAAGGGTACCAGTGGCTAGCAAGGTACCAGTGCCAATTGTCTTTATACCAAAACATGGTAGCCGTGACAAGTATGGGTACTAGTACTTAACACGGGTACCAGTGCAACACATGGGTACCAGTGACTAACACAAGTACCAGTGCCAAGCATGAGCACCAGCATCATCACATACGTAAACCAGCTAAAAAAACTGGTACTCACCACAGTCCTTTTCCTCTGACTTGTCACCACAGTCGTCCACAAAGTTACAGATGAGCGTCTTGTCGGTCAAGCAGTTTCCGTTCTTACACTGAAACTGGCAAGCTGGGGGCTGGGTGGGGGGCGTGCATAGTCCCATGTACATCTGAATATCATCAATGGCGATATCACCTTGGTAACCAGTTCCCCGTATTCCTTGGAAAACCACCTGATGAATATTCAAAGAGCAAGTCATGAATATTCAATTTTAGCTAATTATTCAATTGGTAATCATTTAATATGTGAATATGCATTCGAAACTAATACAGTGAGAGAAATTTTAATTTTGGTCAGGCCCAGACACCGAAAAGCCTGGACAGGCCAAGGCCTGGGCATTCTGGCCTGAAATCCTCCTCTTGTCAGCCCTGAACTTCACTACAATAGAGCTGCTTCAAATCAATCAAGCCTGGCTTCTGGATACTGTCCATGATCAATATGGACTAAATCTGTCAATCTGTTTAGTGGCCAATTATGATCCAGGACATAGGCGCTTGAAGTTGATAGTTCAAGGCTGGGGATTACAGAAGCCCAAGACCCCAGGCCAAGCCCAGGCCTGGCCAGGCTTTTCAACTGTGATCCAGGATACAGCAGGGGCTTGAAGTTGGTAGTTAAAGGCTGGGGATTATAGAAGCTCAAGAGCCCAGGCTCTTGCGAATGACTGACAGCTAGCTAGATGAGTTGACCAACACACAGACTAACCTCATAGACTGTAGACGGCTTGGGAACGCTGACCAGAACGTGCAACCAGAAATCTCCCTGCTCTGTATCCTCGGTCCACAGCTTGGTCCAGTAGTTGGGATGGAGGATGTTGGTCTGCTGCCAGACTGTCAGAGTACCTACAGAATGATACAGGCAAAAATAGAACAGTGGACTTGATTATGTTTGGCTGATTGCCAAGCGTGCAATGGAATGTTGGCACGTTGCCAAGAGTGCAATAGAGAGTTGGTCTGTTGCCAGACTACCTTACAAATTAAAAGGTTTACTAGAGTATATTTGGTTATTTGCCAAGGATACAATAGAATGTTGGCACATTGCCAAGCATGAAATAGTGTGTTGGTCTGTCGAAAGACAAACAAGTCGAAAGAATACCTACAGATACAGGCAAAGAATGAAAAGGTGGACTAGTTGGCTAATTGCCAAGCAGGCAATAACAGAGAACTCACAGATACAATCAAGGATGAAAAGCCAGACTATAGTAAGTTTGGCTTATTGCCAAGCTTGCAATAGAATGTTGGCAAGTTGCCAAGCATGCAATAGAATGTTGGCATATTGACAGTCAATTTCATGGTCAGTGATAAACTCAAAATCATTCAGCCTTGATTAATTTTGAATCACGTCGCCTCAGTTAGGTCAAATTATGATCATCAAAAGTATCACTTGCTTCATAACTTACCGATGTGGTTGCCGTACATGTGGTACCAGAAGCTAAGACACCTATCCTTACGAGAGAGCGTCTCCGATATCAGGTAGGCGTAGTCCCCTTCCTTCGTGGGGGCGGACGACTCGATGAAGGCGTAGTACCCATACTTGGTACCGAGGGTGTGGTCGGTGCTGGGGCCTGTATAGGAGCTACCCGTCTTGCCGCTGTTGCGCAACCAGTCAAAGTCGTCGTTGGGGATGTTCATGTAGAGACAGAAGTCGTTCTCGAAGTCGCAGGTGCCGGAGGGCGTGCACTGGGTACCGGACATGTCTATGTCGTCGATGGCAATGTCGCCCTTGGGACCGGTGCCAGCCAAGCCTTCGAAGACGATCTGTTAGAATCGGCATAAAAAGACAGACTACCATTTTAGGGGTCGATCACAACAGGCTGACGGTTTTTCCCGAGGACGGCCAGAGCACACTGGCCGTACGTCAATTTCTTACTCACCGGTTCTTCTTAGAACCACACCTCTTCAAAAGAGAATTTAGAATAGTGCCTCCACAAACATTTAGTTTAAGTTTCTACCATGCAAAACTTCAAATGTCATTTAGAGAGCAGGGGTTAAATGCTGACTTGGAAGAGCTCGACACATCAGCAAAGAGCCTTCTGTTTGACAAAGCTGAGGAGCTGCTGCTTAGGTTCCGACTGACAGACGGCTTCTTCAAGAAAGCCGCATCACCATCAACGCCTAGCTCCCTTTATTGAACGCTCTCTCACCCTGTATGGATAAGCTGATTGGATAGAGACCTCGGCAGCCAGCCAATAGGCAAAGGCGTTGGAGTAGCGCGTCCAGACAGTCGACCCCTTGTTCCCGTTGACCTCGACATAAACCTTGAGGGCGTTGACGTCCACGCCGACCATGTAGTACCAGAACCTCATGCAGGTGCCGAAGGTGGCTGGGTATTCCTCGGAGCGCATTCTGGCCACGTCGTTGTTCTTCTTGTTGGTGACGTCGATGTACATGTAGTGACCTAGAGCGAGGAAGCAAGAGGACAAAGATTTGTGTCTTCAGGTGCCTGGTCTTGCCTGTCTTACTCTATAAAAGTTGTGAGACATGGACCTTGACTGGGGGCCTGGGGAAACGACTCAATGTCTTTGGTACTGGGTCTCTGAGGAGGATCCTTGGGTACCGCTGGTCAGACCGTGTGTCTAACGAGAGGTTACTCAGGGAGAGTCAGATGAGACCTATAACCTGCATGATACGTGAGCGCCAGATGTGACTGTACGGTCATGTGGCTAGATTCCCTGTGAGTGATCCTGCCAAGCGGATTCTCCTCTGAGAGAACTCTTTCTGAGCTGCCAAACGATTAGTTGCTGTTGGCCTATAGGGGGCGACAAACAAAACCACTACAAACCTTGAGCAGACTGGTAGGTGTGGTCATTGGGAGGTCCAGTCTGAGGTGTCGCCGTGGCTCCCGTACCCATCGTCCAATCAAAATCATCGGTTTTATCCTGTGCGAAACCGCAGTCTCCGTGCTCAAAATCACAGGTCACTGTTTAATATAGAAGAACAAAGTGCAACAAGTTGAAAGTCATTTGAAAATTTGGTATGATGAAGAACAAGGTTGCAGGTTTTGACTCAAATAAAGCCAGAGTCTAAGGCAAGAGCTCAAGCCTGAGTTTAAGCCTGAGCCTAAGCCTGAGCCCAGGTAGGAACTCAAGTAAATAGCCAGAGCCAGAGCTAAAGCCAAAGCCCAAGACAAGAGCTCAAGCCAAAGCCCAAGACAAGAGCTCAAGCCAGAGCCTAAGCCAGAGCCTAAGCCAGAGCCTAAGCCAGAGCCTTAGCTAACACCAAACCTAGTGGCTACGTCAGAACCTATGCCAGAGTCTACAACAAAGACTAAGCCAGAGCCTAAAGCCAGAGCCAAAGTCACATCCTAAGAAACAGCCTCAGCCAGAGCCTATTAAGAAAGAGCCATGACTTACTCAGGGTAGGGCAATCTCCATTGAACACAGCCAGGTCATCCAAAGCAATGTCACCTCGATATGAATTCCCACGAACAGCTTCAAACACGATCTGAAAAAAATACCAACCAAAGTAATAAACTGCTGCAAACTGCTCATCAGCCAAAATAATGACCATGCTTAAAGCAAATTGTGTGCTTAAAGGTAGTATCATACTTTGGTAAGAAACCAAAACAGACATTTTCACAGATTTACGTTTAACTTACAGGGTATGAAGATGGTGATGGTAGAAACATACCGTTAAAATGTTTCCGCCTGAAATGGTGTATTTATCCAGAAATTAGTAAAACAACGACCGGAAATCTTTTTGATCTTTTAAAAGATCAAAAATAAAAGAGAAAAGACTTAAGAAATACTGTGGCTGTTTTTCAATGTTTTCTCAAAAAGTGGGCACCGTATGGGACTGACATTTTCAAAGATGACTGTGACTGTATCTTCCTTGATATTTTTGCTCATGAATCTGCATTTCTTTGACAAAAACCAAAGTATGATACTACCTTTAAAGCAAATTGTGTGCTTAAGCAGCTCTATGAAATTGACCCCCGACTTTATTCTGAAGTTTGAGGTCTAGTACCCAGTCTCCTCTCTACTCACAGCGAATGAGCCAGTCATGAAGACCTGACCGTACTTCCAGACGGGGCCCTGGTCGCCCTTCCTGGTCCACTCCACTGTGTCCTTGGATTTCTCTCTGCGGATGACATTCAGCTTCTCGATGTTGGGCCCGTACATGTGATACCAGAATGTCACGCACTTGCCCAGGTTTGCCGAGTCCATGTTGGGGGAGGTGATGTGGGCCGTGGCTCCGGGCTTTTGACCAGATGCCTCAATGTAGATGTAATATCCTAGCAACGATCGAAAAGAGTGTCATAGATTTTAGAGCTTTTCTACATCTTCTTTTGCTATTGGGGAAGAGGAACTTTAATACCGGTCGGGCCAAGACACTGAAAAGCCAGGCCAGGTCTGGGCTTTGCCTGGGGTCTTGGGCTTCTATAATCACCAGCCTTGAACTATCAACTTCAAGCCCCTGCTGTGTCCTGGATCATAGTTGAAAAGCCAGGCCAGGCCTGGGCTTTGCCTGGGCTCTTGGGCTTCTATAATCCCCAGCCTTGAACTATCAACTTCAAGCCCCTGCTGTATCCTGGATCATAGTTGAAAAGCCAGGCCAGGTCTGGGCTTTGCCTGGGGTCTTGGGCTTCTATAATCACCAGCCTTGAACTATCAATTTCAAGCCCCTGCTGTGTCCTGGATCATAGTTGAAAAGCCAGGCCAGGTCTGGGCTTTGCCTGGGGTCTTGGCACTATAGTTGGCACTAAAAACCTGATTGACAGATTGAGTCCACATTGATCATGGACAGTATCCAGAAGCCAGGCTTGATTGATTTTAAGCAGCTCTAGTGAAGTTCAGGGCTGACAAGAGGATTTCAGGCCTGGCCAGGCTTTTCAGTGGCTGGGCCTGACCAGTATTGAACTTTCTCTCCCTTATTTTAACGTCAGGCGAGGACAAACTCTTCGCTGCAATGCATCTATTGAAAAATGAGTTTACCTTTCGTTGTGCCAGTGGTGTGGTCGTACTTTGGCCCTGTGAAGCCGGAATTGGTTGCCCCCTTTTTGCGATTCCATTTGAAGTCCCCAGTCGCTGTGTTCTTCCACGTACACCAGCCCGACTCAAAGTCACAGTCGTACTGGCTTGGCACTGCAAAGGCAACCAAAAAAAAAAATTATAAAAATATCACAATAATGATATGCATAATTATTATGGGGTGCCGTGGCCTAGTGGTCTGCCGTGTTGAACTCAAGATCTTGTGGTCAATCTACAGATTGTGGGTTCGAATCCAGCCACGGGTTTATGGTGCTTGCGTCCTTTGGCAAGACGCTTTGTCACATATTGGGCCTGGCCTGGCTATTCAGCGGTTGGGCCCGATAAACTTTCTCAGACTTACAGTGGGTCGGTGGTCCTGGGGTCGTGGGTGGTAAGGTCGGAGCAAAGACACACGGCGAGGGCTCCAAGTCAAGATCGTCTAGTGCCATGTCTCCTCGAAAGTCATTCACATAAGTTCCTTCGATCAGCACCTGACCAGAAAAAAGGTCAATCGGTCAAATTTTGGAGAAATGTAGGACTACTTACAATAAAGGACTGAAAGGGGGTACCTTGTCCACAGCAAGGCAGCAATGAATGCCTCCACCCCTATGGTGTGGAGAAACCAGTCCCTCACACTGAAACAAGACCGATGGTCTCTTCACAGTATAAACAGGACTGGAAGGGGGTACCTTGTCCACAGCAAGGTAGCAATGAATGCCTCCACCCCTATGGTGTGAAGAAACCAGTCCCTCACACTGAACAAGACTATGAGGAAAATGCTTCAGTATTTTTATCGGTGGATTTCAAAAATCAATCTTCACGGTCTGGTACCTGGAATTCTTCGGTACTGGTCAGTGTGAGCTGCTTGTTCAACCAGATGTTTCCATGGTCACCAGTCTCTGACCAAACCTTGGTCTTTGCGTTCTTCTTATCTTCTGTATAGACGGTCAACGTTCCGATTCCTGTTAAAAAACAACAAATATTATTAAAAAATTTGACAATGAGACAATTTCTTTCCAATTACAAATTTCAAAAAGACTACAAAAAAACTTTATAAACTTTCACAAAAACTCTAAAAGAAGTGAAAATGAAACGATACACCAAAATATAAACTGTAAATCAAAATCAAAATTAACAATGTCAAAAGAAAAATGGAAAACATACAAATACTACTACAAATCCCAAAGTGAAACCATCATTCCCCTGGGGACGAACAGAGCACACTGTTCAGAACGTTGAGATAATACAAACGGTTCTTCTCAAAACCACACACTCTCACAGAAGAGATTACATGGTGTCACCGCAAACCTACCTTACTTTTGAAACCATCAAACATTAAAAAAAAAACTAAGTATAAACTAAGTAAGAAAATGAAAAATACGAAAAAGAAAGAAAAAAAAAGTACTTGGGAGCATTTTTAATTTTTAGCCACATGAGAAATTACAAATGCTCTGATAATGAAATTTGGAGAAAAAAATTTGAAAATTGTCGGAATTGATAAAATAATTATGATAAATAGTCTGATGTCGTACCTTTGCCGTACATGTGATACCATAGTGAGAGGCAGGAACCAGTCGTAGCGTCCAGGTGCTGACTGACGAGTATAACTTTGTCGTTCTTCTTCATTGAGGAGAAAGACGTCTCGTAGTAAATGTAGAAACCTAGAAGACAAAGAATATTCAGTTTCATCTCAGAATTGGGCGTTCAGACATAGTACTAAAAGGGTCTATCTTTGGTGTAAACTGAAAAGGGTCTACCTACTTGTGTCTGAACGGTCTACGATAGACTCCTTTTGGTGCTAAAAACGATCTTCGAAAACATAGAAGGCGTTCAGACACAGTACTCAAAGTGGTCTATCTTAGGTTTAAACTGAAAAGGATCTGCCTACTTGTGTCTGAACGGTCTACGATAGATTCTTTTTGGTGCTAAAAACGAAAACTTAGACTGCCGAGGAGGGATGGTCTAGACCGGTCTACAAATGTGCCTTAAAACATCTGAACAGTCTATCTCAACCACATCCAGGTTAGAGTGACCTCGAGCGGTTGCATAACTCACTTGTGATTTATGTCACTATTTAAGAGAAGTTTAGTTTCAGAGTTATGCAACACGAGTGACCTCTAAACACCAGAGATAGACTGTTTTCAGTTTAACCCTGTGTAGTATGGACACAAGGGGTTTGGGATGAAATGTTCACCTCCCGCTGTGACCGCAAAGGGTAGACCTTTTTCGGTCGAAGGTAGCAATTATGAAACTTACCACTGTCCGAGTTTGTGGTGTGGTCTGTGCTCGGACCTGTGTAGTAACTGGCTGTGGCGCCTTTAGTCCGGAGCCAGTCCCACTGATCTTGCGACTTGTCGTTGGACCAGCCGCACATGTCAAGCTCAAAGTCACACAGGCCTGGGGTCAAAGGTCAATATGTGGAGGTCAAAGGTCAAACCAAGAGACAGGATAGAAACATTTCTGATAATTATGAATACTTTTGGGTATAAAAACTCAAACTTGCAGAAGTTGGATTTTCACCTTTTAAAGCCAAAAACATTACAATTTCATCAAATATGATGTATATTTTTTTTTTAAATAATTGTTTACAAAATTCCAATATAAGGAGCTATGTTTTCGAGTTTGATTATATTAAATATTAAATTACGTAGGCTAGTTTCTGAAAAGCTAGGCCCTATTTCACGGATCTGCTTAACGCGGAATTCTGTGCTTATGATCTTCATTCTCCGCTTTAATAATACGGACGTGGATCCCCAAATCTGGGATCCTGTGCATTAAACAAACAGGCCCTTAATGTGCAAAAGGCTTAATGGACCCAGATGGCCACTGGTCAACCAGACCAATGTCTACTCACCCGGTCGTGGACAGGCACCGGTGGTGGTCATGATGTCATCGATGGCGATGTCTCCTTGCCAGTGCTTGCCGGTCACTCCTTCAATAATGATCTGATAGTCGTGGGCAGCGCTGAACGTGACTTGCGTGAAACGCCACTCGTTCTTCTGGTTCCCTGTTCAATGTTAGACCATCAACGAAAAACACAAGATCAAATATCAGATTTTAGTCAATGAAAGGTGAACAAAGAATACTTGAGTGGGACGGGATTCGAACCTGTGACGTCCAGAATAACGCATCGATGCTCTACAATCTGAGCTATCCAGCCCTATGATGGGGCTCCCTCTAATCAACTATCTTTGCTCAGGGTGCCAGTCAGAAGCCATATAACCCATTAGCTGCCATACCAGTGCTCTACCATCTGAGCTATCCAGCCCTATGATGGGGCCTCCCTATAGTCAACTATCTTTGCTGTGGGACTTGAGAAAGAAGCGAGTACCTGAGAGTGAGAAGAGCGCAGCGGTCTGCTTATTGGTCACCGTGTCGTAACCGTAGACGTTGAGGTCACCGATGCCCGCTCCGTTCATGTGATACCACAAGTGAAGACACTCGCCGTACGTATCGTCAAAAACGGGACTGTAGAGACGAGCCTTATCGCCTGGTTGCCGTGGCAACGACGTCTCAATGTAGGCATAGTATCCTGAACGAGAGACAAAGGGATGATATGCATTTGTGTCAAGAGAGGGTGCTGTTACATTATTGTCGAAGGATAACTGTGGAATCGACGAGTATTATTAAAGACGACAATAGAAAAGCTAACTGATACCCACCCTTGATGTTGCTAGAAGAATGGTCTTCGGTAGGTGCCATAACTGGTACTCACCCTTATTGGTGTCAGTTGAGTGGTCTTTGGTTGGTAACGTAACTGGTACTCACCCTTATTAGTGTCGGTTGAATGGTCCTTGGTTGGTCCCGTTCCTGAAGATGGCGTCCCACCATAATCCCGCTTCCAATTAAAGTCGGCGTTGGTATCGTGTGTCCAGCCGCAAAAGTCGATTTCAAAATCGCAAACGGCTGAAAGAGACCGCAATGTAAATCAGATCAAAATTGATTTTGGTAATTGGTCTTCCTCTTTTCTGGATAAAAACAGCATTTCAGGCGGAAACATTTTAACATTTGGTTCTACCATCACCATCTTTATACCCTGTAAGTCATAGGTAAATCTGTGAAGATTTCTGTTTCGGTATGCTACCAAAGTATGATAGTACCTTTAACTCATACCAGACGTAATCCAAGCCTGTGATTGGTCAGATAATAATGAGGGCGGAGCTTAATGGAAAATATCAATATAATTTCTGAAGTGAATTACATTTTCAACTTTTGTTTTGAAATGTTTTTTTGTAAACAAAACTTTTTTGTTAATTTTTAATTTTCAAATCTTGTATAATGTACATTTTCAAAATTTGTTTTTAATTGTTTGACATTTTTCATATTTTTACTGGGGGCATTTTAATTGAATTAAATTGAAATTCTTACTTGAATCTACGCATGGGTCAGTGTCTAAGGAAATGTCGTCCAAAGCTATGTCACCCAGGTACGAGGAACCGACTACCGACTCAAAGACAACCTAAAAATGGAAGCGAGAAAGTTAATTCAATTACGGCCTGTAATCCTCCTCTTGTTAGCCCTGAACTTCACTACAATAGAGCTGCTTCAAATCAATCAAGCCTGGCTTCTGGATACTGTCCATGGTCAATGTGGACTCAATCTGTCAATCAGGTTTAATAGTGTCAACTATGATCCAGGACACAGCAGGGGCTTGAAGTTGATAGTTCAAGTTATAGAAGCCCAAGAGCCAAGTCAAAGCCCAGGCCTGGCCAGGCTTCTCAGTAACTGCACCAAACCAGCATTAAAGTTTCCCTCTCTTACCGACCACAGCGTGTCCGCTTTGATCTCCTTCTGACCGCGGATCCACTGATTTCCCTGCGTCCCGTACTTAGTGAAGATCAGTTGATCCTTGTCCTTGACGTCCCTGAGGTAAACGTTAAGCCGGTCAACGTTGGGGCCGTACATGTGGTACCAGAACTGCAAGCAGCGGCCGGTCGTCGGGTTCTGTCCGGGGGACTCCAGACGAGCTTTGTCCCCCTTGGTCTGCGGGGAGGAAGCCTCCAAGTAGACGTAATATCCTGAGGAGGGAAAGTTGTGGGTTGAGAGACGAGACATTGGATTACACCAGGAGTTGAACCTTAGACCTCCAGTTAACGGTCTGGTGCACTTTGTCATCAAGTAAGGTGGCGACTACTATCTTTGCTCAGGGTGCCAGTTAGAAGCCATATAACCCATTATGAAACTGCCATACCAGTGCTCTACCATCTGTCATCTGAGCTATCCAGTTCTAAGATGGGGCCTCCCTATAGTCAACTATCTTTGCTCAGGGTGCCAGCCGAGTCAGATGACCAATATTGGTAAAAGTGGCCACCAAGTTGAACATTTTGAAGATATTTGAGGATTAACCCCAAAAGAGATCAAAGTCAATGGACTCGATCAAGTCTTACAAGTCGCAAAGAATTTAGGATGATACTCAGGATGGCCAGAGGTAGACTAAAGGTCATTCTCTAAGTTTGTTCAAGGAAGGGCTCAAATTAATTTGACCGTATACCTTTGCCAGTGGTGTGGTCATGCGACGGTCCAGTGTCCCCACTGGACGTGCTACCAATGTGCCTCTTCCAATTCAAGTTGTCATCGGTCATCTGGACGTAGCCGCAGAGGTCAGTCTCAAAAGTACAGTCCATCGCTGCCAGGGGGGCAAACGGATAATACAAGATAGGACCAGGGGCCAATTTCACGGCGTTGCTTAGCACAAAAATTTGCTAAGCATGACATTTCTGTCTTAGTAAAAACAGGGTTAACATCCAAATTTCCACGTGTTGTGTATCACTTGTGATTGCTTTTTGGTTTTTATTCACTGACCATGAATATCAAATGAAATTTTTAACGGTGGTCTGTTTTATCAGGCAAGACATTTTTGTGCTAAGCAAATTGTTGTGCTTAGCAGCGCCATGAAATTGGCCCCAGGGGTCGATTTCACCAAACTCTTCATAACTTGCTATCAATCGTAGGACTTTTGATGTATTGCAGCCCTAAGTGGGATAGGTCCCCTATGATGGGTTATCCTTCGTAACTTAAGTTACGATCGATCGCAGGGCTTTGTGAAATCGACCCCTGGTGAGATTGTGTCTTAAGATATTTGGTTGTGAGTTTAAACTAGTTATTGAGACAGCTAGCTTCAGTGCCGTAGCCAGGATTTTTTAATAGGGGGGGGGGGGGGGCAACATGTACATTTCAGCCAATACCGGCTTGACCAGGCCTGCGCATTGGATGCACTAGGCCTACTGAATACGCGCGCCAGCATTGAGGCGCGTTGGTTTTTTTTTTTTTAGGGGGGGGGGGGCGGGGTAGGAGGAGGAGTTCACTTTCTTTTCTTTTAAAATAAATATATATAAATATAAATATATATTTATTTTTTTATTTTTTATTTTTTTTTTTAAGGGGATGAAAAGGGTTGGCCCTGCCCCCCCTGTCTACGCCAGTGGCTAGCTTAGATTTTAAACAAACAAACAAACAATGCCTTCTGTAGCAACGCCTTCTGAATCAGGTAGCAATTCTAAATGGTCTTACGTGGTGCAGGAGTGGATGGTGTCGGGAGACCAGCAAAGCAGGATACCGGTTCGATATCGATGTCGTCCAGAGCGATGTCGCCCTGCCAACCGTTGTACACAGCCTCAAAGACGACCTGCGCAAAATCAAAAACAAACAAATAAAGATAATTGACTATTGGGGTCACCACCAACGTAGGGCTGGATGGCTCAGTTGGTAGAGCGCCTGTGCGGTATTCAGGAGGTCGCCGGTTCGAATCCTGCTCTAGTAAATTTTTCTTCGTTCACTTTTCAATGACTTCAGTTAGTTTCCCTTGTGGTTATTTGATGATTATATTATAAGGATATTTTTAGGCGTACATCTCTAGTTAGACACTAAGGGAAATGACTCCGATTCCGATTGACCGGTCAGTGGAAGGTATACCTACCCTGAAGTCCTTGTCGTTGACCATGTCCAGTTGTCCTTGCATCCAAACGTCCCCTTGGTCACCACTGATGGTCATTTGTTTGGTGGTAAAGCCGGCATCGTCCAGGTAATGGACATTCAGCTCGCCCGAGTCTAAGATCAGTCCAATCAATCAATAAATCAATCAATCAACTATAATTTCAACCAAATCAGTTAATCAATCAATTGAATCAATCAACCAAATCAATCAAGCAACTAAATCACTTAATCAACTAAAATCAATCAAGCAACTAAATCACACAATCAAATAAATAAATCACTCAATCAACTAAATCTATTCACTAAATATCCACTTACGTCCACCATTTTTGTGATACCAGAAGATGAGGCATGCTCCCTGTGTGGCCTGGAGATACTCACTGACCAGCCAGGCAGAATCACCGGTACTACTACCGGACAATCAACTAAATGACTCAATCAACTACTAAATCAATCCACTAAATATCCACTTACGTCCACCATACTTGTGATACCAGAAGATGAGGCATGCTCCCTGTGTGGCCTGGAGATACTCACTGACCAGCCAGGCAGAATCACCGGTACTAGTACCGGACAATCAACTAAATCACTCAATCAACTACTAAATCAATCCACTAAATATCTACTTACGTCCACCATACTTGTAATACCAGAAGATGAGGCATGCTCCCTGTGTGGCCTGGAGATACTCACTGACCAGCCAGGCAGAATCACCGGTACTACTACCGGACAATCAACTAAATCACTCAATCAACTACTAAATCAATCCACTAAATATCCACTTACGTCCACCATACTTGTGATACCAGAAGATGAGGCAGGCTCCCTGTGTGGCCTGGAGATACTCACTGACCAGCCAGGCAGAATCACCGGTACTACTACCGGACAATCAACTAAATGACTCAATCAACTACTAAATCAATCCACTAAATATCTACTTACGTCCACCATACTTGTGATACCAGAAGATGAGGCATGCTCCCTGTGTGGCCTGGAGATACTCACTGACCAGCCAGGCAGAATCACCGGTACTGCTACCGGACATCTCTACAAAGATGTAGTATCCTGCAAGATGACGTACGGGGACAGGATTTAATATGACCTCAGGTGACAGTAGGACAATGACAACGACAGATCTAATGTCATTTGTTACTGCTGATGACTTTTTTTTCACTTGTGATGTGTCCCTTTGTCATGTAATTTGTCATTGTTCAATGCCATTTTCGGTTACCACATCACTCAATTTAAAAAAAAAACAACCTGTTATTGTGACTGTCATTTACACATCATAATATGATGACAGTGAGTAGGTATAGTGCCACTGATTGTTACTTTCAACTGTCACTGTGATTTGTCATTACCCTTTGGTAGTACATGTATAATCTACTGGTGGTGCTGCGTAGTAGATTGGTAAACCGCATCGATTGTCACTGTCATTTATCATTGTCACTTGTCATTACAATATACAGAGTTGTAGGTATGGTTCACCGATGGCCTTCTGTAATACTTCAGTAAACTGCCACAGATTGTCATTTGTCATTGTCATTTATACTGTATATGGAGTTGGTGGTATGGTCCACCGATGGCCCTGTGAAATACTTTGGTAAAGTCCCATAGACTGTCATTTGTCATTGTCATTTGTCACTTGTCCTTGCCGTATATTGAGTTAATAGTATGGTCCACAGATGGCCCTGTGAAATACTTTGGTAAAGTCCCGTAGACTGTCATTTGCCATTGTCATTTGTCATTACCGTATATGGAGTTGGTAGTATGGTCTACCGATGGCCCAGTGTAGTAGCTTGGTGTGCTCCCCTTTGTCCGGAGCCAGTCCAAGGTATCTAGAGAATCTTCATTGTTCCAACCGCAAAGGTCCTCCTCAAAGTTACAGAATCCTGGAAGGTGACAAAACAGGGACAAATGTTATTGTCCATTAAATGACACTTTTACAAAGATTGGGACAGGTGGCAATTTGGCACGTTCAGGGGCCAAGACCTGGCTATATGAGAGTGATATCAAAAACAGCAAGTATGCTCTTAAGGCGGTCTTGAATACAGTGTCTGGGCTGGGAAGGTCCGAATAGTTGTTTGTTGGTCAGTGTGTCTGTTTGTCACTCACCTTGTCTGGAGCATTTCCCATCGACGACGTCCACGTCGTCTATGGCTATGTCTGCGTTGGAGTTACTGCCCACCTCTGCCTCGAATACAACCTTGTACGGGTGACCGGCTGAGACTGTGGCTTGGGCAAACCGCCACTTGTTCTGCTGGTGCCCTGTTTAAAAGACGAAAGCCATAAATACAATTATAACCACAGCCGTAGCCTTATTAAAGTCATAATATAGCCCAAACCCTAGCCACTGTTATGACATTACACAAGAAGGCATACATATAGTGAGTCAAACGTTAATACTGGTTTGACCAGCCACTGGAAAGCCTGGCCAGGCCCTGGCCTTCAGGCCTGAAATCCTCCTCTTGTCAGCTCTGAACGTCACTGCAATCGAGCTGCTTCAAATCAGCCAAGCCTGGCTTCTGGATACTGTCCATGATCAATGTGGACTCAATCTGTCAATCAGGTTTATAGTGCCAACTATGATCCAGAACACAGCAGGGGCTTGACGTTGATAGCTCAAGGTTGGGGATTATAGAAGCCCAATACCCCAGGCAAAGCCCAGGCTAGGCCTGGCATTTCAAATATGATCCAGGACACAGCAGGGGCTTGAAGTTGATAGTTCAAGGCTGGGGATTATAGAAGCCCAAGAGCCCAGGCAAAGCCCAGGCCTGGCCTGGCTTTTCAGTGGCTGGGCCTGACCAGTATTTAAGTTTCTTTCACTGAGGCAGACATACCGGCTTGCTCCCAAGATGGTTTACTGTCCAACTTCGTCTGCGTGTCGTACGACATGACGCGGAGAGTACCGACGTTCTTCCCGAACATGTGATACCAGAAGCGTACACATTCTCCTCTGGTGTCGTCGTACGTCGGGCTGAGCAGTCGTCCCTTGTCACCCTTCTGCAGCGGTTTCAGCATGGTGACCAAAGCGTACTGACCTACACGGAGAAAGAATGACCACTCAGTGTTGAATCATAACTGGTAACCGATGTGTGATTACATGGTAGCAGAGTACCAGTGCTGAATCATAACTGGTAACCGATATGTTATTATACACCGTAAATGGCAGCAGAGTACCACGCAGCCACTTCAAAGCAAGCCTGCAGCCTTTTCCAAACCTCGACTCCGGCTCAGGCTTTGTCTCGGTAATCCATATTCTGAAAATATAGGTTGTGGTTTTTCATTGAAGCTGAAACTCTGTTTTCCTTTTTCAAACCAGAGAATCTACTTCCAAACCGCAGCCAAAAGCCTCTATTTTGATACCTATATATTTTGATTCTATAAATGGGTTCAAGAAATGGAGCTGGAGCTTGAGACAGAGCCGAGCCCCCAAGTAAACTGACAAGAGGGCCACCACACAAACCTGAACTGGTTCCCGTTGTGTGATCCACTGGGGGCTGGGTACCATGCGGCTGGTCCCCGCTCGACAGCAACCAATCAAAATCATCAGAATAGTCCTGCGTCCACGTACATATTCCAATTTCAAATTCACAGTCCTCTGCAGAAATTGGTTAATAAAAAAAAGAGAACAAAATTACTAGTATAAACCAATAATTTTTGATTGTGAAATAAGGAAAATTACCAATGCTTCAGTATATTACAATGTGAAAGGAAATGTGTTCAAATATCAAAGGTTTCTGGTCGTGAATTTGTCGTGAATGTTTATATTTCTGATGTCCCATTTTATTTGCAGAAGGTAGAGAAACATCTAAGCTCTACTTCTCTAAAAAAAAATCAAAATTGTTGGAACTCTTTATAATCCAAACAAATCAGTGGTCAATTTCACCAAACTATCAATCGTATCAATCTTACGATGCATTGAAGCCCTATGCAAGGTACAATGGGTTATCCTTCGTAAGTGGAGTAACGATTGATCATAGGGCTTCGTGAAATCGACCCCTGTTTATAGAATAGATAAACCGGTAGGCGGTAGGGTGGGTACCAGTGGCCTATGCATCTTACTTGTTGGTGGGCATCCTCCGTAGTAGATAATTATGTCATCAAGTGCTATATCACCGGTGTACGAGTTACCAGCTAAACCTTCCCATATCACCTGTGTTGAAACACAAATGCAGAAGTGTAGTTGGTAGAATCTTTACAATGCATTGGCTGCTTAGCACAAAAACATTGCTTAGCACAAACATGTCTTGCCCAATATTAAAACAAACCACCATTAGAAATTCCATTTGATATTCATGGTCAGCGAACAACAGTCAAAGAACAATCACAAGTGATACACAGCACATGGAAATTTGGTTGTTAGTCCCGTTAGGACAGAAATTTCATGGTAAGCAAATTTGTGTGCTAAGCAGGGCCGTGAAATTGGACCCAGGGGCAGCACGGCAATGACCAGGGGCAGCAAGGCAATGATCAGGGGCACCAAGGCAATGACCAGAGGCATCAAGGCAATGACCAAGGGCACCAAGGCAATAACCAGGGGCATCAAGGCAATGACCAGGGGCATCAAGGCAATGAACAGGGGCACCAAGGCAATGAACAGGGGCAGCAAGGCAATGACCAGGGGCATCAAGGCAACGACCAGGGGCACCAAGGCAATGGTCAGGGGCAGCAAGGCAATGACCAGGGGCATCAAGGCAACGACCAGGGGCACCAAGGCAATGGTCAGGGGCAGCAAGGCAATGACCAGGAGCACCAAGGCAATGACCAGGGGCACCAAGGCAATGACCAGGAGCACCAAGGCAATGACCAGAGGCACCAAGGCAATGACCAGGAGCACCAAGGCAATGACCAGGGGCATCAAGGCAACAACCAAACACCAAGGCAATGGTCAGGGGCAGCAAGGCAATGACCACCATCACCAAGGCAATGACCAGGGGCACCTTACCTGCCAGGATTTCTCCGAGGTGACCGTGTAGACAGCCTTCAGCCACTGGTTGCCCTGCGTCTTAGACCGAGTCCAGATCAGCGTATCCTGCTGGCCTCGTCGTAGGTAAACATTCAGCTTATTAATGGACACTCCGTACATGTGGTACCACCAGGTCAAGCACATCTTGCCACCGGTGTACGTCGTTGGTTCGTTGATAGCAGACATCAGCTGGGCTTTATCGTCTGTCTTGACATTATAGGACGATGTTTCCAAGTACATATAGTAACCTGACGAAAGGAAGTAGATTCAAACCAAAAGCTGAAGATTGCGATCGCTTGCACAAAACTCAATGAAGATAAACTTTTAATAATGGCCAGGTTAGCCACTGAAAAGCCTTGGCATGCCTAAAATCCTCCTCTTGTCAGCCCTGAACTCCACTACAATAGAGCTGCTTCAAATCAATCAAGCCTGGCTTCTGGATACTGTCCATGATCAATGTGGACTCAATCTGTCAATCAGGTTTTATAGTGCCAACTATGATCCAGGACACAGCAGGGACTTGAAGTTGATAGTTCAAGGCTGGGGATTATAGAAGCCAAAGACCCCAGGCAAAGTCCAGGCCCGGCCAGGCTTTTCAACTATGATCCAGGACACATACAGCAGGGGCTTGAAGTTGATAGTTCAAGGCTAGGGATAATGGAAGCCCAATAGCTCAGGCAAAGTGTGAATTGCACAAAGCTCCACTTTAATACCTGTCTTGTCGCCATACGTGTGATCGTAGCCGGGGCCTGTGTTTGAGCTTGACGTCTGACCGCTCCTTCTCGTCCAATCAAAATCGTCGTCTGGCGAAGGAACCTGGATGTAACTGCAGACGTCCGTCTCAAATGTGCAGTTCAGATGGTTACCTGTTGAAAATAAATGAATAGAGCTTTGATACGATTTTCCGGGGGTCGCAGGTTCGAATATCGCTCCAGTCAATTTTTGTTTGTTCACTTTTTTCAAATGAAATTTAGTAGAGTCAAAACTTTTGCCAAACGTTTTGATCCTATTTTTCTCATCGTAGGAGGCCTATCCTACGTATAGGATGAGTTACGATGAGTTTGGTGAAATCGACACCAGGAGCACAAACTGTACTCACGGATGCACTGTTCTCCCGGGATGTACTTCAGGTCGTCAATGGCGATGTCGCTGGTGTAGTTGTGACCTATGACCCCGCTCATGATCAAGTAGAAGACGTTCTTGCTGGAGATGTCTACCTGCGCAGTGTGCCACTCGTCGCCTTGGTTACCGCTGACGGTCAGTTTCTCGGTGGCAAAGTTGGCCTGGGCGTCGTAGTGGTAGATGATGAGTTCACCGATACCTGGGGGATGGGAACCAGCCAAACCGTTAATAAGGAGCCATTTTGGAAAAAATTGTTAAAAACTAACAAGTTGCAAAAATTTTAAAATTAAAATGATAATGCAAAAATTTTAATAATTATTTTTGTAAAAAAAAATGATGTGGTCAAATAAAATGTAATTTTAATGATCATTATCTTTATTTTTTGAAAAGCTCAAAATTTAAACCATTGCAATCAAAGTCTCTCCATTTTATCAAAAGATTTTTTTTTTTTATTTATTATTTTTTTTAAAACTATTTAAGCTCAAAAATGATTAATGTGACCTTTAAACTTTGACCCTTACCCTTGCCCATCATGTGATACCAGAACTGGAAGCAAGATCCGTCGGTCGGTTCAAAGTGCTCGCTGATCAGGTCAGCCTTGTCACCTCTGTAGTAGTAGGACGACTCAATGTACATGTAGAAACCTGGAGGTACAAGTATTAAGCAGAATAATGTGAACCAATTCAGAGATGACTAATCTGGGGCCAATTTCATAGAGCTGCTTAGCAGAAAAAAAAATTGCTAAGCACAAAAATGGCTTGCCCAATAAAACAAACCACCATTGAACATTCGATTTGATATTCATGGTCAGCGAACAACAGCCAAAGAACAATTGCAAGTGATACACAACACATGGAAATTTGGTTGTTAATCCTGTTTTTATTAAGACAGAAATGTCATGCTTAGCGATTTTTTTGTGCTAAGCAGCTCTATGAAATTGGCCCTTGAGCTCTTGGAAGTTGCTAGTCCGAGGCAACAACTTCTTGAAATTTTAGACGCCACACCTGTTTGCCTGATATGAGAGTGATTGGTATGGCTGTTAAGAGGCACCTTCGTTGTATTCCAACTTTTAGGTTCTGGGTTCGATTCCCAGAGAAGGAACATGGGAATAAGTGAATGGGTGAAGGTTCTTCCCTCGACTTCCATGTCTAGGGGCCTCAGTTTGATTCCCTCTGATGACACAATGTGGCTAAGAGGTCCTTTCGCCGTCTTCCAACTATTGGGTTCTGGGTTCGAATCCCACAGAGGTTGCCTGAGGGTGAGCGGTTTGTGTGAAGGTTCTTTCCTCGACTTCCAAGTCAACGGACCTCAGTTCGAAACCCTCTGATGGGACGATGTGGATTTAATTTCTATGCCATTCCCCTTGGTTCTCCTTCTTATACTTTTTACTCCGAGAGGAGTATTTCAGGCCTGAAGGCCTGGGCCTGGACAAGCTTTATAGTGGCTGGACCCGACCAGTATTTAAAGTTTCTCTTAAAGTTGGCCAATGAGGTGAACTAATTACTGAAGTGTGGTCAAGTCTTCACAATTTCTCTCTCTGGCCCTTACCTGCAGGGGTCAGTGTCGTGTGGTCAAACTTGGGTCCCGTGGTCGAGCTGGGTGTTGAGCCGTCAGTCCTCGTCCAATCAAAATTGTCCGTTCCGTCGGCATTCATCCAGCTGCATAAGCCCTTCTCAAAATCACAGCTACCTGTAAAAAATGAAGACAAGAAAATGTCGTAAGAATCTATATCATCGTCCACTGATCATCTGCTCTGTATTCAGGAACCCTCTGACAAGGTTGCTGGTACCAACTCCGGTCTGTGGAACCAAGACTTTAACACCAGCAGTCAACTCGTAACCGCAATAAAAATGAGACACATTTTTTTTTAAGGTTTACATCATGGAGAGACGACGGATTAGGGTGGAGGTGTGCCATAGAAGTATCTCCATCTGAAAAAACCAAAAGCTTTTAAAATTAACCATAACCAAATGTTCAGCTTGGGAATAAAAATGGTTTTGAGGAAAACCGTAAGTTCAAACCCAGAGCACCGGAAAAGCCTTACGACAAATCTTCTGAGTAAATGCTGAAGAGGGAGGATGGAATGATCCTAAGTTAAGAAGCCAAGAGTTTTTTTCGGTTCCATACCTGGAGGAGGACAAGGTTCCTTGATGACTTCCAGGTCGTCGATGGAGACGATCCCCGTGTTTCCAGCACCAGGCATACCCTCGATGGAAAACTACAACCGATAGGACAAGAAGTTAGCACCAGGGGTGTATTAAAACCAAGGGTAATACAGTGGAACGCCACAATAACGAACATGCTGGGATGCACATAAATTGTTCATTATAGTGGTAGTTTGTCACAGTGAACAATGTTCAGCAGGCCTATACATTGTGTACATGAAAATTGGGAGCCAAGGATGATGTTTGGTATAGCAGTGTTCGTTAAAGGGGCGTTCCACTGTAACTCAGTTGTTAGAGTGCTGGTCTAGCAATTGGGGGGTCCTGGGTTCAAATCATGTTTCAATAATAAAGCAGTATCATTTGTTCTACTTTAATCAAGATACAGCCATTAAGTGAACCAAAGTGAATCTTTGCGGCCGATTTGGGGAGAATTGAGGTGGCAGAACTCTGATACAATTATAGTCGGTGTTCACTGATGGGAGGTCACTGGTTCGAATCCTGTCCCAGTCATTTTTCATCGTTCTCCCTTATCACAAGACTAGAAAATGGCTTCCATGGAAGCTGACCTGTATCTTTGCCGATTTTGAGGCCACGGTGACGTAGCCCAGTCTCCAGAAGTCGCCCTGATCGCCGGTCTTGGTCCAGACCGCTCCGACGTTCTGTTGCACCACTTGCAGCTGACCGTCGCTGCTACCGGTCAGATAGTACCAGAACTGGACGCAGTCTCCCGTAGCCGTGGCGTCGTAAGAGGGACTGTTCAGCGCCGCCTTGGATGTCTTGGTGTGGGTCTGGGCGGGGTTCACGTAGAGAAAATAGCCTACGGCAGGACGAGGGGAGAAACGAGATATTTAACATCTCAGGCAAAAAGCAGAAAGTAGGCGGCTAGGAATATATGGGCTTTTACGGAACGGAGGCTCCCTCTCAAGCTCTGACTCCATTTCGACTGGTTACCTGTACACTAAACATTCCACGGGTACCAGGCACAATCAACCAGTGGTTGACAGATAGGGTGCATTCGTTTAGCTATTCACGGGTCAGCCCTTACTGGGAATGGTCGTGCTATACTACACAAGACAAGGGAAAGAATGGGGACGAGGTTGACTGGTGTCGACCCCGGGGGAGCTAATCGAATGCACTCATAGTAGCTCAGAGCTGACATTTCATGTCTGCTGCCCTCTGTTGACGAAAACATTCAAAACCCACTAGAAGAACAGACTGGCATATGTTTGCTGCCCTCTGTTGTTGACAAAAAACCAAACTGACAAACTTAAATTTTCCTTCTTTTAGACTGTTACTGTACCTAGGTCTGTTCCGGATGAATGATCGGTCGTCGGGGCGTTGCCGGGGACGACGTTGACACCAAAGTCTCGCGTCCAGTCAAGCTGGTCAGTTGAGGACTGGCTGAATCCGCACACGTCAAAATCAAAGTCACAGTATCCTAAAAAAATGAAGGATTTGAAAGATATTATCGCAAAGAGTAGGAGGTACAAAGAGGATGGGTTGGTAACGAGATGGTTACCAAGGTTATGGGTTACCGTGGTAACACATTACCACAAAAAGAGCAAAAACCGAAAATGACAAAGGCCATTCATAATCAACACTTCCTATATGCAAACTATTTCACAAATCCTCCCAAGTTTATAAATATTCCATCAATTTTCCATCAATTTTTGTTCCCAAAGTTTGCAAAATCTTTTTGAAGATACAGCTTACTCTCAGGGGGGCATTTTCCTTTGGACATCTTCACGTCGTCAATGGCGATGTCGCCTTGGTAACCAGGTCCGCGGATGCTTTTCAAAATCACCTGTTGGGCCAAACAAAAGATACTGGTCAACTAAAGCAATATTACACTAACAATCTCGGTGCAGGAATCGACTCCTAGATTTGGTCAGATTTGGAAAGTTAAAGGTCGAGGAAAAGGGCTTCGGTCAAAAGCTGATTTGAGTCTAGGTTTTTCATGAGCCTGCAATTGGAGTGTTACTGATTTGAATCCTGGCTTGGTTAGATCTTTTAGAATGATTGGTCAGGTTTGAGTCTAAAGTTGATTGATTCTCTCTGAACCTGCAATTTGAGGGTTTCTGGTTCGAACCCCGGCTTGGTATTGATCTTTTAATACCATGATTGGTTTTACAAGGACTAAAAGCCAAAGCTTGATGTTACTGAATTCAACAGTTTCAATCAAGGTTTTTTTCTCTCTGAACCAGCAGTTGGAGGGTGACTGGTTCGAATCCTGGCTTGGTATTTAAGATTCTAGCATGATTGATAACATAAGGACTAAGCCAAAGTTTGATGTTGATTAATTTTTCAAAGGTTGCACTACAATGGTTTCATTCAAGGTGTTTATTCTCAATCTCTGAACCTCCAATTGGAGGGTTACTGGTTCGAATCCTGGCTTGGTTTGACCTACCTGGAAGTCTTTGGATGAGCCGATGTTCCGATGAGCTTGCAGCCACTGGTTACCCTGGTCCTTCCTCTTGACCCACATTAGCTGATCAGTCGTTGTACCAGATTCCCTACAAGATAAGAGGGTTCGAATCCCACTCGTCAATTCATCTTCTTTCAATGTGGGTTTTCTACCCATCAAATAGAAGAGTCCACCATGGCCGCGCAGCATGGTTTACCCATGCACCACAATAAAAGAATAGTGACAACGTAGACTTTTGCATATGCATGAGTTAGTAATAAATATTCATGTTGAGTAATTGACCTTTGACCTGACCTTGTAAGCAGTTGTAGCTTTCCGATGTCCCCTCCGAACATGTGATACCAGAATGACAGGCAGAGCTGGCTACCGTCGCCCTTGACGACCGGGGAGATGAGATTGGCGACGTCATTTTCTTTGCGTGGAGAGCTGGACTCAGTGTACATGTAGAAACCTGAATGTAGGAACAATGAGAAACTCTCAGGTATAAAAGAACTAAATTGCACAAATTATTGGTATAAATTTCTAATTTAAAAAAAAAAAGGAACAAACAAACAATTAACTATTGACTACTGACTACTGACTATTGAATGTTGATTATCGATTATTGACTATTGACTATTGACTTGTGACTAGTGACTATCGACTATCCACTATTGACTACTGATTATCGACTATCGACTATTGAATTTTGACGATTGACAATTGGTTATTGACTATTGAGTATTGGTTATTGACTATTGGTTATTGACTATTGGTTATTGACTATTGATTATTGACTATTGGTTATTGACTATTGGTTATTGACTATTGGTTATTGACTTTTGAGTTTTGACTATCAGTTATTGAATACCGATTATTGGAATAACAATTACCATTTCCTGTGGTGTGATCAGCCGATGGACCGGTATCCAAGGAACTAGTGCTGCCTAGATACCGTATCCAATCAAAGTCATCATTGCCTTGGTCTTGTTTCCAGCCGCAGGGACCGGTGTCAAAGTCGCAATCAAATGCAGTGCTGGGCTTGGCCGAAGCCGGTGTGACTGGAATAGAGGTTAAAGCACGAGAAAAGATGAGAATTTGAGAGATTTCACATTTTGACTAAAGAAAGTGAAATAGCGCTCCGCACTTGTGCTAAAAATAGCACCGGACCTCAGACAAACATTGCAACCATGCACACGTGCGTGGGTGTGCGCGTGCATATCGCATGTTCACTACGTGTGTGAGTCAATGTTTGTCTGACATCCAGGGATTTTGTGACGTCATTAGTGTGGAGCGCTATTGGAGGGAAAAGGACTTCACTACATTTTGCTCCTCTTTTATAAACTTACTTGTACAGGCCGAGTCGGTCACCAAGAAATCGTCAAGGGCTATATCGCCTTGGTAACTCGCTCCAACCACTCCGTCAATATAGATCTGGAATTGACGAAGAGCAAGTTTTAAAAAGGTCGTGGAAGTGTAACATCTTTTTTGGGGGGGCATCTTCAATACAAAATTGTTTCTTGTTTAAAATAGAGAATTTATTTGAAGAGCCAGAGCCAAAGCCTCTATCTCAATATATGATAGCTAAAAAGTAAAAGGAATAGAGCCAAACACAACCCACAGCCAGGGTTTCAAGAGGCTCCTAAGATAATCCTCAAATAACTGTCAGAATTCAGGAGGTTGCCGGTTCGAATCCCGCTCCAGTCAATTTTTCTTTATTCACCTTTCAATGACTTAAAATTCAGTCAGTTTCCCTTGTGGTTTACTATATTAATTAAAAAGCCGTATCCTCTTTGAGTGATCCCCCATGTACCATTCTCAGGTTGTAGCATTGCTGTGAGTATTGAATGATCCTTGGGATATAGCGGTGTGTGTGTGGTTTCATGGCTTCTGACTGCCAAACGAACAAAGATAATTGACTATTAGGGACAACACCAACATAGAACCGGATAGCTCAGTTGATAGAGCACCTGTGCAGTATTCAGGAGGTCACTGGTTCGAATCCCAATCCAGTCAATTTTTCTTGGTTCACTTTCAATGAAAAAAATAAAAAAACCTGTTCAAACCTGGAAGTTCTTGGTGCTCGTGAAGGAAATCTTGCCGTTCTTCCAGTCTTTCTCGTCGACGCTCTGCTCATTGAAGAGACTCCACACGACCGTCTTAGTTCTGGTACCACTCAGATCGTCAACCTGTTTGAGACATGTGGATAATCAGTTTGCGGAAACACCATGTAAGAATCATTCATACTTTTACACTTCTCTTTCGTTCGCACTTCTCGTAAGGTCTCAACGTTTCAACTATTCTGCCGAATAGGCCCCTCCTTTTCTAAGATTCTGGCTCCGCCCATTTACCTTGTACATAGACAGCTCTCCGATGTGACTTCCGAACATGTGATACCAGAATGAAAGGCACTTAGGAGTGCCGGATGTTGGCTTGTAGATTGAGCTCGTCATGATGGCATGGTCTCCTCCTTGGTGTGGTGAGCTGGTCTCCAGGTACATGTAGTAACCTGGTTAAAGCAGACAGAGATAACTAGGTTAGTTAACAAGTTGCTAGTTTAGTTAACTAGTTACTGGTTAATACAAAGGCAGATTTAATATCAACTGAATGACCACCAACTTGGTGTGGTGAGCAGGTCCCTTTTCCAAACCTCGGCTCCGGCTCCAGCTCTGTAATCCATATGCTGAATATATAGGTTGTGGTTATTCATTGAAGCTGAAGCTCTGTTTTCTTTTTTAAACCAGAGAATCTACTTCTGAACCGCAGCCCAAAGCCTCTTTTATTATGCCTCTTAAAATGGATTCATGAAATGGAGCCGGAGCCGGAGTCGGAGCCGAGGAAACCAGGAAAAGGTAACTATAGTTAACTAGTTATGAGTTTATTTGAAAATATAGGGCTACATAGCTCAGTTGTTAGAGCGTCGGTATTCAGGAGACATCACTGGTTTGATTCCCGCTCTAGTCAATTTTTCTTTGTTCACCTTTCAATGACTAAAGAAATTCAGTCAGTTTCCCTTGTAGTTATTTGATGAATATATGCACTAGTAAGCAGGAGGTCGTGGATTCGAATCCCACCTGAGCAAGCATGTGATTTTTTCTCACGTGCTCTCACAAGCACTGAGTATACAGGGCTCATCCACGTCGGTGAAGGGCAAGCCTAATTTGCATATTATCTATTTCCCGACCAAAATCATCAATATTCTTGATGAATATAGTTATGAGTTTTAGTTGATTTGGTGAGCTAGTCTGGATGTTCATACAGATGTAAACTTGGCCAAGAAGAGGTGACTAGTTTATAGCTAACTAGTTGCTAGTTTTTCCAGAAGATGAAGAAGGAGTCTTGCTCCTTTTACTCACCGTCTTTGTTTCCCTGGGTGTGATCGACATCAGGTCCCGTGAAGGAGCTAGAGGTACCTCCCTTAGACCTAAGCCACTGGATGTTGCCTTCCTTGGAGTGACGCCACTCGCACATGTCATTCTCAAAGTTGCAGTCACCTTTTTCAAGACAAGAGAAACCACAGTTTGATCAGGGCTGACGACAGTTTTGATCTGACCATAGATGGTCGCCGTGGTTTCATCGTTACCACGGCAACACATAGCAACAGCTACTGACCTCGACCGCGATGCAAATTTCTTCAAGGAAAAAGGATACACATTGTATTGGATGCGTGACAAGGACTCAACATTTATGAGCTTCTTAAGACTTACCTCCAAGTTGGCACGCGGAGGGGTTATGGTCGATTTCGTCGATAGCGATGTCGGACAGGTCACCGCTGACCTTGGCCTCGAACTTCAACTGGTAGCTGGATGAGCGCTTCACGTTGACCATGGCAAAATCCCAGATGTCGCCGAGGTCACCCGATCTTGACCACAGGGAGGACTCACCGTTGACCTTTGTGAGAAAATGACGGAGAAGAAATCAAGACACGTACAGCAAAGTAGATTGCTCAAGGACAGTTAAATTATTGTACTAACAAGGCAAGATTCGTATGTCTATGTAGCATTTGAGGCCAATTTCACAGCCCTGCTTAGCACAAAAATTTGCTAAGCATGAAATCTTTGTCTTAATAAATAAAAACAGGATTAACAACCTTATGTCCATGTGTTGTGTATCACTTGTGATTGTTCTTTGGCTGTTGCTCGCTGACCGTGAAAATCAAATGGAATTTTCAATGGTGGTTTGGTTTATTGAGCAAGACTATTTTTGTGCTAAGCAACTTGTGGTGCTTACCAGCTCCATGAAATCGGCCCCAGTAGACTTGTACCATTCTATGAATAAGAATCATTCCACCAGGTTGGGGCAGGATTTGTAGGGTGTCCATGTAGCATCAGCAGACTTGTACCAGTCTTCTATAAGCATTCTTTTTCATTTTTTTATCCTAATTCTAAATTGATGTATTCTCTCACTATTGTTATAGAGATGAAACAAAGTTGAACAATATTGGACAACAGAGGGCGCCCTTTGGATATACGTACCCCGACAGACAGTGTCCCCATGGAGGTACCGTACATGTGATAGTAGAACTTCCAGCAAGTGTCGGTCACTCCGCTGGCCGGTGTAAAGCTTGGTGTGAGGACGACGGCCGTATCGCCGACTGACTGCTGGGTAGCCTCAGCGTACATGTACTTTCCTGTATTCAAGAAATGACCATCACAAAAATATAAATTATACCTCTTGGTGTTTCGACATAATTCCAGATTTTAAGATTTAATTAAGTTTGGTTGTATTAAAGTGTCGGGCATTGCAAGTTTGGAAAAGAAATATAATTTTAAGCCCCAAAGTTAAGGGAGAGAAACTTTGATACTGGTTGGGCCCAGCCAATGAAAAGCCTGGCCAGGCCTGCCTCCTCTTGTCAGCCCTGAACTTCACTACAATAGATCTGCTTCAAATCAATCAAGCCTGGCTTCTGGATACTGTCCATGATCAGTGTGGACTCAATCTGTCAATCAGGTTTATAGTGCCAACTATGATCCAGGACACAGCAGGGGCTTGAAGTTGATAGTTCAAAGCTGAGGATTATAGAAGCCCAAGAGCCCAGGCAAAGCCAAGGCCTGGCCAGGCTTTTAAACTATGATCCAAGACACAGCAGGGACTTGAAGTTGATAGTTCAAGGCTGGGGATTATAGAAGCCCAAGAGCCCAGGCAAAGCCCAGGCCTGGCCTGGCTTTTCAGAGGCTGGGCTCTACCAGCAACAAAGTTTCTCTCCCTAAAATTTGAGGCTTGGGTCCAAGTTCTATCAAGAAAAAATGTCAAACATACCGTAGTCAGTGCCAAGCGTGTAGTCCACTGAGGGTCCCGTGTTCTGGGTGGGTGTCGGTCCGCTGTTGACCACCCAATCAAAATCATCGCTAGTCTCCTGGATGTAACCGCAGGAACTGCCTCCCTCAAAAGTGCACTTCACAGTACCTGGAGAAGAACAATTGAAAACAATCTCCTGGATTGTCTCAGGTTTCAACAGACAGAGGAAGATAGCACCCCAAGTGTAGCATATCGTTGGAAAGCTCTTTTCAAGCTCGTTTTAATGGTGATAATATCTCCCGGATTTCGGCAAATTTCCAACCATTTTATGATTTACATGTTTCCGTAGTTACTAATAAAACTTTTAATTTCAATATAATTTGTATTTCTACTGCAAATAGAATCAATATCAAAGAAGCTTGTTCATTTTTCTTAATAGAAGCTGCAAACTTGATGCAAGGCCAATTTCAGCCCCAAAAAGAAGAACTTAATAAAGTCATAACTTTGAGATCCTTCATATGACACGAGCTGGTTTATGTATGTAACTTTTTCGAAGGCATTACCTTTGCAGGCTCCGTCGACTACCGTCAGGTCGTCAAGAGCGATATCACCTTGGAAGGCCCAACTAGCTACACCCTCATAGATGATCTGATCAACGAGAAATTAGGAAAAAATGTCTTGTACCAAGAAGAAAATGTGTGCTATTTGTAATGGAGAGAGTTAAGGGCACTGACTGTCTTGTACCTGGAATCAAGCATGCACTATTGCTATCAGAAAGTGTTGGGGGAACAGACCGTTTTGTACCCCGAATCACCTGCACCCATTTTTAACATACAAGCACTCTGGGATCTGACTTTTTTAACAAAAAATTGAAAACCGATATTTCATGTACCTGATACGGTGATGAATAGGCAGCCTCAAACTGCCCCAAGTACCAGCGGTCGTCCAAGGTACCGGAATGGGTCCACAGGGGGCTACCGAGAAGGCCGTTCAGAGGTTGAGCGTAGACGTTCAACGTCTCGATGTCGGAGCCGTACATGTGATAGTAGAAACTGACACAGCTGACGTGATTGTTGCTGATGACAGGGCTGATGAGTCGAGCTTTTTCACCGGAACTCTGGTACGAATCCTCGATGTATATGTAATAACCATCACCTGTTGAGAACAAAAAGATGGTCTTAGGTTCGAATCCCCCACTCCAAATAAATTTTCTTTGCTCATCTTTCAATGACTTGAATCCGGTTGGTTTCCCTTGTGATTTATTTTCAAAAAATCTCACTGATCTTCAAACTACAAACGCAATTACATCATTTATACCATTAATATGGACGTCAACCAGCCAAAATGGTTGACTACCAGTTATTGTTGCTCTAACTGGTTCCCTGACTTTGTTTTTTGTTATATTCTCATCGGTGCCCAGCGTGTGTCTTACTTGTTCACCCATGCCCAGCGTGTAATTTATGATATACACTCACCAGTTCCCATCGTGTGTCTTATATTCACTGGTGCCCAGCATACATGTATGTCTTGTGTTCACTGGTGCCCATGAGCGTGTGATTTATGATGTAATACTCACCGGTGCCCAGTGTGTGGTCATTGGGAGGGCCTGTTGAGAAGGATGCCGTGGAACCCTTCTGTCTGGACCAATCAAAATCATCGTCCGTCGCCTGGGTGTAACTGCAGAGATTCAGCTCAAAGTCACAGTCGTGAACCTTGGGAGCTGTCAGGGTAGACCAGTGGAAGTCCATAAAATGAAAATGGCAACCAGGAATGGATTTCATTTAAAACATCTCAAAGATAAATCTTGAGAAGAGTTGTTAATAATAATAACTTGTGGACTCAATCTGTCAATCAGGTTTAGCGCCAACTATGATCCAGGACACAGCAGGGGCTTGAAGTGGATAGTTCAAGGCTGGGAATTATAGAAGCCCAAGAGCCCAGGCAAAGCCCAGGCCTGGCCAGGCTTACCAACTATGATCCAGGACACAACAGGGGCTTGAAGTTGATAGTTCAAGGCTGGGGATTTAAGAAGCCCAAGAGCCCAGGCAAAGCCCAGGCCTGGACAGGATCTTCAGTGGCTTAGCCCAAGGAACCATTCCTACCTCCACACGCTCCGTTGGTCCAGTGCAGATCGTCCACAGCGATGTCGCTGGTGTAGTTGTTGCCCACGATGGCTGTGATGACCACCTGATAGTTGGCCGAGGGACTGGTCAGGTTGACCTGCAACTCTTCCCAGGAGTTGCCCTGGTCACCGGAGATGGTCACCATCAGCGTCTTGCCGCCCGTGGTGGGGTCCATCTGTGACACGGTCATTCTATCCACTCCTGGAGCGAGAAACCAAGAACTGTCAACTCTTAGATGTCCAGGATTATTTTGTAGTGGATGATCAAACATTTTGGTCTATTCACAGTAGGTGGTGCCATAACGGATATCACTAAGTTTAATACTAACATCACAACCCTCCAAACACCTGTTTGTCCCCTTCCCCTGACCACACTTGCCCACCTCTATCCTCTCTTTGTGGTTTCCTAGCCTTATTGCAGGCTTTCCCTGTTTTTCTGGTCGCTCTGTGGACTTTACTTGCATGTACTTGTCCTCTTGTCTTTAACTAATAGCATATGAGTATGAGAAAACGTCAGGCCCTACTAACTCTGAGCATCCTTTGAGAAAGATCCTGCTAGGATGGAAAGGTCAGGCCCTCCCAACTCTGAGCAGCCTTTGAGAAAGATCCTGGTAGGATCCAAACGTCAGGTCCTGAGCAGCCTTTGAGAAAGAATCTGCTAGGAATGAAACGTCAGGCCTTCCTAACTCCTATCTTGTTTCCCTTTTGGAACGGTGAGCTTACCTCTGCCGTACATGTGATACCAGAGAGTCAGGCAGTCAGCAGCAGATGCTGGGAAGTGCTCACTGACCAGCCAAGCCTCGTAACCCTTGGTGATACCAGATGTCTCCAAGAAAACGTAGTAGCCTAGAAGAAGAGGTTTGGTAAAAAAGAGAAGCAGGGTTTGAATAAGACTTGATAGCTCAGATGGTTGACTATAGGGAGGCCCCATCATAGGGCTGGATAGCTCAGATGGTAGAGCACTGGTATGGCAGTTAATGGGTTATATGGCTTCTGACTGGCACCCTGAGCAAAGATAGTTGACTACAGGGAGGCCCCATCATAGGGCTGGATAGCTCAGATGGTAGAGCACTGGTACTGTTCGCTAAAGATCACAAAGGATTGCCGTTCTTACCGTTCGCGGTCCCGTAAGTGTGATCGAAGGCAGGTCCTGTGTTATAGCTGGCCGTGGATCCGCTGCTTCTCTCAAAATCCACGTTATCAAGAGTGGGCTCGTTATACCATCCGCACAAGTCTTGCTCAAAGTCACAGTATCCTGATTTCATCAAAAGAAATTGCAAGAAAAGTAACAACTGTCATTTAGCCTTCGATAAAGATCCTGCTAAGATCGGAGTGTCTCAGGCCCTCCTATTAAACTCCAAGCAAAAGTAATAATTTGATGAATTTTCTAGTCACCAAGAAAAAACAGTAATTAGAGCTTCGTACCGGGTGGAAGGCATGCTCCGTGTTTGCGATCAATCTCATCGATGGCGATGTCTCCCTTGCCACTGGGGTTACCCACAGTTCCAACGAACGCCGGCTTAAACGTAGAAAGAAAATAGGGAATGACAATGACAAGTAATAAATGATGATAACAACTGACAACAGCAATTAGTGACAATGACAATTGGTGACAACAGCAATTGGTGACAATGGCCTTGACGACAAAAATGACAATGCTGGTAGCGATCTTTATCATTATCCATGCAATACAGTAATTCGAGCACACGGTTTTGAATGGAGCCCTCTTTTGATTAAAACAAGAAACTGCGGTGGTGTCAGTATATTATTTTGTACACCGCCAATCATCTTTTATTGAAATCTGGGAAGCTGGAAAGCTAATCATGAGTAAAAGACCTGTGGGGAAATCCGGGACATGTTGTCCATTTTATAGATCAATAAACACCACCGCAGTTTCTTGTTTTAATCAATAGAGGGCGTCATTCAAAACCGTGTGCACTAATGACGTCACACCAGTGATTTGGCAAGCGCGCGTATTTACAAAATCCCCGGATGTCAGACAAACATTGACTCGCACATATAGTGTACATCATGCATGCACGTGCACACAAGCACACCCACCACACATTCGGTTGCAATTTGTCTGAGATCCGGTGTGACGTCACAGCATTTAGCCTGCTATTTTTAGCGCAAGTGCAGAGCACTATTGATGGCAACTCACGAAGAATGACTGATCGCTCTGCAGCGTGACGGTTCCACGGTGCCACAGATCGTCCTGCTCGCCGGTCCTCTCCCACATCTTGACACCGAGGGTTCCCGTGTACTGGTGGACGGCAAGCGAGCCTACACCAGTCCCGTGCATGTGATACCAGAAGAGCAGACACTCCCCTTGCTGGGTGGCCGGGTAGTGAGGGTTGAACATGACTGCCTGATCGCCCTGCTTCCGTGGTGAGGCCTCGCTGAGGTAAGCAAAGTGACCTGAGGGTGAAGATCGTCAAGAATGGCTTAGAGAGAGAAACTCTAAACTAGTCAAGCTAGGCCATCCAAAAGCCTGGCCAGGCTTGGGCCTTCAGTCCTGAAATCCTCCTCTAAACATCGCATGAACATCTGGTTGATGGTCCTGTTTGGTCAAGAATTATTTTTCATGATTAAGCAAATATTTTTTACCTGATGCCGTTTCGTAGGTCTTGTCCGTGAGTGGCGGGCCGCTCCCAGAATGCACTTCGTCCCCGCGCTTCCGGGACCAATCAAATTGGTCGTTCTTGTCCTGCAGCCAGTCGCACATGTCCACTTCAAAATCGCACCATTCTGTCATGACGATGAAAAATAAGATTTGTGTCAGATTTCCATGACAATGGCTGTATTAAAAAATATGACTTTTCAAATTCTGAAGGATCCTGTTGGATTGTTTAGGGTTTTGTAAGATGTAGTAGGATTTGTAAGATGTAGTACGATTTTTAAACATTTTGCATGATTTTGTAAGATTAATAGGATTTTGTAAAAGATTAAGCAGCATTTTATATGATTTTGTGAAATTAAATAGGATGTGGTATGATTTGTATGATTTTTTTAAGATTTTGTAAGATTTTGTGGGATTTTGTAGGATTTCATAGGATAAGGCCCTAGTATGATTTTGTAGGATTAAATAGGATTAAGTATGATTTTGTAAGATTTTGTAGATTGTTACTTACTTGTAGGTGGACAGGCTCCCTCGTCAAATGCAATATCATCGATAGCCATATCGCTGCCCCAAAAGTAGCCGATAATTGCTTCAAATGTGATCTGCAAAACCAAATTACGACATTGTCACATTGAGAAGATTCCATGGAACCTGACGCTGCCTAAAAAAGCAAGTAGAACATTTGGTTGGTGATCCTGTTTGATCAAGGAAGACTTTTCATGCTTAAGCAAATTTTTGTGGTTAAAGGGATGGTACAGAACTGTTTTTTGCGACAAAACCGTTGCTGACAGTTTAAGCACATTATGTAATCCATCATATACCTTATAACTGACAAACCTGTAGAAGTTTGAGGTCAATCAGCCATCTGGGTCACGAGAAAATAGTGAAAACTAAACCGGAATACACATTTAAATGAATGAATAAAATGCTTCGAAGCAATTTATTCCAATCGGAAAAATGTTTCATTTATTTCTCAACGAATATGGCATTTCAGACAAAAACATTTCATGGGATGTTTTCTCCTATCATCACCATTATACTGTGTAAGTTTTATGTGAATCTGTGATCTTGAAGTGTATTTTGTCTTACCAATTCTGTACCATCACTTTAAGCAGCTCTATGAAATTGGGCACAGATATCAAAGCTGCATTATAATAAGGTCAAAGGTGAAAAGTCACAACCACTGACCGTGAACTTATTGGTGCTTCTGATGGTACGTTGGAACATCAGCCAGTCCCCGGATTGATCACCAGTCCGAGACCAGAGCTTGAGTGAGGACTGCGCCGTCAGATCGTTGAGGTACATATTCATGGTGCCCATCTCCCGGCCGGCCATGTGGTACCACCAAGTCAGACAGTTACCGGCGAGGGAGGTCGGGTTGAGGGACCGGGATGTGATGCGGGCAACCTCGTCTGGGTTGTAGGCGTACCAGGCATCCACGTAAATGTAAAACCCTGTAAAGAGAGCGAAGCAAGACAATAAGTCTAGAACTAAAATGGCAACTAGTTCCATATCTGGTTCTTATAAAGCCGCATCCTCTCTTTGGGCGTTTACGAAACGGAGGCTCAGGCTCAGTCTCAGGCTCCGGCTCCATTTCGTGAATCTATTCTGAAATAACGGGTATCGAAAAAGAGGCTTTTGGCTGTGGTTGTGAAGTAGATTCTCTGGTTTGAAAACAGAGCTTCAGCTTCAGTGAAAATCTTCAGCTTCAGTGACCACTGACCTTGCCCCGTGGTGTGGTCAGCGTCGGGTCCAGTGTCCCATCCATACGTGGGTCCGGATTGACGTGTCCAGTCTAGATCGTCGGTCTTGTCCTGTACCCAACGGCAGAGGTTCTTCTCAAAGTCGCAGGAGACGTTACGAGCCAGGTTGGACGGGTCGGCACTCGGTGGAAGGACTGATGAGATAAAAGGAGAAGAGTATCAACAAGGAAGAGAAACTTTAATGCTAGTTGGTCAGGTCTGGGCTTTGCCTTGGCTCTTGGGCTTCTATAATCCCCAGCCTTGAACTATCAACTTCAAGCCCCTGCTGTGTCCTGGATCATAGTTGAGAAACCAGGCCAGGTCTGGGCTCTTGGGCTTCTGTAATCCCCAGCCTTGAACTATCAACTTCAATCCCCTGTTGTGTCCTGGATCATAATTGAAAAGCCTGGTCAGGCCTGGACTTTGTCTGAGGTCTTGGGCTTCTATAATCCAAAGCCTTGAACTATCAACTTTAAGCCCCTGCTGTGCCCTGGATCATAGTTGAAAAGCCTGGCCAGGTCTGGGCTCTTGGGCTTCTATAATCCCCAGCTTTGAACTTTCAACTTCAAGCCCCTGCTTTGTCCTGGATCATAGTTGAAAAGCCTTACCAAACCTGGGCTTTGCCTGGGCTCTTGGGCTTCTATAAAATCCCCAGCCTTGAACTATCAATTGGATCATAGTTAGCACTATAAATCTGATTGACAGATTGAGTCCACATTGATCATGGACAGTATTCAGAAGCCAGGCTTGATTGATTTGAAGCAGCTCTATCGTAGTGAAGTTCCGGGCTGACAAGAGGAGGATTACAAGCCCAACGGCCTAGGTCTGGCCAGGCTTTTCAGTGACCGGGCCTGACCATTATCAAAGTTTACAGACTGGCAATATGAAGCCAGTCACAAGTTACCCAGTTCACACTTCAAGGGTGTATGGCGCAATTTAATAGTAAACTCACATTGACAGTAGCTTGAGTGAGAGAAGACGATGTCGTCAATAGCGATATCTCCTTGGAAATCCGGCCCAGCCACGCCCTCGAAAACAACCTGCAATGGGACAGTTTGCGATATTTTAATGATATTTTAATGATCGCAGTTGAAGTACAGGCCAACCTGGCCCCTAAAGGCCGCCCTTTTAATATCAAAAGCCACATTGGCCTCAAATTACCTGGTAATCATAGTTGAAGTACAGGCCAACCTGGCCCCTAAAGGCCACCCTTTTAATAGCAAAGGCCACATTGGCCTCAAATTACCTGGTGATCGTAGTTGAAGTACAGGCCAACCTGGCCCCTAAAGGCCACTATTTTGATAGCAAAAGCCACATTGGCCTCAAATTACCTGGTGATCGTAGTTGAAATACAGGCCAACCTGGCCAAACTTCCAGTCCGTAGAGTTGACGCTCTGCTCCTTCTGCAGGTACCACAGGGATTCCTCCATCTGGAAGTTGGCCCCCAGTCCCCGGGCGAAGACCAGGAGCTCGCCGATGTCTGCGCCGAACATGTGATACCAGAAGGACATGCAGGAGCCCATCATAGGGGACTTGGGGAAGACTTGGCTCTCCAGGAGGGCAAAGTCGCCGGCGACGCGCGGGTAGCTGGTCTCGATGTACATGAAGAAACCTAGGCGGAACAAATGAAAGAGGAATAAGGTTTAATTAGGAGGATTTCAGACCTGAAGGCTTGGCCTGTCCAGTATTAGAGGCTCTCTCCCTGAGGTTCTTGAGGGATGCCTCAAGATAGTTTCCACGGTATCCCTGCTTACCTTGTCCCGGAGAGCAGCTCGATCCGCACGTGTGATCCTCGCTGGGACCGGTGTAAGAACTCCAGGTATCCTCGCCGAGCCTGAGCCAGTCAAACTCATCGTCATCTCCGTTCATCCAGGCACAGATGCCGTCCTCGAAGTCGCAGGTTCCCATCTCCGGACAGACACCGGCCTTGTAGCCGACGTGGTCGATGGCGATGTCACTGGTGTAGCTCTGACCTGCCTCAGCTTCAAACACAACCTGACAGTCGAGGAATTCAAAATTTAGTTTGTGGCCTTTTTTCAAGTGAATCTTTAAGTAATAAATGGCTCCAAATTGCTCATCATTGATAATGACCTGAAATACACAATTCTTAGAATAAGGGTTTAGGTATTAAAGGGTAACGTTTTCAAAGATCCTACTAGGATCCAAACGTCAGGCCCTCTTAACTCTGACTTGGTGAGACCTAGGTCACCTAGGTCTCACCAAGTCATCCCCAGTCCCGTTCGATTAGATCTGACGTCATTCGAACGCACCTATTATGAAGATGTGCCCCTTTCATAGGGTTGTGGGTAATCTTACCTCGTAGACGTCGTCACTGGTGACGGTCGCCGTGCCCAAGACCCACCTATCTCCGTAATTATCCCCTGAAGCTGTGAAGATGGTGGTGTACTTAAGGCTGGTGTCTCGATACTGTAACAACGATGTCACAAAAGTAAATTTCAAATAGATTGTACAATAATACAAATAAAATTCCTTCTTGAGTTTTAGGGAGTGAAGGTTAAATACTGGTCACTCCCAGTCATTGAAAAGCCTGGCCAGGGGCCGATTTCACAAACGCTTTGTGATCAGGTTTATAGTGCCAACTATGATCCAGGACACAGCAGGGGCTTGAAGTTGATAGTTTAAGGCTGGGGATTATAGAAGCCCAAGACACCAGGCAAAGCCCAGGCCTGGCCAGGCTTTTCAATTATGATCCAGGACACGGCAGGGGCTTGAAGTTGATAGTTGAAGGCTAGAGATTATAGAAGCCCAAGACACCAGGCAAAGCCCAGGCCTGGCCTGGCTTTTCAGTGGCTGGGCCTGACCAGTGTTTAAGTAATTAGCAGCATCACTGTGGAATAGAACAATGTTAAACCTACCCGAACGCGAAGTGTTCCCATGGTTGAACCATACATGTGATAGTAAAACGTCCAACACGCCGATTTTGTGCTAGCATCGGGAACGAACGGAGGACTGATGAGCCTTGCTATGTCCCCTGGCCTAGGAGGGCTAGTTTCAATGTACATATAGTACCCTGTGGAATAGAACAAAATATGAGGGGTAATATTATACCTATAGATATGGTTTAGAGGGCAAATGGTTTTTACCATTGCATGATTTTGAGTGAAATAGTTTTCTATTGCATGACATGCAGGGAAATAGTTTTTCTATTACACAGGGAAACAGTATGTTTGCATCATATGATTCAAAAGTGGTATAGTTCATCACATGGTTTTATAGAAGTGAAATAGTCTCCCATTTCATGGTTAGGAATAAATATTTTGAACCGCATGCAATAATAAGAGGGAATTTTTCTTCATTATTTCGGTGAGCGATACAACCGTCCTGACAGCTTAACTTCTGATAATATTGTTACCGTGCAATGGTAATGATATTGGACTGGAGGTGGAACTATTTACCCTCGGCTGTGCCATATGAGTAATCAGTCGTTGGGCCCGTGTAGTAAGATGGCGTCTGTCCTTTCATGCGGGTCCAATCAAAATCATCCGACGTGTCCTGTGTGTAGCCGCAGATATTGTCGTCTTGAAACTCGCAGAAGTGGGTCGCTGATGAGAATAAAACACAGCATGGATGAAAGACAATTAACAAATTTGACTAATTAGCATAATTAGCATAATTGCATAATGATATCATTTATCTGAATACAAAGCATTTGCTTTGATGTCATACCTTCACATTTGCCGTCGTAGACACGAATATCATCCAATGACTGGTCCCCTTCATAACTGTTACCAACCACACCTTCAAAAACAAACTAGACGAGAAAAAAAAAAATTACAAAAAGACAATTCCTTAAATTTTCTCTGACGTTTTATCATCGTAGTTCAGAAGAAAGGAAAAGATTAGGAGTAGGAAGCTAAGATCTTGCAAAGATACGAACTGGTATCTTTTAGGATGAAACACTGTCTGAGGGCCAGTAATAACAAAGGCAGGCTTGAGGCTAGGCTTGGGACTTATTTCGATACCGCCATTTGAGTCCCCTTTTAGGATGGATTGGGTCACATGACGAAGCCGAAGAAAGGCTCCAGCTTCGCCATGTATGGCGAAATGGCGGTAAAGCAAAATATAAAACTCCAAGCCTAGCGTCAAGACTCATTTCAAAACATGGAAAAAATCTAGACACCGAACCTTTTGACAAGACTTTCAGTATAGTAGGATTTTTTTTTCCTATGATTTATCACCGTAGTATTATACCCTTTTAAGAGACTTAAGAAAGCTTTCTATCTGTACCTGGAATGCCGTAGATGCCATCAAGACCTCAACCTGCCCCCTGTACCACTTATCATCTCGCGTGCCCTTGCGTTGCAGGATGGGCAGCCCCAGGCCCGAGCTGGTCTTGGCGTAGATGTTCAAGGCGTCGATGTCGTCGCCGTACATGTGGTACCAGAAGTCCAAGCAGCGCATGTCGGTCTGGCTTGGGAGGCTGTCGCTCTCCAGACGGGCAGTGTCTCCGGGAACGCGTGGGTAGGAAGCCTCGAGGTAGATGAAGTAACCCTTGCCTGAGGAAATTAACAATCTGGTGTCAGTCGTTTTGATGAACGTGCTAAAAGAGGGTAGATTTGCAATGACGCCTTGTTATCTCTTCTATGAGACTGTGTGGTTCTGAGAAAAAGAACCGGTGGTGTTATCACAGTGTCCTCTGTTCGTCCTCAGGAGAGTGACTGGCTGCCTGACTTCGATGATGCTGAATTTTATAAGTTTTAAGGATTCACTGGAGTCGAACGACTGGTTTACGTGGAATCCTACTGGATGAATGGTTACTCAGTGCAAGGACTGAAGCGCGATGAACATGCATTCTCCAACTTGTTGCAGTTGGCGCCCTCTGGGTAAGTTCATACGAGGGGTTGGTTTCGGGAGTACTCCCGAGTGGGAGTAGTCCAACTGACAGAAGTCGTCGTTGGGACACAATTTTTCAGCACTTCGGGACTAACTTCGGGACTAACCCCAAATGGGGTTGAAGGAATAGTATAAAAGACACTGCCTGAAAAATGTAGGACTTGTGATGCATTGCAGCCCTACGTAGGATACGACGGGTTATCCTTTGTAACTCAAGTTACGATCCATCATAGGTGAAATGGACCCTTTGCCCTAAAAGCTAGGCTCACCGTTGCCTAAGGTGTGGTCAGTGCTCGGACCGGTGTTAGTGGAGGGCGTCTTCTGAGCTCTCGTCCAATCAAAGACGTCGTCTGTTGCCTGGGTCCAAGTACACATGTCCGGCTCAAAGTCGCAGTCGTATTGCGAACCGACTGTCGGTGAAAAGGTACGGAAACATTTTCATGTTTTGAAAAGAAGAAAGAAAAGTAGAGTAAATTGCACCGATGAAAATTCGGTGACGTAGGTTCGAGACCCTAAGTTTGGTGTTAGGGGGAGGAGGTTAGACTCCGGCTCCATTTTGTGAATCCATTCTACAGGTATCAAAATAGAGGCTTTTGGCTGCGGTTTTAAAGTAGATTCTCTGGTTTGAAAAAGAAAACAGTTTCAGCTTCAATGAAAAACCACAACGTATATTTTCAGCATATGGATGACAGAGCGGGAGCCGGAGCCTGAGCCTGAGCTGGAGCCTGAGCTGGAGCCTGAGCTGGAGCCTGAGCTGGAGCCTGAGCCAGAGCCTGAGCCTCCATTTCGTAAACCCCCTATGGCATTTGGATGTATAACCACCTTTGCAAGCGGTGAGGTCGAACGTCAGGTCGTCTACGGCGACAGTGGCGTTGTTGTTGGCGCCCTCTATGACCTCGATGACAATCTGGTGCTCGATACCGCTAGACACGTCAACTTGGATCTGATGCCAGAAGTCTCCCCGGTCTCCGCTGGAGGTATACTTGAGTTGCTTGGACAAGGATACAGGATCCATCATGTAGATGTTGATGTCTCCAGCTCCTAGTGGTGGAAAGCAACGACAGCAAATTATGGCAACAAAGAAATCAATTCATCCAAGTTCTGTAAAATTAATCTTAAGCTCAGTTAAAGATACATTCCCCAAATCTTAAACTGATCTGACTTTAAAGGTAACATCATATCATTTTTTGTCAAAGAAATACAGATTCATGGGCAAAAATATCAAGGAAGATACAGTAACAGTCAGCTGTAAAATTCCCAGTCCCATACGGTGCCCACTTTTTTAGAAAACAGTGAAAGACTCGCACGGTAATTTTAAAATCTAATCACAGGGGTTTTGATCACCCTGTAAAGATCAAAAATAATTTTGGTCACTGGTTTAACACTTTAGGGGCCGTCCATAAAGTACGTACGCACGAAATGCCGACTTTTTTGACCCCCCCCTCCCCCTCTGTACGCATGGCGTACGCAGTGGTCCCAACCCCCCTCCCCCCCTGTACGCATACGCATTCCACATTAGGTTTTTCACTTCTCGTGGTCCCCTGCTTTAGCATCATTAAAATGTCACAGTAATTCGGGCCGGTACCGTTATTGGGACGTCACTTTTAAATTCTGAAATGAATGACTAAAGTTTAACAGGTTTTTATACATTTACAGATTGATTTTACTATTTTTAGTTTACCATGTTGAATAAGAAAAAAAAGGAAAAAAACAAAACAATCCCGGTGTTTTTTCACGTTTTTTACCTCTCTTTTCGCGCGTTTGCGTACGGTACGCATTGGCCTTAACCCCCCCTCCCCCTCTGTACGCATGGCGTACGCATCGGTAACAACCCCCCCTCCCCCGCTTCGTGCGTACGTACTTTATGGACGGCCCCTTACTGGATAAATACAGCATTTCAGGCAGAAACATTTTAATGGACTCACCGGTTCCCCGCATGTATAGCCAGAGTGACAGGCAGGCGTCTTGGGCACCGACTAGATGCTCGCTGACGAGCCAAGCCTTCTTGCCGCTAGGAAACAGCGTACCCTCAATCAGCATGTAATAACCTGCATATCATCAAGGAAAAGACAGTTAGCCGCTGCATGGTACCCAGACTTATAATGATGTCATACGCATGGGCAATATTGAAGTTCCCCAGTCTAAAGCCGTATCCAAATTTATCTGGCTAGGGCTTAGGTCAACACGCTAGTCTATGACAGTGGCTTGAGCCATTTCCCATAGACACCAAATTTATCTGGCTAGGGCTTAGGTCAACACGCTAGTCTATGACAGTGACTTAAGCCATTTGCCATAGACTTGTGTGTATAAGTTTAGTAGTCGTAGCCACATTTTGGACAAGACCATATTGAATCCATTAGCCACTGTCTGGTGCCCAGACTTAAACTTGGGCCAATTTCACAGCCCTGCTTAGCACAAACATCTGCTAACCATGAAACTTTCTGTCTTAATAAAAACAGAATTAACAACCAAATTTCCATGCATTGTGTATCACTTGTGATTGTTCTTTGGCTGTTGTTCGCTGACCGTGAATATCAAACGGAATTCTTAATGGTGGTTTGTTTTTAATACTGGGCAAGACATTTTTGTGCTAAGCAATTTTTGTGCTAAGCAGCTGCATGAAATTGGCCCCTGATCTCATATGGATATGCGTGGGCAATACTAAAGTTCCCCACACTGAAAGCCATATCCAAATTGTCTGGCTAGTGGCCAATTTTATAGAGCTGCTAAGCACCAAAATTTCCTTAATAAGCACCAAAAACCTTGGTAAATAAAATCAGTATGCCAGCCAAAACACATTTAAATGTTATGCTCAGCAAACAATGGCCGAATACAAGTCAAAAGCAGTAAACATCACATGAAAATTGCATTGGCAATCCTGTTTGATCAAGGAAGACTTTTCCTGCTTAAGCAAATTTTGTGCTTAAGCAGCTCTATGAAATTGACCCCTTGTGTTTTGGAAATATTTCACGAGAATTTCTTCTGCCCACCTTGGTCGGTCAGTGTGGTGTGATCGGTGGGCGGGGACAGGTAGTTGGTGGCGTCCTGGCCGCGGGTTCGAACCCAGTCAAAGTCATCGTTCTTCAGCTCGTTGGTCCAACCGCACATGTTGGCCTCAAAATCGCAATATCCTGTTGATAATAAGAAAAAAAATGAAAATGATGAAAATTTTTAGTCAGTTTTTCTTTGTTCACTTTTCAAAGATTACATAAAGACAAGGGTCAATTTTACAAAGAAGTGGTGTCAAATGCGAATAAAATCTTGGTTGCTAAGCAATGTGTGATGTCATAAAATAATTACTATGGCGATACTAAAAACTCATCTTAAGATTAATCTTTGTGTTTTGCGAAATCCAGCACGGGAGTGTATTTCACAAAACACTAGGAATAATTAACTCTTTGCAATTTGAAATTCGTGATAAGAAACAAACCTTGTGGCTTGCAAGGACCGTCATGGATGTCCACGTCGTCGATGGCTATGTGGTCAGACGACGACAAACTCAGCTGGCCCTGAATCATAAGCTGGAAGAAAGAACACCAACAAACAAATATTTCAATGTCTCGTTGCTCGTAGAAGCACCTAGTCAAGAAATAGAACGTTTGAAGTTGATAGTTCAAGGCTGGGGATTATAGAAGTTCCAAGAGCCCAGGCAAAGCCCAGGCCTGGTTTGGCTTTTCAACTATGATCCAGGACACAGAAGGGGTTTGAAGTTGATAGTTCAAGGCTGGGGATTATAGAAGCCCAAGACCCCAGGCAAAGCCCAGGCCTGGCCTGGCCTGGCTTTTCAACTATGATCCAGGACACAGCAGGGGCTTGAAGTTGATAGTTCAAGGCTGGGGATTATAGAAGTCCAAGAGCCCAGGCAAAGCCCAGACCTGGCCTGGCTTTTCGGTGGCTGGGCCTGACCAGTTTTAAAGCTACTCTCTATAAAAGCAGTTGCTCAAAATGTTGATTTAAGGAGAGAAACTCTGATACTGGTCAGGCCCAGCCACTGAAAAGCCTGGCCAGGCCTGGGCTTTGCCTGGGCTCTTGGGCTTCTATAATTCCCAGCCTTGAACTATCAACTTCAAGCCCCTGCTGTGTCCTGGATCATAGTTGGCACTATAAACCTGATTGACAGATTGAGTCCACATTGATCATGGACAGTATCCAGAAGCCAGGCTTTGCTGATTTCAAGCAGCTCTATTGTAGTGAAGTTCAGGGCTGACAAGAGGAGGATTTCAGGCCTGAAGGACTGGGCCAGGCTTTTTAGTGGCTTGGCCCGACCAGATTCCTCTTTCTTACCTTGTAGGGCGTGGTGGATGGCTGGACAGGGCCCGAGCCGTACCGCCACATATTTCCCTGGTTCCCGCTCTTCATGAACAGTACATTCTTGCCTTCGTCCATCACTGTCAGGGAACCGGCGTTCTGTCCGTGCATGTGGTACCAGAACGTGGCACACTCCCCAAAGGGACTAGGAGGGAACTGACCGGTGTACATGATGGCTTTGTCGTTCTGGCTGCCCTTGGTCGGGTCAAGGAACATCACATAACCTGGTGAATAGAATCGTATCAAAGCAAATAAAAACAAAACGATTTAATAATGAAATCCCTAATGCAAGATTCTGCTAGGATTGAAACATCAGGCCCTCCTACCTCTGAGCAGCCTTTGAGAAAGATCCTGCTAGGATCGAAACGTCAGGCCCTCCTAACTTCGAGCACCCTTTGAGAAAGATCCTGCTAGGATCAAAACGCTAGACCCTCCTAACTCTGAGCGGAAAGATCCTGCTAGGCCACTTGTTAACCAAAAAGACAAAATGGCTGCCAAATACCGTTGGACGTTCCGGTGGACTTGTCAGAATGTGGGCCAAGGGCGGACAGAGCTGAGGCTTGAACCCTCGTCCAATCAAAATCATCCGTGGTGTCCTGCGTCAGACCACAAGTATCGTCTTCAAACGTGCAAACTCCTAAACAAACAAAAAATTTGAAGGAAGAAATTCAGGGATTGAGTTTACATCAGCTTGGAATTGGGTTATTGTGGGTTCAAATCCAGCCATATGAGCTAGTGGTGCTTGCGTCCTTGGGCAAGACGCTTTGTCACATATTGCTTCTCTTTAATACCAAGGAGTAAATGGGTACCTACGAGGGTAGAGATGGCTTTGTGTGCTTAATTAGCCTATGTGCGCTTTACAGAAGCCAGGGCTGTATACTCCCCAGGGAGTTGAGATTGTTTCAGGAATATTAGTGGGGCCCGATGACCAGGGATAATATTGGTAAGCGCCTTGCTCAAGGCGCTTACCCTCTGGGTGGATATGTTGCGCATAATAAATGTCTATATTATTATTATTATTGTCCAGCTGTATTCAACTATTTCGTGCCGAATTGCTTATGCTGGGACCGATTCCATAAAACTTACGACACGTCGCAGAGTTAAGACGCATCCATACTCTATGGACTCATCGCATCTATGCGACGCATCGCAGCTACGACGGGTCGCAAATCGAGTTGTGACGCGTTGCGGAAAAAGAAACACTAAGCGGAGCGGGTAAATACAAATTCTGGTCAGCTTGTTTCTTACGTATTGCTGGGCAGGGTGCCTCTGTGTAGACAATGTCATCGATAGCGATATCGCTGGAGTACGTATTTCCTCGTATTCCTTCAACCACAAACTAGCAAGAAAAACACAAATGTTATCTGTTTTACCCATCAAAAGATAAAACCAGGAAATAAAAAGGTAATATCATACTTTGGTTTTTGCCAAAGAAATACAGATTCATGGGCAAAAATATCAAGGAAGGTACGGTAACAGTCATCTGTGAAATTCCCAGTCCCATATGGTGCCCACTTTTTGAGAAAAAAAAGTGAAAAAACGGCCACAGTATTTCTGAAGTCGTTTCTCAAAATACAAAATTAAACAATAAAAAAATCCAAAAATTAAAACCAAAAATAAACAAAATTCAACAAGAAACACCAAAACCTAAAATAAGAAAAACAAACAAAAACGAAGAAAAAAAAAATTTGGTAAACAACTATTATGGAACAAAATATAAAAGAAAACAACAAAAACAATGAAAAATCAAAGACAAACAAATGGAGAAAAATTTAAGTAATTAAAAAACAACAAAACAAAAACTAAATAAACACAAACAAATTGTAACAAAACAACCCTCATACAAACAAACAAACAAACATAAGAACAAATCACAACAAAAACAACGACAATACTTACTTTATAATTGTTTGACATGGTAACAGCGATAACACCTGGAAGCCACTGGTTCCCGCTCTGGGTACCGGTTCGACTCCATACCTTCACGTCCGATCCCCCGGTCCTCGTGTAAATGTTCAGGGTTCCGACACCCGTACCGAACATGTGATAGTAGAACTGCAGGCAAGCGGGCTGGGTCGGGGTGGGCGGAGTTACGTCGGCGGAAACGAGGCGGGCATTGTCGCCCTGGTTATGATTCGTGGCTTCGATGTATTTATAATGTCCTGCACATGAACACATGAATCACATTGCAAAATTGATTTTTAAAGGGGTATGCACAACTTTGGTAAAGGTGACATGGCAGCTGCAGACTGCTCAATTTGATTTGTCATGGAATAAAACAAACCTGTAAAATTTTCAGCTCAATTGATCATTGGAAACAAGTAGAAAACAACGAAAAAGAACTGTTGCAATTGTTAGGCCAATTTGTGTGGGAATAGTTGTCTTATTTTAGATTTGGCCAAGATGAAAAATGTTTTGGTGTTTGGTTTTACTCTTTTCTGGATAAATACAGTATTTCAGGCAGAAAAAGTTTCACAATATGTTTCTACCATCACCATCTTTATACCCTGTAAGTTATAAGTAAATCTGTGAAGATTTCTGTTTTGGTATGCTACCAAAGTATGAAAGCACCTTTAAGCATAAAATAGCAACCCCGAAATGCAGACACTATTTGATTCGTCGATTAAACCCTCATACCTGAGCCGGTTGTATGGTCACTACTTGGGCCAGTGCCTACTGAGGGGGTCGAGCCGGACCGTCGCGTCCACTTGAAGACCGCCGACAAATCGTCGCTCCAATCGCAGAAGGGCGTTTCAAAGTCGCAGGACACGTTGCCAAGGTAGATCCCGGGATCAGCTGTGCTCGGCATAACTATGTGAAAAGACAAAATTAAAAAACAAAATTACTGAGATGCTTGGAGTTAGGACGCCTGACGTGTTTCAAACTTTGCAGGATCTTTCTCGAAGGCTGCTCAGAGATACATGTAGGAGAGCCTGACGTTTTGAGGAGGGCCTGGGCTTTGCCCGGGCTCTTGGGCTTCTATAATCCCAGCCTTGAACTATCAACTTCAAGCCCCTGCTGAGTCCTGGATCATAGTTGAAAAGCCTGGCCAGGCCTGGGCTTCGTCTGGGCTCTTGGGCTTCTAAAAATCCCCAGCTTTGAATTATCAACTTCAAGCCCCTGTTGTGTCCTGGATCATAGTTGTAAAGCCTGGTCAGGCCTGGGCTTTGCCTGGGCTATTGGGCTTCTATGAAATATGATCCCCAGCCTTGAACTATCAACTTCAAGCCCCTACTGTGTCCTGGATCATACTTGAAAAGCCTGGCCAGGCCTGGGCTTTAGTGCCTGGGCTATTGGGCTTCTATAATCCCCAGCCTTTTCAAACAAAATTGAGATTCATTTTAAGGAACTTACTAGGGCAATCACCATCAGCAAAGTACAAATCGTCCACGGCAATATCCCCTTGGTAACCGCTACCCACAATGCCTTCCACCAGAATCTAGAACAGAAAACAAAGTATGAAGTCCACTGACAACTGCTGATGTTTATACTACGTTCTATAAAGGCACCAGACTATAAATCTAAACAGGATTCGCACTGTAACCCTACGATATGAAAATCAAGCAGCACTATGGCCATGATGAAATTTGAATTCAAACTATTATACTCTATGTACTCTGTGGTTGTATGGGAAAGTGGACATCCAAAACAGGATGCTAACCAGACACCAGCAAATCCAAATACAAGCAGCCCAACCACTCTGGAATTGTACTGTCTCTGGTATGCTAGAGACCAATCGAACCAGCTTTGCTGCTGATAATACAAAACTCATATAGTATAAAAAATCAAAACCTATAATTGGAATCGAACCATAGACCAACCGATTCAAAACTAAGCAGCTCTACCAACCTGAAAATCTTTGTCTCAATCTGGTACAGATAGCAAGTCAACTGTACCCTAGATTTACTCAGCAAATAATACACATTTACTAAATATGTTTAGCAATTGATGGAATAGGATTCGAACCAGAGACCAACCAATTGAAAACCAAGCAGCTCAACCAACATGGAATATCTGTTCCTTGGGTTCGGAGAGCAAGTCAACTGTATCCTTGCTAGAATCACCGAATAAACCCACTAATACTTTATAATGATACATAATTCCTGACAGTAGGAATCGAACCACGAACCAACCAATCCAAACACAAGCAGCTCAACCCCACCTGGTATTTCTCCGTCTCCGGTACGCTGAATTGCCCGTGGAGCCAATCAACATTGTCCTTGCTCTGTTGACCGAACAACCCCCACTTCATGGTGGTCTTCTCCGACGTGGTGCCAACATTTGTGACGTACGACACTTTGAGGACGCCTATGTCGCTGCCGTACATGTGGTACCAGAAATCGAAGCAGCTGGTGGCGGCAGTGGCGTTGGGAGTTTGCACCGAGCTGCGGAACCCCGCAACTTCGTCCTGCTTTCTCGGTGAGCTGGTTTCAATATACAAGTAGTAACCTGGAGGAAGAAGGAACTTGATTTTAAATGCAATTCAAGAAAAAGCTGTTTTGAAATCTTCAAAATACCACACTGTGCAGTATCCTAATGGCACATTCTTTGGACTTGGACCAAGTTGGGCCATCAAGCCCCAATATAAAGTTACAGTGCCTGGGCTCTACAGTCCTGTGTCCTTCAAAATACCACACTGTGCTGTACCCCTATGGCACATTTTTTGGACTTGGACAAGTTGGACCATTAAGCCCCCATATAAAGTTACAGTGCCTGGGCTCTACAGTCCTGTGTCCTTCAAAATACCACACTGTGCAGTACCCCTATGGCACATTCTTTGGACTTGGACCAAGTTGGGCCATCGTCACTTACCCTTGGAAGTTTTGGTTGTGTGGTCGACCGATGGACCGGTGTGCGACGACTGCGTGCCGCCGCTCAAAATCAGCCAATCAAAATCATCATTCTTATCGTTGTTCCAGTTGCATCCTCCGGACTCAAAATCACAAATTTCTGCAAAAAGGAAACAGAAAATTTTGCGCTTACGAGATCTGAATTTCATTTCAGTTGGTGCATGCGCATTTTAAAACCAAGGGCCTTTAAATACGAAACCAGGCTTGAGGCTAGGCTTGGGACGTATCACAATATACTGCCAATATGAGGACCACAAAAGGAAACAAAGGAATTGGGCCACATGTCAAAGCCGAAGAAAGGCTCCAGCTTCACCAAGTATATTTCAAGCCCTTCATTTCATTTGAGGACACAAAATGACGCGGTAGCAAAATAATTATCTAGCCTAGCCTCAAGCCTCATTCCACAAAGGCCCTCTAAGATTTCTCGCTTGCTCGTATAGCGTAAGAATGAGATGCTACTCGAGTATTAAGTGAAGAATGCGGATCATAAGGGCAGAATCGAGTGAAATTGAGCTCCCTGGACAGATACTGTTTTGATACTCACTCCTTGATGGGCAGCTCCCGACGGTATACAGGACGTCGTCGATGGCCATGTCGCCACGGATTCCGTTCTGGATGAGCGCCTCAAACACGACGTTGAAGGGCTGTGTCTCCGAGACTTCGACAAAGTCCACGTACCACTGGTCGCCGTTGTTGCCCGACTTGGTCAACAGCAGGGTGTCGCCTGTGAAGGTTCTCAACTGCGTTATTTGAAGAAAGCAAAAAGAAGAAATAGAGACCACATGTTTATGATAGCTTTGTTTCTTGCGATATTTCTTAAGGGAGAGAAACTTGAATACCGGTCGAGCCCAGCCACTGAAAAGCCAGGCCAGGCCTGGGCTTTGCCTGGGCTCTTGGGCTTCTATAATCCCCAGCCTTGAACTACCAACTGCAAGCCCCTGCTGTGTCCTGGATCATAGTTGAAAAGCCTGGCCAGGCCAGGGCTTTGCCTGGGCTCTTGGGCTTCTATAATCCCCTAGCCTTGAACTATCAACTTCAAGCCCCTGCTGTGTCCTGGATCATAGTTGAAAAGCCTGGCCAGGCCAAGGAGGGAACTTTGTGGTAGACTGCCTGGCAGCCGATTGACGATGACAATGATAATGGAAGGTCTGTGTTTGAGGAACAACCTACCTTGACGTTGAGCGTCCCCATCTGGTCTCCGTACATGTGATAGTAGAAGTAGAAGCAGAATACGGAGATGCCGGGCTGAGGAGTGTACTTGGAGGAGATGAGCTGGGCCCTCTGGTTGAGATGGCCCTGGGCAGGAGCGTACATGTACATGCCTGTACGAGAACGACAAAATAGTCAATCATCAGACCAAAGACTATACCTCGTGGCTTCTACCCCAAAGTCCGTAAAAATGGGATCTTGGACCCATTTTGAAATCCATGTCCAATCTTTGGCCCAATTTTACAAGTGACTATAGATTACCTGGAAGCGCGTATCTGTATTTAGGGACAAAAAGTCCGATACTGGTGGGGCTCTACAACTAAAAAGCTAGGCCAGGTCTGGGCTTCGCCTGGGCTCTTGGGCTTCTATAATCCCCAGCCTTGAACTATCAACTTCAATCCCCTGCTGTGTCCTGGATCATAGTTGGCACTATAAACCTGCAGCTCCATGAAATTGGGCCCCTGGCTTTTCAGTGGCTGAACCAGACCGGTACTAGAGTTTCGCTCCCTAAATCACATTGTGTGACATGGGCCTTACACTGAATGCTATCTCAGATTGTATGCTAAGCTAAGCTAGAATTGTAAGCAGCTTTCATGCAAGGATATCGAGGAGTTTACCTGAAGCAGTTTCGTAGGAGTGGTCGGTGGACGGACCGGTGTTGGCCGTGGGAGTAGAGCCGCTCAGTTGCACCCAGTCAAAATCGTCTTTTGTCTGCTCTTGGGTGTACTGGCAGATACCCACACCTTGAAACTCACAAAGATCCTTAACTGCAAACAAAAGAAGAATAGAAATACACAACATGTCACTAAAATACACCACAAAGCAACTTGGATGAATAAAGTTAAACTTCACTATGAAGTATCCCTATGGCACATTCTTCTTCTTCTTCTAGTTTCTCAAGGAATTGTAAGCATCGTACCTGGGCATAGTCCATTTGTGACAGTGATGTCGTCAAGGGCAATATCGCCCTGGTAACTGTTGCCGGCGACGCCTTCAAAGACGATCTAAAAATGATCAAGATAACAAGTTTATAAACAAAACACCAATATCATATTCACATATGTCAATATTTACAGGACTAATTTGAACAAAGATTAAATAACAAAGTCAAGACATACGGAGAGAAAATTGAATGCTGGTTGGGCCCGGCCAATGAAAAGCCTGGCCAGGCCTGGGCTTTGCCTGGGCTCTTGGGCTTCTATAATCCCCAGCCTTGAACTATCAACTTCAAGCCCCTGCTGTGTCCTGGATCATAGTTGGCACTATAAACCTAATTGACAGATTGAGTCCACATTGATCATGGACAGTATTCAGAAGCCAGGCTTGATTGATTTCAAGCAGCTCTGTTGTTGTGAAGTTCAGAGCTGACAAGAGGAGGATTTCAGGCCTGGCTGGGCCTGGCTTTCCAATGACTGGCCAAACCAGTCCCTATATTTATTTTGTGTAGTGTATTAACAGTGGCTAGGGTTAGTGCTATGATGTAGGGATTATAGAAGCCCAAGCAATACCTTGACCAGGTCTGGCTTTTCAGTGGCTTGGCCCGACCAGTACTATAAAGTCCTTCTCCCTTTACTTACCTGGAAATCGTTACTGGACGAAACCAAGGAGTCCCCGTTGTACCAGTTATCGTCTATGGTTCCCGTCCGCATCCAAATGACTTTGCCCGGTGAAGCCGAACCGACGTCTCTGACATACACCTTGAGGGCGTTGATGTGATCACCGTACATGTGATACCAGAAGGACAAACATTTCGTCGTCGTCGAGGACTTCGGAATGACGGCGCTCACCAACCATGCCCTGTCACCGGGAGACGTGGGCGACGACGTTTCTGTGTACACGTAGTAACCGGCAGCTGTTCAAAACAAATTTCGGCGAAAAATACACCATTAACGACAATATGATTGTGGAAAAAATAAAATGTGATCTGACCTTTCAAAATGAGTCATAAGTCAAGAAATCGGACAGGTTGTAAGTTGATGATGACTTCCTGGTCCAGTTGTGTGCATGTTTATGGATGGAGCCTGCAGACGCTGTGCCATTCTGGATCTATGAAAGTTACACTTACAGAGAGTCTAGAATATGATCGGTTAACACTGCATGCTGTGCGGAAAAAAAACACCTGATCTGGTATTGCAAAATGAGTCATAAGTCACAAAATCTGATGACAGGTTTTTTTTCTTTTTAAGTTGATGATGACACCTTCAACTTTCTGAAATGGAGACTCACCGGTTCCCAGCGTGTGATCCACTGAGGGACCAGTGCCATAGGAACTGGTACCAGCGCTGTCTCTGGTCCAATCAAACTCGTCGTCTGTTGCGTCCGTGTACGTGCACTTGTCTGATTCGAAGTCACAATCATACGTTGCTGGCCCTGAATTTCAAAAGGGTAAAAAGATCAGAATTCCAGGCAAACATTTCTTAGTGACGTGAATAATGCTAATTATTGCTATTTAATCCATAAAATAAGATCTAGGGCCAATTTCATGGATCTGCTAAGCACAAAAAATTGCTTAGCACAAAAATGTCTTGTCCAATATAACTAACCACCATTAAAAATTTCATTTGATATTCATGGTCAGCAAACAACAACCAAAGAACAATCACAAGTGAAAAATAACACATGGAAATTTGGTTGTTAAAACTGTAATATTGCCAAGTGAATTTGGCAACCAGTTACTCTCCTAAAGACGAGCAGAGCACACTGTTCGCAACGTCGAGAGGTAAAACTACTGGTTCTTCTCAGAACCACACACTCTCACAGAAGAGATTACATGGTGTCACCGCAAACCTACCTTAGGCCATAAACAAAAAATTGTTGTATTGGAGTAACGGAGGGTTGGAAAATAGGGTAGGGCGGGCGGATTATTATTATTATTTTTTTTTCCTGTATTAAATGTTTTTTTTCCTGCATATCACAGTATTTGACGAGTCAAATAAAGACAAGAAATGACATAACAACTTTAACCAGTCTGGTTTCCATCTTTTGCTCCTTTTAACTTAAGCTTTGAATCTGCATACAAATTTGCGGTTTTTTTTTTTTTTTTTTTTTTTTTCCGATTGTTTATTTTTTATTTTATTTTTATTTTTATTTTTATTTTTATTTTTTATTTTATTTTTATTTTTTATTTTTTATTTATTTTTTTGGTTTAAAATGTTTAGGGACGGGGCATATTTTTGGGTCGGGCGGGTTAAGCCAATACAACATTTTTTTTTTATGGCCTTATTTTACTACATCCACCATGCAAAGCCCCAAGTCTTATTGGTAACAGACACCCCTGTTAATAATGGCAAAGTTGCTTTTAAACCCTGAAACGCTGAATTTTGATCAACTTACAGGAGGTCGTTGGTGGAGGTGGATGTGTTGGAAGACTGGCGCCAACATCGGCAGAAGATGGTTGAACTGGATAGAATCGAAAAGAAGTCCACATTAAAACAGCTGTTTCTCATCAGATAATGCATAATTAATAATAAGTCAATCCTCTACATGCTCTAAAAACATCTGCTCAGAGATAACAGGGCCTGACATTTCAATCCTAGCAGGATCTTTCTCAAAGGCTGCTAAGAGTTAGGAAGGCCTGATGTTTGGATCCTAGCAGGATCTTTCTCAAAGGCTGCTCAGAGTTAGGAGGGCCTGACATTTCGATCCTAGCCGGATCTTTCTCAAAGGCTGCTCAGAGTTAGGAGGGCCTGACGTTTCAATCCTAGCAGGAAAGTAGTATTTACCTGCACACAGGGACTCTGTGAAGACGATGTCATCTATAGCTATATCACCCTTGTAACCGCCTCCAATGATGCCCTTGAAAAGCATCTGATGGAAAAATTATTACAAACAAAAAATTTACAATTGTATAATAATGATGGTTCGATGCGCATGCAGCCGTAGACTACAAGTTAATTCTACTGACCAAGCCAGTGCATCTATTAATTGAACACCGGCCTGCCAAGACACAATCAATTTGAGTCTAGTGTCCATTCCCTACTCCCTTTGTACAGGTTAGGATCCGAGATAGGCACCTGACCCAGCCATAGCTATAGCCATACCCTAACAGAGCCAATACAGAGTCTAGTGCCCTACCCTACTCAACTTGTAAGGCTTGGGATCAGACACAGGCACCTGACTGAGTAATATCTATAGCTACACCAATGCAGAGTCTAGTGTCCTACCCCTACTCACCTTGTACGGCTTGGGATCGGCCACAGGCACCTGACTGAGTCATATCTATAGCTAAACCAATGCAGAGTCTAGTGTCCTACCCCTACTCACCTTATACGGCTTAGGATCGGACACAGGCACCTGACCCTCCTTCCAGACGTTCCCGAAGTCCCCGCTCAGTTCCCAGAAGACTGTCTGCAGTCCGGTCTCCACGTCCTCCACGGCCACCTGCAACGTGCCCACGTGATTGCCGTACATGTGGTACCAGAAGGTCAGGCATCGACCCGTCGGAGAGGTAGCAGGTAGAGCCTGGCTCCTGTAGATGGCATACTCCCCGGCAGATTTAGGAGAGGAGGCCTCGATGAACTTATAAACACCTTGTGACAGATCAAACCAAACAATCATGACAATTTTGGTTATTTGGGAGCCAGGATTTGCCTCAGAATCGTGAACAGATCCCAACCAAAGGGCCTTAGAAGCTCTTTTAGCAGTTGTACAAAATGGTAAAAGTTTTGGACAGCCTGTTTGCTGTTTTGGACAGCCTGTTCGCCATTATGAACTACTAGTTAGGTGAATTCAGAAACCCTATGTCCCATTCTGGTATCTGCCGAGATTCCAACCCTCCCAGTCCTGTACCTTTGCTCGTTCCGTACGTGTGGTCAACAGAAGGTCCTGTTCCTTGACTTGGAGTTCCTCCGGAGCCGTCGATCCAGTCAAAGTTGTCCGAAGTCGGATCGTTCACCCAGGTGCAGGAGCTCTTATCATCAAAATCACAGCTGTCTGTGTCATGCAAGAGAACAAAGAAAGGCAACTGAATCGGAGTTCGAACCTCGGACCACCTGTCAGCTGAGCTTCCTAAGGTTTAGAGATAAGGAACGTAATAGAGTATAGTTTGCGGAAACACCATGTATAATCTCTTTCATTGATGTGTGGTTCTGAAAAGAACCAGAGAGATAGAGACTTTTCTCACTGGTTCTTTTCAGAACCACACATCTATGAAAGAGAAAAACTTCAACTCTATAACGTTCCTTCCAAGAAGATTGCTGTTCTTGACTTACCAATTGCAGCGCATGTTCCAGTCAGAATCTGGACATCGTCAATGGCGATGTCTCCTTTATCTCCGTTACCGACGGTCGCCTCGATCACGATCTGATAGTCGTTGTAAGCAACAAACGGGAAGCGCCCCACATTCCAGATATCGCCAAGGTTACCGTTCATGGTGAAGTAGTAATTGGAGTATTTATCTTTCTCCTGTGAGAAGAGAAGCAAATTTTTTGAAGAAGAACGACCTTACCCTTTGAGCTATGCAGCTTTATGACGGGCCTCCCTATAGTCAACTATCTTTGCTCAGGGCGCCAGTCAGAAGCCATAGAACCCATTTACTGCCATACCAGTGGTCTACCATCTGAGCTATCCAGCCCTATGATGGGACCTCCTTATAGTCAACTATCTTTGATCAGGGTGCCAGTCAGAAGCCATATTACCCATTAACTGCCATACCAGTGGTCTACCATCTGAACTATCCAGTCCTATGGTGGGGCCTCCTGGTAGTCAACTATTTTTGCTCAGGGTGCCAGTCAGAAGCCAAACCCACCTTGAGGAACACGTTGATTGAACCGATGTGCTTCCCTTTCATGTGATAGTAGAGCTCCAGGCAATGGCCGAGGGCTGGTGGGTGGATCGGGGATAGCATCCAGGCCTTGTCCCCGGATTTGTGGGCTGACGCATCGATGAACAAGTAATGACCTGGAAGAACAAGATAATTCATATCAAGCCACCTTCAAGCCCCTGCTGTGTCCTGGATCATAGTTGAGAAGCCTGGCCACACCTGGGTTTTGCCTGGGCTCTTGGGCTTCTATAATCCCCAGCCTTGAACTATCAACTTCAAGCCCCTGCTGTGTCCTGAATCATAGTTGGCACTATAAACCTGATTGACAGACTGAGTCCACACTGATCATGGACAGTATCCAGAAGCCAGGCTGTATTGATTTGAAGCAGCTCTATTGTATTTAAGTTAGAGGTGGATTACAGGCGTGAAGGCCCAGGCCTGGCCAGGCTTTTCAGTAGCTTGGCCTGAACACTCTAAGAGTTTCTCTGCCTTACCTGAGCCAGTTCCAAGGGTGTGATCGACGGACGGGCCCGTGCCAAAGGTGACTGTGTTTCCAGTGTCCAACCCCCAATCAAAATTATCGTTCTGTGTGGTGGAGTCTTCTTGTGACCAGCCGCAAGCCACGAAGCCTTGCTCAAAGTCGCAGGAGAGTGGATGGGTGCCGGGCGTCTTGGTAGCTGCAGAGGAAAATATGATATGGTATATTGACTGGTGGTATATTGACTGGTTCTATATCAACAAGTACTATCAACAAGTACTATTTACTCGTGCTATTGACTAGTGCCATTGACTAGTGGTATATTGACTGGTTCAACAAGTACTACTGACTTGTGCTATTGACTAGTTCTATATTGACTGGTGCTATTGACTGGTGCCATTGACTAGTGGTATATTGACTGGTGCTATTGACCGGTGGTATATTGACCGGTGGTATTGACCGGTGGTATATTGACTGGTGGTATATTGACCGGTGGTATATTGACTGGTGGTATATTGACTGGTGGTATATTGACTGGTGGTATATTAACCGGTGGTATATTGACCGGTGGTATATTGACCGGTGGTATATTGACCGGTGGTATATTGACCGGTGGTATATTGACCGGTGGAATATTGACCGGTGGTATATTGACTGGTGGTATATTGACCAGTGGTATATTGACCGGTGGTATATTGACCGGTGGTATATTGACTGGTGGTATATTGACTGGTGGTATATTGACTGGTGGTATATTGACCGGTGGTATATTGACTGGTGGTATATTGACCGGTGGTATATTGACTGGTGGTATATTGACCGGTGGTATATTGACCGGTGGTATATTGACCAGTGGTATATTGACCGGTGGTATATTGACCGGTGTATATTGACCAGTGGTATATTGACTGGTGGTATATTGACTGGTGGTATATGGACGGGTAGAATACCTGGTATATTGACTGATTCTATATCAACAAGTACTACTGACTGGTGCTATTGACTGGTGCTATTGACTAGTGCCATTGACTAGTTTCTGTATTGGTTGGTGGTGTATTGACTGGTGATATTGATTAGTGGTATATTGACTGATGGTATATTGACTGGTAATGCTTATTTTATAACACCTTAGTAGATCCTTGTCATTTGATTGGAGGATTGTATGTCACGTGATATTTGATAAATAGACCAATTCATGGCTTACGTCACAACCGTTGAAATTTGTTCCATCCACCGTGCATTTTTGGTGCCATCCGATTTGTACCACCATTCGGTGACAGATGGATTGTTCCATTCCACTCGGCTTCGCCTCGTGAAATGGAACAGTCCATCTGTCACCTCATGAAATAATTTTTACCATTCCACTCATAAACATTCATTATTTGTATAATATTAACTAGCATCATATTGACTGGTGCTATTGAATTGTGCTATTTAATTGTACTATTGACTGGTACTATTGACTACTGCTTGATAAGCATCATATTGACTGATGATTACACCGTACTCACGGATAGCACAGGCTGTAGAATCGACCATCACATCATCAATGGCAATGTCGCTGCTCGCACGCCTCCCTCGTTTTGCCTCAAACACAACCTTGCGAAAAGAAAGAGAGAAACGGAATCAAAAATTTGAAAAATATAGAACAAAATCAAAGCAGAGCAGAGCAACAAAGACTGGGCAAGTGCCCCCCTCACAACTCCTCACCATGTGTCCCCTCTCCCAGTTAAAATCAACCAACCTGATATGCTTGACTGATTCCGGACACGTCCAGCACGGCCTGAATCCAAAACTCCCCCTGAGAGGCCGTCCGAATCCAGAACGGTTTGTCGAGCGTCGTGCCCTGAGGCTGGATGTAGACGCTGAGACTGGCTACCGTGTCGCCATACATGTGATACCAGAAGGACAGGCAGTTATCCCCACCGCTGGGGCTGGGAAGGGAACCGCTCTTCAGACGGGCTAGCTTGTCTTTAGAGCTCTTGGAGGCATCGGCTAGCATGTAGTATCCAGCTAGAATGGAACATGTCAGTAATATTCTGTTTTGTTATCCAGGATCTGGTCAATTTATCTTTCCAAATTTGTCTCCAAACCAAAATCTTACTGTTCTTTCAGTGAAAAAAACACAACATTTTATGTTAGAACTGGTGCATTTTCTGTGATTTTCAAGATTTTCTGTGCCGGTCAGCAACATGATTTTCATCTCGAGTGCCGGTCGGAAAGGCTGAGTGCCGGATGTCCCCAACCAGTGTCAACCAGCTTTACTAGAACACTGCACACACGCACTCATGTAAACAAAACAATTCCAGAAAGACGGAGAACTTACTACTGTCCTGTTTGGTGTGGTCGTACGGCGGTCCGGTTTTCCCGTTGCCAGATGCTGGACCCTTCTTCAGAGTCCAATCGAAGTCGTCGGTCTTGTCTTGGGTGTAGCTGCACATTGAAGATGACTCAAAATCGCAATTGCCCGGCCCAGGCGGTATGACGATGGGCGGACTGGGGGTCGTCGGTGGTAGGGTGACGGGTGGTCCGACACCTGCGCTCTGAGGTATGGCTGCAGATGAGGCCAAAGATGAGGTTGGAATTGATTTCACTTGAAGACCTCACTCGTACCCTCAGTTGGTTGTAGAGGGTTAATTTTGTTAGATTATTGGAAGAGGGATATGGAGGTATGGAGGTTAAGTGTTGAGGGATTGGATGGTAAAGGGTTAGGAGATTAGTTCAAGTTGGGAAGGGATAAATAGCTCAGGATGTCAAGCTCAGGAGGCTAGGATGTCAGGAGGTTGGGTGGTGAGAGGTAAAAGAGGTTGAGACGTCAGTGGCTGAGGTATTCTAGCAGGTCAGGTCTGGTTGGGGAGGGATAAGGGAGGTTGAGCAATGGGGGTTTAAATGTCAGGAGGTTGGTTGGTGAGGGCTTAAGAGATTGCGAGGTTGGGTGATAAAGGGTTAGGAGGTTAAAAAAGGTAAAGAGGTGAAGGCTTCCGAAGCTGGGTATAAGAACTCATGAGGTTTGGTGCTGAGGTATTAACAATGGTAGGAGTTTACATCGTTAAGGTTTAGAGGGTAAGATTGGGAGGTTAGTGCTGAAGAGTTAGGAGGGTCGGAGGAAGAAATGAGCTGAGGAAGTCAAGAGGAGAAGGACTATTAAAGAAACTCGGCCCAAAAAAACATGATGGAGGGACGAAGCTTACTTTGGCAGTAGTTGTCCGTGAAAATGATGTCGTCCACAGCAATGTCGTTATTCGCGCTCAATGTGGACGTCACCTCTGCGCCAATTATGAGCTGAAATCGGAAGAAAACAAGATCAATTACGATACATTCTGGTTAAATTTTGATTAAGGGATGGGCTTTGCCTGGGCTATCATGGTGGGCTTCTATAATCCCCAGCATTGAACTATCAACTTCAAGCCCCTGCTGTGTCCTGGATCATAGTTGAAAAGCCTGGCTATGCCTGGGCTTTGCGGCTTCTATAACCCCCAGCCTTGAACTATCAACTTCAAGCCCTTGTTGTGTCCTGGATCATAGTTGCCACTATAAACCTGATTGACAGATTGAGTCCACATTGATCACGAACAGTCTCCAGAAGCCAGGCTTTGCTGATTTCAAGCAGCTCTATTGTAGTGAAGTTCAGGGCTGACAAGATGAGGATTACAGGCCTGGGACTGGCCAGGCTTTTCAGTGGCTGAGCCTGACAAGAATAAAGAATTAAAGAATTTTTTCTCCAAAAAAGAATTCAAGATTAAGACATAAAGAGCTTACGTAATAGTACAAGTCCTGAAGAATTGGGACTTGACCGAAATTCCATCCATTGCCTTGGTTACCAGACAGCTCCCAGACTTTGGGACGCCCTGCGGTGGTTTCTCGTAGGACATAAAGCTTCCCGGCGTTGGACCCCTTCATGTAATACCAGAACGACAGACAACGATACGCCGAAGGATCGACAACGGAGCCCTCGTACTTCGTCAGGTAAGCCTCGTCCCCTAAACTGGACCCGGCTGCGTCTAGATAGATGTAGTATCCTATGGGCGGGGTGGATCAATAAATAAACAATAAATACAAACATTTGTTTTATTTAGACACTGTAATTTAAACCCTTGATACCTCAGTTGGACGAATGCCGGTGCAGTATTGCGGAGGTTCGAATCTCACTCCAGTCAATTTTCTTCTTTTTCTGGATAAATACAGCATTTCTGGCTGGAACATTTAAACGATATGTTTCTACCATCACCATATTTATACCCTATAAGTAAGACTTGAAGCTATGCATGGTGGAAGTACTATAAAGAAGGTAGGTTTGCGGTGACACCATGTAATCTTTTCTGTGAGAGTGTGTGGTTCTGAGAGTGTGTTACTCTCCTGAGGACGAACAGAGCACACTCTTCAGAACGTCGAGATAATACCTACGGTTCTTCTCAGAACAACACACTCTCACAGACGAGATTACATGGTGTCACCGCAAACCTACCTTCCTTAATTATATACCCTATAAGTTACAGGTAAATCTGTGAAGGTTTCTGTTTCGGTATGCTACCAAAGTATGATACTACCTTTAAGTTCTCAAGTCAAGCTAAGACACGATCAGCTAGAAACGTAGCGACGGCTGTTCTTACCCTTGCTGTTACCCAGCGTGTGGTCGGTGCCAGGTCCACTGCCTGATGCTCCGGTCTTTACGAGCCAATCAATATTATCGATGCTGTCTTGCATCCATCCGCACAAGCTACCCAGAGAAAAGTCACAATCACCTGAAGAAAGACAAAAACAACCATATACAGTTAAAGGGAGCATGTAGGATTTGCAAGTCCTCCCAAAAAATTATTGAGTTTGAGACAAAAAATTGACTCAACAGTTCGTAAACAGTGCAAACAGTGACCATGGGAAATCTTGGTTCATCAGATGCTGGGTTTTTCAAGAAAATCGAGATTTAGTGTCTTTTCTAAAGATCGTTCGTCCGAATGATTTTTGGAACAAACATAAAGGACACCCTCACTTGAGTTGTTTTAGTTATCCCCTTTCACTCAAGGTATAAAGATGGTGCTGGTAGAAACATACCGTTCAAATATTTCCACCTGAAATGCTGTGTTTATCCAGAAATTAGTAAAACAAAGACCGAAAACAGTTTTGATCTCGGGGTAAGATCAAAACCATTCTTCATGTTTTATAAGAAAAATTGAGTCGGCTTTTCGCTATTTTCTCGTGACTCAGATGTTCGATTGAGCTCAAATTTTCACAGAAGTGTTGTTCTGAAAAAGAATTTGGTAGGATTTTTGCTGGTTTCATTTACCGAGGACACCGCAATTTCCCTCTTGGATTCGGAAGTCGTCAATGGCGATGACGGCCTGGGACGTCCCTCCAACACTGGCCTCAAACACCACCTGGTAGTCACGGGACGACGTGGCCGACGTCCGAGCAATCAGCCACTTGTCGTCTTCGTTGCCCGACCTGGTCCAATCGGGGATCTGCTTGGTGACGTCGTCGCCTTTCTTGACGATGTAGATGTTCAGCGTGCCAACATTCTTGCCGTACATGTAGAAGAAGATCTCCACGCACTGGCCGGTGAGGGTGGCCGTGAAGAACGGGGAGGTGAAACGGGCCACGTCGTTGATCTGTCTGTTCTTGGAGTCGATGTACATGTAGTATCCTGAGGAGAAATAGATAGAGGTACAGTCAAGGAAAAGTCAAGACATTCTCTCACTCATTAGTGGAGAAACCAGTCCCTCACACTGGAACAAGACTGATGGTCTCTTCACGGTATAAATAGGACTGGAAGGGGTACCTAGTCCATAGCAAGGCAGCAATGAATGCCTCCACCCCTCAAACCAGTCCCTCACACTGAAACTGGACATTAAGGGGCCCTACGGACAATGCAAGAGCTGCATAAAATGACCCACCAGCAGCAGTTCCCGTGGTGTGGTCAACCTTCGGGCCGGTCTTTCCGGAGGAGGCCGGTCCTTTCTTTCTCATCCAGTTGAAGTCGTCGGTAGTGTCTTGCGTGAAGAGGCACAGAGCTGGGTCTTCAAAGTCGCATTGCTGGACGGAAGGAATCGTGCCGGGTGAGGGCGTCACAATAACTGTTAAAAGAAACCGCAAAAAGAAACGATTTAATACTTGAATATCAATGAGAAGTGGCTAGTATGTGGCAACCCTTTTGTGGGATACTTATCCTTATACAACTTGTATTTCTCAAATACACTTATTGGTTTACATTAACTTTGCACCAAGATACTTGCAACTATAAAGGAAGAAAGACTTTAATACTGGTCAGGCCCAGCTATTGAAAAGCCTGGCCAGGCCTGAAATTTTCCTCTTGTCAGCCTGAACTTCACTTCAATAGAGCTGCTTCAAATCAATAAAGCCTGGCTTCTGGATACTGTCCATGATCAAAGTGGACTCAATCTGTCAATCAGGTTTATAGTGCCAAAAATGATCCAGAACACAGCAGGGGCTTGAAGTTGATAGTTCAATGCTGGGGATTATAGAAGCCCAAGAGCCCAGGCAAAGCCCAGGCCTAGCTAGGAATTTTCAACTATGATCCAGGACACATCAGGGGCTTGAAGTTGATAGTCCAAGGCTGGGGATTATACTTTATAGAAGCCCGAGAGCCCAGACAAAGCCCAGGCTTGGTCTGGCTTCTCTGTGGCATGGTCCAACCCACATGAAAGTTTCTCCCTAAACTGGCTCTCCCACACTGGCTCTCCACTGAGACAAACCACTGGGAGAGCCTTCCCGGACAGGATGCCCTTCATCGATGCCAACCTTGTGGACAGTAACCGTCCAGGGAGTCCACGTCGTCGATGGCGATGTCGCTAGAGTCCTTGGACCCGCGAACGAGCTCGATGACCACCTTGAAGGGTGACACAGGGGATGTAACGTCCAGCGAGGCCTCGATCCACTGGTCACCCTGACTGCCAGACCGGGTGAAGATTGGCGAGCCCAGATTCCCGACGGTGCCGTCGCTTGATGAATAGACGTTGATCGAGCCTGTTAACAGAGAAACAACCACATTGAGGATGCATGTCAGAGACAGACCCCTTCATCTTGAAATTTTTACTAACCTTCTCCAACCAGATGAACAACCACTGCCTCTTGCAAAAGCAATAATTAGTAACAAAGAGGCATTGTGTTAAACTGTGATTACAATAAAAGTCTTCCATAAGGTTAACAACCTGGCCACACCCACTTCAATGGGCGTGGCTGGTAATCAAAGAAAATGGCCACTATTTCGGCCTCATTGTAGGCGCTCTAATCAAGAAGCAATTGAGGTTGCACATAGCCAAACGTTGAGACTTACCCACAGTGGAGCCGTACATGTGATACAAGAATCGTGTGCATTTGACTAGCCACGGCCACTTCAATGGGCGTGGCCACACTTTCTACCTGTTGAGGGCGCTCTAAGGACACTATCTTTGAAGAAGCGCATACAGAGATTAAGAGAGACTTACCTACAGTAGAGCCGTACATGTGATACCAGAATCGCACGCATTTGACTCCAGAGTTAGGCGTGATGGTGACGTCAGGACTGACCAAACGTATCTTGTCCCCGTTTGTCTTTCCATTTGCTTCCATAAACGCATAATAGCCGGCTGTAGAGAGGAAAGAAAACAATAGATCAGAGGGAGGAGGTATGGTGTATGTAACAGCGGCCGTTAAATGCCTAGAGGGGAAATAACGGCTGGCTGATGAGGGAGAAGGTATGGTAAGTGTAACGGCTGGCTGTGTAAATGCCAGAGGGGGAGATAATAGATCAGAGGGAAGAGGCATGGTGTGTGTAACAGCGGCTATTAAATGCCCAGAGGGGAACTTTAGGTCAAAGGCAGGAGAACAATGACTGGCTGTTGAATGCACAGAGGGAAAAATAATAATCTTCTCCATCTTATCCTAGGCTCCAAAATGGGTTCTTAAATTTTCAAAGTCAATCAAATTTGGGCTGAAATTGGGCATCATTTAATGGCCAAATTGGAAAAAAAAAAAGAAGAAGACGACATGACGATATGGAGTAATAATAGAATAGCAGGTGTTATGGTGGATGTTATATTGATTGACTTACTCCTGTGGTATGATCACCAGAGGGCCCAGTATTGACTGTGTGGGTGGATCCTTTATTCCTGTCGAAGCTGCCATCATCGTCCTTAGCCTGCTTCCAGCCACAGAACTTCTTCTCAAACGGACAGTTGAAAGTACTTTGACTCGACGCTGTAGAAGACAATGAATTGTAAATAACTTACTTGAATTAGCTATGCATGGTGGAAGTACTAAAAGACAGAAGGTAGGTTTGCGGTGACACCATCTCTTCTGTGAGAGTGTGTTGTTCTGAGATCTGAGAAGAACCGGTGGTATTATCTCGACGTTCCGAACATTGGGCTCTGTTCGTCCTCAGGAGAGTGAGAGTGACAATGAATTGTGACCTGAGGTCACTGAAAAAGGACTATTAAAGTATTAGGACTAAATAGCGCTCCGCACTTGTGCTAAAAATAGCACCGGACCTCGGACAAACATTGCAACCATGCACACGGACGTGTGCGTGTGCATGTACACTGTCTACGTGTGTGAATCAATGTTTGTCTGGCATCCGGGGATTGAGTAACGTCATCATTAGCGACTGTTATAAAAGTGGGGTAAGTATGTATGCTTAAGTCCACAAGGATTATTTTTATGGCTTCTAAGTTCTACTTCTAACGCCTAACAGGCGTTAGTTGTGATTTCCTCGACTAGCCTACTCACTAGCAAGGTTGAATTTGTGGAAAGAGGTTTGGGCTTTTTGATTTTTGAGCCGGAAATTAAGGGGGTCTGAAAAAAATCATTGTTGACTAAAGCACACTAACCCCACAGTCTAAAGTGTCTTATGCCAAAAGATCAAAATGCTGCACAAAAATAATGTTAAATTCAGAATGTAACGTTACACATTCATAAATTACTGGCATGATAACACGTGTGTACACACGAACGAATCTAAACTGAGTCCTCAAGAAAAACTCAAGAATATCTCAACTAAAATTTTTCTCACGTTAAAACCACGATTTCTCATTAGAATTCCACTTCCTTGTGGCCTGTAGCATAGAAACAGCGGTGCAAGAATCCCAGTAGAATTTTACCATCAGCTTTTTCAGAGAAATTCTACTTTTAAACTTCGTCCCAAAATCAAGGTTTGTCGAGACCCCGCGAACGCCTGCTGCCAAATAATTTTGTTTTATGCAGCGCCACCAAGCGGTCATTAACTTCCATCAACCTATCCACTGTAATCTCTTAGTGCAAAATAAACGAATGTTGGTCTTTACTAAAACAACAACAACAACAACAACAATCAAACAACAACAACAACAAAACAAGCTCCTATTAGACGTGGCCTTTAATTAAGGGCGTTTACGAAACGGAGGCTTACAGGGGCGGATCCAGGGGGCGTGGGAGGCACGCCCCCTTTCCTTCCAGCAAAAAAAAAAAAAACCAAAACAAAGAAAAGAAATAAGAAAAATAATATAAAGGGGGGGGGGAACTCAAAAGAGAAGAAAAAGAGGGGGGGGGGCAAAATTTGCTAGCTTTGATCGCCCCGAAATGCATCCGTCACTATTGAATTGGCGCATTATTTTTTATTTCCACGCCCCCCCGCCCCACCGAAGTTTAAAGGTAAGTACAGGATTGGTAACATACCCAAACAGAAATGCTCACAGATTTACGTTTAACTTTAAGGATATGAAGATGGTGCTGGTATAAAATACCGTTATATTTCCGCCCGAAATGGTCTATTTATCCATGAAATTAGTAAAACATAGACTGAAAACAGTTTTTAAAGGCATTGCATACGTTGGTAATGACTCTGAAAATGTATGGCAATAAAAACTTACTTGGTGAGAACTACAGCTGCTTTGGATAGTATAATGCATATTGAGAAACTTTCAATTCGAAGTACCGCGGTTATGGAAAAATATGTCACTTTTTATCTCCATAAATTACGAATCTGAGAAGCGTTATGGCCGTAACGCTTCTCAGCTATTGACTAACTGTTATCTGGCGTGAAATAACCGCTCTAGTTTGTCGCCAAAATCTCAAAAACGCTACCACCTTTTGAAGTGAAACTTTCACAGGTTAGTTTTATGGTATATAGGGGGCCTATACACAATTATAATGGTTTGAAACAAACAGTAGGCTCAAATTACCAAACGTATGCACTATGCAATCCCTTTAACTCGGGGTAAGATCAAAACTGATCTTTATAATAATGTTCTACACAAAAAAAATATTCGTGTTTTCGCTATTTCCTCCGTGACTCAGATATCCGATTGAGCTCAAATTTACAGTTTATCATTTCATGCACAAAGTCATGCTGGATCAGACAAAGTGTGGGTGCTGTTCTGTGACCTTTACCAATCATACCTCTAAAAGCCAAAATTTTCTTGTAATTTAATTTCTGCATTTTGATTGCCCAAACGTTCACCGTGATTGTGAAGCCAATTCACAGCCAAAGCTGTGCACGTCGACCATTAATTATATTTGTCTGCATTATTGCCCTATGGTGACCTGTGCTACCGCAAACTTAATTTGGAAGTCCAAAATCCAATAAATAGAGATAATAATTGGCCTGGTATATCATTGAGCACACTGAATAATGGCCTCCAGCAATTAATGCACCTATAGTCACTCACACCTACTATGCAGCATGTCCCCAAAAAACCGCAACACTTTGTCGGGAACCATTTTAGGTAGTATCATACTTTGGTAAGAAACCAAAACAGAAATGTTCACAGATTTACGTATAACTTTCAGGGTATGAAGATGGTGCTGGTAGAAACATACCGTTAAAATTATTTCCGCTTGAAATGGTGTTTTTATATCCAGAAAGAGTAAAACCAGACACCAAACAAACATTTTTGATCTTGGGAAGATCAAAAATCCTTCTCTATGTTTTATAAGAAAAATTGAGTCTGTTTTTCGCCATTGTCTCGTGACTCAGATGTCCGATTGAGCTCAAATTTTCACAGGCTTATCATTTCACGTACATGCTGGATCAGACAAAGTGTGAGCTCTGTTCTGCCGCTTTTACCAACGTTGTACACGCCCTTTAATAAACCTTTATACAATGCATAATAATAATTCATAAATACTATACCAATTGGTACCTCAAAGAAAAATTCACGTGGCAACTGAATTATTGATAAGCCAAAGATTAGACCGACCTTATCTTATTTTGTTCTTCACGTAAACTAGCCGAGACTTTAGTCCCGCCCACTGATTAATGCTCGGACCAAACGGTCAAAGTCAAGTACTTTGTGCTTACCATGAAATTGCAGAAATAGTTTTATGTAATTATATTTTTTTATATAATCGCAAAAGGAAAAAAGGTAAAAGAACATGAAATCTGTATTAATGGTAATATCATACTTTGGTTTTTGTCAAAGAAATACAGATTCGTGGGTAAAAAATATCAAGGAAGATACCACAGTCGTATTTGAAAATTTCAGTCCCACACGGTGTCCAGTTTTTGAGAAAACAGTGAAAACTCGGTCATAGTATTTCTTAAATCATTTCGCTGTTATTTTTTATCTTAAAAAGATTATTTTTGGTCATTGGTTTTACTCGTTTCTGGATAAATACAGCATTTCCGACATCAGAAAAATTGTAACTGTAGGCCTAAGTTACTACCATCACCATCTTTATACCTTGTAAGTTATTGATAAATCTGTGACGATTTCTGTTTCGGTATGCTACCAAAGTATGATACTATACCTTTAACAAAACATGGTGAATAAATTTCACTCACTGGGAATAATTAAAAGGGTTTGGTTTATCAAAGTGAACATTATAAATCTGGTAAATCTATAAAACATCACGACGTTTCGAACAGTGTGCTCTGACCATCCTCAGGATCGAAACTTCATCAAGTTTTTGCTCACCGGTTCTTCTCAGAACCACGTCCTCCAAACGAAATAAAGAGAGTATAGGCCTATCTCGCATGGCGTGTCCGTAAACCTTACTTTGTTATAGTTAGTACCCTTCTGAAAATATTTCATCAAAAATTTTAAGGTAATATCATATGTTTAGTTTTTGTAAAAGAAATGCAGATTCATGGGCACAAATATTAAGGAAGATACAATAACATTCATCTGTGAAATTGTCAGTCCCATACGGTGCCCACCCTTTAAGAAAAGAGTGAAAAACGGCCACATTATCATTATTATTTTTTCTTAATTTTTCACCATTAAGATCAAAATTTGTTTGGATCATGCATGGTTTTACTCTTTTCTGGATAAATACAGCATTTCAGGCAGACAGATTTAAACAGTATGTTTCTACAATCACCATCTTTATACCCTGTTAGTTGGTGAAGATTTCTGTTTAGGTATGGCCAAAGTATGATAGTACTTTTATTAAACTTTACTACAACTTACCGCAGCCAAGTAGCACCAGCAGCGCTACCAAAGCAAGCCACGTCGCATGCTTCATCTTCGCCATTGTTGGCGACCAACTTGGCGACCAAATTTAGTCGCCAACGACTAATTCACCAAAAAAAGATGCTACAATGCGTCGAATTCAGTCTGTTTTTCTCCTTACTTGAATCCAGTTGAAATCAGACAAAATCTGTGATGCAGCAATGTCCACGATTACGATGAACGAATTTGTGAATAAGTTGGACTTAAAAAGAAAATCTAGTTGAGTTGCAAGAGTTTTCAGCTATTGGGAGCAACAGGCACAGGTAGACGGCCCGCTCTCTCACCAAATTCTGAGCGTTCTGACAGAAAATTTGAAAGTTCGATCTGGTGAGGCAATTTGGCAAGAAAAATGCCTACATATTTGCTGCCCACATGTGAAACATGGTGGCAGTAATAGTGGACAAAATCACCAATAAGAGGATATTGTATTTTTAGAAATTCTTTTAAGTGGCGGAGACTGGTCCCAAGTACATGGTACCAATTACCACGCACTGTGATCGCTAGATAACGCCCCCTTTGCAATGCCCTAGATAGGACAAAACTCATTGTTAAGAGTAAAATAATCATCGAACTTTTCATCGAATCACTCGAACACCACTCAGAAATGGAAGAGTCCAATTTGAGTGCTTTTAGTCAAACTTCGGCTCTGGCTCAGGCTCTGGCTACGTCTCTTTCATCAAAATGCTGTAGACAGCAACTCAGTATTCTAGAGTGCCCTTTTCAAACCGCGATTCAGGCTCTTGCTTCGTCTCTGTCATCCAAATGCTGTATAGGCAGTGACTCAGTTTTCTAGAGTGTCTTTTTCAAACCTCGGCTCTGGCTCTGGCTATGACATCGTCTCTGTCATCCAAATGCTCAAAATATAGGCAGTGGCTCAAGTTTTCTTATTCAAAACAGAGTACCTGTACTTAAGTCGTAGCCATAAGCCTCTATTGTGATACTCATTACTTTACTAAATGGATGTACACTAAAGGGAAGCCGCAATCAGAGCCGGAGCCAGAGCCAATGTTTTTGAAGGGTCCCTACAAATTCCATTTTATTTTCCAGTTTACTTTATTCTTCCAGTATTAACAAAATGGATTGTTTTTCACCAAAATCACGCCTTATACCAAATCTAAACCACACATTTAACTCCCTAAAACCATTTCTGGAACTTTTGTTTTAAAGCCGAATAATATTCTTGGAGTTTTGTGCCAGGAATGTACCAATTTATGTGAGGTAAGATCCTAATTTAGCCGTGTTTTTAAAGGTATCTCTAGTAATTGACCTCTAACAAACCTCCCCCTGTTCAACAAGTGTTACTGAGCCAGATTCTACCTGGTACTATATTTGCACACGGGACACTACAAACACAATTATCAAGTATGCATTTTATCAATAATAGATTAGACTTGTAATTTACCGATAGGCGACAATGAACTTTAGAAGACGATCGCTAGATTCTAAAAAAAAAAAATGAATAAAATAAATAAATCTAACAAAAATTTTATCGTAAAGTGCCAGGCACCGCGTGTGTGTAGCACGCCTCTTAAATTTGTTGGAAATTTCACAAGACGTGCAACGATTTGCTACGGTAGTCTAAAAGGGCCATTTTATTTCTATTCGTTATCTCATGATTCTTGAAGTTTCCCACAGATGCAACTCGAGTAATTCACAATAGTGCGCCACCATGAGTTTGAAACGCATTGGCCAATCACATGCTTGGAATTAACTATGTCAACAAAATTTCTGTTGGAATTTTCATAATACGTGCAACGATTTTCTACGGTAGCCTAAAAAGGTCATATTATTTCAATTCGTGAATTAGTCATCTCATGAATCGAAGTTTCCCAAAGATACAATTCGGGTACAATAGTGCGCCACCAAGAGTTTGCAACGCATTGGCCAATCACGATGCGTGGAATTAATTCTGTCGACAAACTGAACATTGTGGAAAGATGCGCAGCTAATTTGTCGACACAATTTAATTTCGTGAATTGTGATTGGCCAATGCGTTGGTTGGGCACTATTGTGAAACGCCCGAATTGGTAAAAACTGTTCTTTCATGAAAATTCTTTTTTTGTTTGGTAACTTTATTTTATAATAGGCCTATTCTTGTTCGTTGTACAAACATTGAAACGCTCTTTATAGATCGTGCCTTCGAGAATGTTTCTTAAATTGTTCCTTTTGTTGCCAAAACAAGAGCGATACATTTTTCATATCCATTTGTAATCATACTTTCATTTTCAAGAAGACGTTAAAATAATGATAAGGTTAAAGGTAGTATCATACTTTGGTAAGAAACCAAAACAGAAATGTTCATAGATTTACGTATGAAGATGGTGCTGGTAGAAACATACCGTTAAAATGTTTCCGCCTGAAATGGTGTATTTATCCAGAAATTAGTAAAACAATGACCAAAAATCTTTTTGATCTTTTAAAAGATCAAAAATAACAGAGAAAAGACTTCAGAAATACCGTGGCTGTTTTTTACTGTTTTCTAAAAAAAGTGGGCACCGTATGGGATCGGGACTGAAATTTTCACAAATGACTGTTGCTGTATCTGTCTTGATATTTTAGTCCGTGAATCTGTATTTCTTTGATAAAAACCAAAGTATGATATAACCTTTAAGGTTCTAAAGCTATTTTCAAGAAACTAAGATTAGTTGTAACTTTGAGTTGTCAATATCACCACAGTGATGTGCATTTTAGTCTTGAGGTCAGTCCTTGGATCTACAGGAAGACTCCCTCCATGTATTCATTCAGGAACATGCCGTTGGGATCCAGACGCTGACGGATGTCACAGAACGTCTGAAACTCTGGGTAGATGTTCTTGAAGTCTGCTCCTGTCAGGTTATGAGTCTGTTCAAAAACGAAAGACCAAACATCATTCCGTTGAAGATTTTCATGTTTTTCAAAAAGTTTTATCATTTTTTTCTTCAGATTTTGCTACCCATTTGGCACCTACTGTTAAGCATGGTTTACTCATAATGGTACCCAGTTGTAGCCCAATTGTGTATTCTCCCTCAGTTCATGTTCAGATTTTGTTACCCATTTGGTACCTATTTTAAGCATTGGTTACTCATAATGGTACCCAGTTGTAGCCCAATTGTGTATTCTTCCTCAGCTCATGTTCAGATTTTGTTACCCATTTGGTACCTATTGTGAAGCACGGGTTACTCATAGTGGTACCCAGTTGTAGCCCAATTGTGTATTCTTCCTCAGCTCATGTTCAGATTTTGTTACCCATTTGGTACCTATTTTCAAGCACGGGTTACTCATAATGGTACCCAGTTGTAGCCCAATTGTGTATTCTTCCTCAGCTCATGTTCAGATTTTGTTACCCATTTGGTACCTATTGTGAAGCACGGGTTACTCATAGTGGTACCCAGTTGTAGCCCAATTGTGTATTCTTCCTCAGCTCATGTTCAGATTTTGTTACCCATTTGGTACCTATTTTCAAGCACGGGTTACTCATAATGGTACCCAGTTGTAGCCCAATTGTGTATTCTCCCTCAGTTCATGTTCAGATTTTGTTACCCATTTGGTACCTATTGTGAAGCACGGGTTACTTATAATGGTACCTAACCCAGTTGTAGCCCAGTTGTGTTTTCCCTCCGCTCGATCAGGCATTTAGATTTGTTTTGCCCGTTTGGTACCTATTTTAACTATAATATCCAGGTGGTACCTAAATGGTATGGTCGATCCCATTGGTACCCAGATTATAGTACCTGTATTTTCTCAATACAGTGCTTATAGTTGGTACCCAGATGGCACCTAAATGGTACCCAGTTTATCTCATTGGTACCCAAATAATACCCTAATTGTTCCACCACAGCGCACAGTTGGTACCCAGATGGTACCCAGTCGATCCTTACCTTTGCCCAGTGAGGTCTACCTCCGGCACGGAACATGATGTTCTCAAAGGCAGCCCAGTATTTAGCAATGGGTACAAATTTCCAGTAGGGTCTGAAGCAGAAAACAAAAAGAAATTAGTCAACTTTGAAGACGTTAAACTGATGGATGAAAATTGTTTATTTTTGTCCAGAAGCGAGACCAAATTTCAAACCAAAGCAAAAATAATTCAGCATCTGCCTTTCAACGAATGATCAGGCGAGGGCGCGCTATAACCATTGCCCAGTCAATTGCAACTTTATGCCAAACGATCAACAAATTAGAAAAACCAACCTGTACTTGAATATATTGATGTAGCACGTATCCCTCCCATTGGCTGGGCTAAGCATGATGTCATCTTTATTGGCGAAGCGGACTTCGACGGGGAAGTGGGCGTGGACATCTTTGTTGGCATTCAGCCAAGTTATGAGCTCCCTCAAGACCATAGAGGTGTGACGTCTGTATAGAGATAACCGCATATCAGTCTAAGAATTATTCCCAATTCGATTTGAAATAGACAGAATTGTAGATTTTCTCTTGAAAGTCACGGTGATAAAAGTTTATGACAATAGTTTTGGTATTTGTGATACCTTATTTCCTGCGGGGAGCTTTGGCAAGTCTATGTGATAGACGCGCCCACTCACCGTACAGCAAGCGAGCGTCTATCACAATGCGTGCCAACTCAGCACTGTCTAAGTTTTGACCAATCAACATCCTCGGCTTCCGTTAGGATCCATGTTCTCAAGATCTGATTAGCTGTTGTGCCGCGTTGCATAAAATTTGCATGCAAGCATGTATCAGACATCCGTACGTAGTGTGGCTCGGAGATAGAACATGCACCAACGCACATTGCCAAAAATGCACAAAGTTTCACAAAGATGTTTAAAGTTGGACGTTGTGCCACTCTTCTCAGAAATTGTTGTAGTTACAAACCATTCAAATGACACTGTGTTGCTTACTCCATTAGATACGTACCTCCCGATAATCTTTATACTCTCAATGTATAATTTATCGCAAATGAACCACATAATCAACCGTGAAATTGTAACCCAAAAAATGAAATTTGAACTAAAATGGTCGAGTACTACCAAGATTCAAGTACATGGAATCGAGTACTGGCCAAGTAAATTTTTCCCAGTACTTTTAATCGAGTAAGGGCCAAGTACATTTCATTTTCGAGTACTTTTAATCGAGTACTGGCCAAGTACATTTTATTTTCGAGTACTTTCAATCGCGTACTGGCCAAGTACATTTTATTTTCGAGTACTTTTAATCGCGTACTGGCCAAGTACATTTTATTTTCGAGTACTTTTAATCGAGTACTGGCCAAGTACATTTCATTTTCGAGTACTTTTAATCGAGTACTGGCCAAGTACAAATTTATTTTCGAGTACTTTTAATCGAGTACGGGCCAAGTACATTTTATTTTCGAGTACTTTTAATCGCGTACTGGCCAAGTACATTTTATTTTCGAGTACTTCTAATCGAGTACTGGCCAAGTACATTTCATTTTCGAGTACTTTTAATCGCGTACTGGCCAAGTACATTTTATTTTCGAGTACTTTTAATCGAGTACGGGCCAAGTACATTTTATTTTCGAGTACTTTTAATCGAGTACGGGCCAAGTACATTTTATTTTCGAGTACTTTTAATCGAGTACGGGCAGAGTATTTGCATGTATCGAGTTGTACTCAAGTACGAGTACGAGTTATAGTCTAACACTGTCAGCTAGTCCACGTACCTTGGTATGGACCACTCGGATACCGACTGCTTGAAGGGACAATTAACGGTCAAGATTTCATGGCTGGGCGCGACGTCTAGTCTGGGGCTTGTGAAGCACCAGTTGAAGATGAACCTGTTGATGCTTGGTACCAGACTTGGCAAGAAGGAGCTAAAAAAAGAGTGCCATTTCCATGACAACAAGAGAATTGAGAGAGGAAATGGCGCATGACGAAGGAAGGATTATACTGAACGTCAGCACTCAGCAGTCACTCACATGACCTATAACAGACCCATTACATGCTAGTATCGAGTTTTCTCAGGAAGAACAATTCCAGTAAGGATAGTTTACTATATATACCACTCATCTGCAGTCAATATACAAAGTAATGAACGACCCAGACTAAATCCACAAATTGTCCTGAGAGAATAGTTTACTATTCCACTCTTCAGCAGTCAATATACCGGACCTATTGCATGCAGAAAATGTTAGCCAGAACCAGGCGCGAATCTAGAGCCAAAATTGTTGGGGGGCTAGAAGAGCCATTATTTTTTTGGGGGGCTAGAAGACCCAATATTTTGGGGGGCTAGACAAAATTGGGGGGGGGGGGGCTACAGCCCCCCTAGCCCCCCCGTAGAACCGCTCCTGGCCAGTACAAATTAAAACTAAGTTCCAAAGGTAGGATAGTCTACTATACCACTCATCAGCAGTCAATATACTGTGCATGACATATTGCATGCAACGTTTGCCCAGTAGAAAACTACAAAGTACCAGAGGTAGGATAGTCTACTATACCACTCCTCAGCAGTCAATAGACCAAGAACTATTGCATGCAATCATTTACCTAAGCCAGTACAGAAACTGCAATGTGTAGTGAAGCAAGAAGCAGTCCTTGAACCAGTTGAAACTGGACTGGACCGGTTCCTTAGTCCGGTCTAGTTTCGTCATCACAGCGCCCTCAATGTGTGGGATCCACGTGAAACGAAAGTACTCGCTGCTAGCTATGTGGTCTTCCAAGTTATCCAGGACCTAACACACAGTATAGATTATTAAAAAGCCAAACATTTCATTTGCAATGGACTGGAATCAAAGACGTCTTAATAAAAAAAAAACACCTGAACTTGCAATACTCTCTATCAGCCCACATATAGGTCACTGAAACCTGAAGTATCCATCTTGGAGGGCTGAATACAATACAAAGACACGCTCATTTGAATCTGTTGTGGAACAATAGTTAATTACCACTTTGTGTCTGGCACGGTAAGATGGCCGCCGGTGGCTTCACTCGATACAAAAGCGTTAATTGCAAGTCAAGATTTTTCATGACATCCGTGCCTGGATTTCGATCTCCCTGCACACAATGGGCAGGCCATTGACGGCGGGGCTGGCTGAATGAGGTCGGTACAACCAAAGCTGAGGAGGTTTATAACTACTCTCCAGGACATTATGAATTATTTATGTTCTGGCACGAAATCTTTTAATACTGTACCTCATCTAAAGTGCTGGGGGATTGTTTTTTGACAAGCTTGAACTCTGGTTCGCATTGGATAGTAACCGTGGTGATGACCCCTAGTGACCCCATGCTGCACAGAGCAGCACGGAACACTTCAGCGTCTTTCTCCCTGGAACACCGCAGCAAATCGCCCTCAGCGGTTATCAGCTCCAGCTCGATGACCTATACATATCGGGAAGGTATGAAGGAACAATCAAAACAGAGACTCCGAATCAGGTCTTCTCAGACTTTACAAAACCCTCCAGCTGGAGTGTATTGGAGAGGGGAATGACCCTCCTACTCTCAGTTAGGTTGCTGAAAGACCATGTCAAACTCTCACAAACCCTCCAGCCGGAGTTTGCTGGAGGGAATAACCCTCCTACTTTCGGTGATGGTTTCTTGCAGACTGTACCAGACTAGGCTCCCAACCCTCCAGCCGGAGTTTAGTCTGGAGGGAATGACCCTTCTATACTCTCAGTGAGGTTGCCGTGGAAGACTATGTCAAACTCCCAAACCCTCTACCTGGAGTGTATTGGAGGGAATGAATCTCCTACTCTCAGTGAAGGTTAGTGGCAGAATCTGTCAAACTCCCAAACCCTCCAGCTGAGGTTCACTGGAGGGATTGACCCTCCTACTCTCAGTGAAGGTTAGTGGCAGACTTAGCACTGACCTTTGTTGCTAGAATACCGTGCTTGGCACCAGTGCCGTGGGTACCAGTACTGATCACTCCACCGATGCTGACATATGGGTAAACACTCAAACTGATAAACAGAGAAAGAAAGTGAAACAATAGAATTAAGTCCCGCATGCCAAGTCTCAAGCCTGGTTTCGTAAAGGCTGCTGTACGTACCATTATACTCACTTGCTGAGTGCGAGTCCATACATTGGCAGAAGCTTGGTGTTGAGATCATCCAGGGTGCAGCCAGCCTCCACAGTAACCTGGCATTTCTCCTTATCCACCTGTTCAAGTCAAAATAGTGCAATGATCAGCAGGTGTATTTGGCCCAGCCACTGAAAAGCCAGGCCAGGCCTGATGGGCTTTGCCTGGGCTCTCGGGCTTCTATAATCCCTAGCCTTGAACTGTCAACTTCAAGCCCCTACTGTGTCCTGGATCATAGTTGGCATAAACCTGATTGACAGATTGAGTCCACATTGATCATGGACAGTATCCAGAAGCCATGCTTGGCTGATTTTAAGCAGCTCTATTGTAGTGATGAAGTTCAGGGCTGACAAGAGGAGGATTTCGGGCTCGGCTTATCAGTGGCTGACCAGCATTATAGCAACAAGTTACATAAACAACTAGCTAGGCCCCAAAATATGACCTATGTCGGTCTTACCTGTATAACGTGATGCATATTTGTCATGCTGATAAGAATGTCATTGGTCATTGCAATGTCCGAAAAGGCCGAAAACTGACCGCCGACCCTGACCCGCCTGCCATCATTGCGCGCTGTCACTAAAATCTGTCCAAGAAAAATGACAAACTAAATTGTATTACTCTTTATTCGGCCATCAACAAGACAAATAACAGAATACATTATAACAATGAACACAGGACTAAAAGATACACAAATGCCCATGGGTGTTACATATGGAACAGAAGGAAGACTAAAGCATTAATTATAAGCTGAAATTAAAATTGACATTATGTTCATATTGAGAGCATTCTCTGTCTTCTATTAAAATATGGACAGCAAAAATATGTCTTTAAAAGGTAGTTGGTATATAATAAAGAGACACCGAATTCGAAATTTCTCACAGATGTCTCCCAAATATTTACTTTTAGACGCTAAAATGTCTCCCTAATATGCAATTTAGAAATATTAGAACTTACTATTAAAATACTGTGGCCCTAAGACTAATTAGTCAAGTGATATCCAGCTGCAAATTGCCCATCAACTAAAATTTTGGTCTGGAACAATATTATGTAATGCTTAGAGTTATGATCGTTGCGATGGTCGTAATGACCTTTGGACCGTCGTGGTGATATGGATAGGGTTACAATCATCGCAATTCGGACGTTTGGATCCTAGCAAGATCTTTCTCAAAGGCTACTCAGAGTTAGGAGGGCCTGACGTTTCGATCCGAGCAGGATCTTTCTCAAAGGCTGCTCAGAGTTAGAAGGGGCTGACGTTTCGATCCTAGCAGGATCTTTCTCAAATGCTGCTCAGAGTTAGGAGGGCCTGACGTTTCGATCCTATAAGCAGGACCTTTCTCAAAGGCTGCTCAGAGTTAGGAGGGGCTGACGTTTCGATCCTAGCAGGATCTTTCTCAAAGGCTGCTCAGAGTTAGGAGGGCCTGACGTTTCGATCCGAGCAGGATCTTTCTCAAAGGCTGCTAAGAGTTAGGAGGGCCTGGTGTTTCGATCCTAGCACTAGCAGGATCTTTCTCAAAGGCTGTTCAAATTAGGAGGGCCTGACGGTTCGATCTTTTCAAAGGCTGTTCAGAGTTCAGGCCTGGTGATTTCTCAAAGCCCGTTCAGAGTTAGGAGGGCCATAGCATAATCTTGCTCAAGTTGAAGGCTTAAGCAATGTTAACATCAAACCTTACCTGCTTGATTTCGTCGACGGAGCTGGGCTCGTAATAAAGCTCGGGAGTACAGGAGAAAGTCCCCGCCCAATTTTCAACAATTTTCCCCTCCATTCTAAGGAAAACTCGAACCTCAAACTTTGCCAAAATTATGGAAAGACTCCACCACGCGGGAAACCGTTGATGACATACCAAAAAGAAAGAAATGATCTCACACCAAAACAAAATAATAAACCTGAGAGAAAAAGTTCGCGAAGATTATTTACAAAAATGTTCACAATCGAGGATCAAGGAGAAAAGGGACAAGAGAGAAGATCACGAGCCTGATGAAGCACCGTGTCGCGCACTCAAAGTCCCGGGGAAAAGTTGACAGTGTGCCGGGGGAGAAAGACGAGTCGTCGGTCCAGATGACCGCCGTGCGTGATCACTGTGGCAAATGCCGCGTGATTATTTTATTGAAAAGTCAACAAGATATGGCAGATGACCTTGCAATGTGGTAGACTCCAACGCATTGTGCAAAGTCAACGCAAACAATGTGAACTATCTACTTAACAGTTACAGAGTTCACATTGTTTGCGTCGACCTCCTACAGGTTAAAGGTATAATACATGATTGGTAAAGGTCACAGAACAGCACTCACACTTTGTCTGATCCAGCATGTATGAATTAATAAACTTGTGAAAAGTTGAGCTTAATCGGATATCTGAGTCACGAGAAAATAGCAAAAATGTGACTCAGTTTTTCTTATAAAACATGATAAAGAATGGTTTTGATCTTACCCAGAGATCAAAACTGTTTTCAGTCGTTGTTTGACTAATTTTTGGATAATACAGCATTTCAGGCGGAAATATTTTAACCGGTATGTTTCCACCAGCACCATCTTCATATCCTGTAAATCTGTGAACATTTCTGTTTGGGTATGTTACCAATCCTGTACTGTACCTTTAAACTTCGGTGGTGGGGGGGGGGGGGGGAGGCGTGGAAAACTGGAACTGGAACTGGAAACTGGACCCTCTTGGGGGGGGGGGGGGGGCTCCGAGGCGCCCCCCCCCCCCCCCCCCGGGTGCGCCACTACCTTTAAGGTAATATCAGTCTTTGGTTTTTGTCAAAGAAATGCAGATTCATGGGCACAAAGATACAGTAACAGTCATCTGTGAAATTTCCAGTCCCATACGGTGCCCACTTTTTGAAAAACAAAGTGAAAATCGCCCACAGTATTTCTTAAAATCTTTTCACCGTTATTAGTGATCTTTAAAAAATCAAAATATTTTGGTCATTGGTTTTACTCTTTTCTAATTTTAATTTTACAGCTTTTCAGGCAGAATAATTTTAACGGTATGTTTCTACCACCACCAATCTGAAAGTTATAGGTAACTGTTTCGGTATAATAATACCAAAGTAAATAGTACCGTCTTTATAAGGTTGTGGAGATAAAAGACCAAACCAAAACAAACAATCACCCGTCCTTGGAGTGAGATTCAGGAGGAATAAAATTATAAGCTAGGTTCAAGTACCCTAAATGTGTACACATATAGTGATAAATTCCCATAAAAATAGTATAGGCCTAATGCACAAAACTTTACTTATACGTATTTCTAAACATCCTTCAAACCAATCAATGGGTATTTAGGGAGACATTCCCATAAGGTCTTGCACAACACTTTACTGACTTACTTCTAAACATCCTCCAAACCAAAGAACTTGAAATTGACATAAGGCCACATAAAAACAAATACTTGTTTAGCGTCCCCGCCCGACCTCCGATATGAGCCCGACCTGTATTATTTTTTTATTTGTTATTTGTCTCAAAAAAAATAAATATTGGGGGAAACAATTATTTCTTGTATGTAAAAGCAGTGTGCGCTAATATCTACCGTAATTTTCGGACTAAACATCATGAAGGCCACCTGGGGTAGAAGCCGCAGCATGCGAAAAATGTACAAAATTAAGCGGAAGGGACATTTGATAATATTTTAATGCTTTTACTTAGGTTTCTCTAGTCTACTGAAATTTCCAATGGTCAGATATCTAGCTTGAAAGCTTCTATGGTCTTCAGTATCTTCCTAATTGAATACCATGTATCTTTTCTTCCACAGGCATGTTGCCATTCTATCCTTAAAATAAGAAATAAAAATGAAAACCTCCCTCCCTACCTAGAAAATTTGGAAGAGGTGGACGCTAAACAATTTTTTTTTTTATGTGGCCTAATTTATGTTCATATTGAGAGCATTCGATGTCTCCTTCTAAAGGTACAGTACAGGATTAGCTAACATACCCTAACAGAAATGTTCAAAGATTTACGTATAATGTATAACTTTCAGGATATGAAGATGGTGCTGGTAGAAACATACCATTAAAATATTTCTGCCTAAAATGGTGTATTTATCCAAAATTCAGTAAAACAAAGACCGAAAACAGTTTTGATCTTGCCAAGATCAAAAATCCTTCTTTATGTTTTCTAAGAAAAATTGAGTCAGGTTTTCGCTATTTTCTCGAGACTCAGATGTCCGATTGGGCTCAAATCTTCACAGGTTATTATTTCATGTATACATACTGGATCAGACAAAGTGCGAGCGCTGTGATTCTGTCACCTTTAACATGTTGTACATGCCCTAGTTTAAGGTTAATCCAAGAGCTTCGAAACATTGACCACCGTAAAAAAATAACGGAGAAAACCTCTATGATTTATTTGCATTGTCAGTTTATTTATTTCAGCACCAATTGTTTCTTAGCGTAATGTAACATGCATTAGACCAAAAGACAAAATTTAAAGGTAGTATCATACTTTGGTAGCATACCGAAACAGAAATCTTCACAGATTTACCTATAACTTACAGGGTATAAAGATGGTGATGGTAGAAACATACCATTAAATTTTTGTCTACCCGAAATGCTGTAGTATTTAAACCAGAAACTAAGTAAAACCAAAGACCAAAAACAATTTTCATCTTTTAAAGATATTAAAAACGGCGCGGAAAAGATTAAAAACAAAATACTGTGAGCGTTTTTCACTGTTTTCTCAAAAAGTGGGCACCGTATGGGACTGGAAATTTCACAGATGACTGATACTGTATCTTCCTTGATATTTTTGCCCATAAATCTGTATTTCTTGGAAATTTGACAAAACCTTAAGTATGATATAACCTTTAAAGAGTACGAACCACCTTACTATACGTAACTGTGACTAGTGAATTTAACACATAGCTGTCTGATGATTAAGATAAAACAGACAAAACTTAAAATATTTCAGGAATAAACTGCTTCAAACTGCTCACGAACCAAAAAAAAAATGAAATATACTATGAAATACTGGGAGTTAGGAAGGCTTTAAGCCTTTGAAAATATAATTATATTAATTAATATTAATACACAAAAATAATGGTTGAAACCATGCATTTCATGAAACCTATTAATTTATTAAAGTGCTGGTAGGCACTGTAATGTATGCTAATTGGCAAACTATGGCTAAAAGGCACAAACTATAAATAGGAAAAAATAGAAGTTTTTCAGTTAAAAGTTACGACTTAAGCACCAACATTTGCTTAAGCACCAAAAACCTTGGTAAATAATTTCAGGAGGCCAGCCAAAATTCCTTGTGAATGTTATGCTCAGCAAACAAAGGCTGAATACAAGTCAAAAGCAGTAGACATCACATACAAATTTGGTTTGTAATCCTGTTTGATCAAGGAAGACTTTTCATGCTTAAGCAAATTTTGTGCTTAAGCAGCTCTATGAAATCGGCCCCAGACATTTTTGCCCTGGGACCAATTTCATTTCAAGGAACTAATCGCTTCCCCCTTTACTTGGGAATAAAGAATAAAAGTACAATTATAAAGCCATCACTAATCTTTGATGCAAGTAAACAAACAAACAAACAAACAAACAATTTATGAATGACAAAACCAGAACCAAAAGTGAGATGTACCGTGCTACAGCTTTAAAAGAAAAAGGAAAGGAAAAGAAAGAAGGGAAAAAGAAGACAAATTGTAAATTTTTCGGTTCTTATAATCTCTATAATCTGATGTAGAACTAAAAACGAACCCTGAAAAAAGGAGCAAGCCAACTGCTTGGATCCAGTGAGATACCTTGTTACCATGACAACACATCCTTGTTGCCAGGTAGATTGACCCTGCTGCCATAGTGATGACCCACATTTCCTCAAACCTTTGTGCTACATGAAAACCCTTTCTTTCCGATGAACAAATAAAACTTGAAAATAAAACTGGTCGTGGGACTCTGACATAACATGTTGTACATTAAAGGATAAAATGACCTTGTTGCCATGGTGAATGACCCTGTTGCCAGGGTGATGAGGTCAGTCTGTGGACCTACAGGAAGACTCTCTCCATATATTCATTCAGGAACATGCCGTTGGGATCCAGACGCTGACGGATGTCACAGAACGTCTGAAACTCTGGGTAGATGTTCTTGAAGTCTGCTCCCGTCAGCTTGTGAGCCTGGTCATGACGAAAAAACAAAAACCAATTGTTCCAATACAGCGTATAGTTGGTACCCAGATGATACCCAAATTGTTCTAATACAGTGCACAGTTGGTACCCATATGGTACCTAAATGGTACCCAGTTGATCTCATTGGTGCCCAGATAATACCCAAATTGTTCCAGCACAGTGTACAGTTGGTACCCAAATGGTACCTACATGTAGTTGATCTCACTGGTACCCAGATAATACCCGAATTGTTCCAACACAGTGCACAGTTGGTACCCAGATGTTGCCCAAATGGTACCCAGTCGATCTCATTGGTACCCAGATAATACCCGAATTGTTCCAATTCAGTGCACAGATGGTACCCAAATGGTACCCAGTTGATCTCATTGGTACCCAGATAATACCCGAATTGTTCCACCACAGCGCACAGTTGGTACCCAGATGGTACCCAGTTGGTCTCATTGGAACCCTATAATACCCGAATTGTTCCACCACAGTACACAGTTGGTACCCAGATGGTACCCATTCGATCCTTACCTTTGCCCAGTGAGGTCTACCTCCTGCATGTGACATGATGTTCTCATAGGCAGCCCAGTATTTAGCAATGGGTACAAACTTCCCGTAGGGTCTGCAAAAGCCAAAAATCAAAAAAATATCTGGTCAACATTTGTAGCGTTTTTCAAAACTGATGTGAAATGTTTATTTGTTCACTAATGATGTCAACATTTTAAGTCAAAGCAAAAATAATTCAGCATCGGCCAAATAAGTGGTTTGTGCTAGCCACTATACAATAATCTGATCGCAAGCTTTTGAAGGGCGCCCTCTTTTGATTTAAAAGAAAACTGCAGTGGTGTCAGTATATCATTTTGTACATCGCCAATCATCTGTTATTGAAATCTGGGAAGCTGGAAAGCTAATCATGAGCAAAAGACCAGTGGAGAAATCCGGGACGTGTTGTCCATGCCGAATATTCTTCCAACTCTATTTCCGTTTCAGGAATAAATCGCGCACCCACGTACCAAGCTGGAGTTGTAGTGCATTTAGATCAATTAACACCACCACAGTTTCTTGTTTTAATCAAAAGAGGGCGCCATTCAAAACCGTGTGCTCGGATTACTGCACAGGATGAGGGTGTTATGGACGAACATACAGTCAAAGAATGATCAAGCGAGGGCGCTGTAACCATTTGAACCAACCTGTACATCAGGATGTTGATGTAGCATGTCTCTCTCCCATTGGCTGGGCTGAGCATGATGTCATCTTTGTTCACGAAGCGGACTTCGACGGGGAAGTGGGCGCGGACATCTTTGTTGGCATTCAGCCAAGTTCTGAGTTCCCTCAAGACCATAGCAGTGTGACGTCTGTACGGAGATAATGAAGCCAGTCTAAGAATGATTTCCAATTCGATTTGGAATAGCGAGCATGGAAAATCATCTCTTGAAACAATATCATCTTATTACAATACGTCGTTTGGTATTTGTAATATCTTAATAGTATTTAATTTTTGCTAAAAGGCTTTCACAAGGCCCGCTTGCAAAATAGCAGTAGAATATTGGCAAAATATTTTTGGAAGTGAAACCCTAATGCTGATTGAGCCATATCACTGAAAAGCCAGGCCAGGCCTGGGCTTTGTCTGGGCTCTTGGGCTTCTATAATCTCCAGCTTTAAACTATCAACTTCAAGCCCCTGCTGGGTCCTGGATCATAGTTGGCACTAACCTGATTGACAGATTGAGTCCACATTGATCATGGACAGTATCCAGAAGCTGGGCTTTGCTGAAGTTCAGAGATGACAAGAGGAGAATTTCATGCCAAAAGGCCCAGGCCTGGTCAGGCTTTTCAGTGGCTGGGCCCAACCAGTATTCAAGTGTCTCCCCCTACATACCTTGGTATAGCCCACTCGGACACCGACTGCTTGAAGAGGCAATCGAAGGTAATGATTTCATGGCTGGGCGCGACATCTAGTCTGGGGCTTGTGAAGCACCAGTTGAAGAAGAACCTGTTGATACTTGGTACCAGACTTGGCAAGAAGGTGCTAAAAAGTGCCATTTCCATGGCAAAAAGAGAATTGGGTAAAAAAATGTGACCAAGGGAGAATATGCAGTTAATAATGTGTCAAATATAAGTGAGCTCAGTACTTCATGCTAAATGTTCCTCAACGAGAAGAAAAATTCCAAGGGTACTTTAAATATTAAGGAAGAATAGATTTACCATACCACTCCTCTGCAGTCAATAGACAAAAATAATGAAAGACCCATTAAATGATATAATCCAAAACTACTACATGCTAGAGGTAGGATAGTACACTATACCACTCTTCGGCAGTCAATATACCGTAAGCCATTGCATGCAATATTTACCATAGCCAGTACAAAAACTACAAAGTACCAGAGGTAGGATAGTACACTATACCACTCCTCGGCAGTCAATATACCATGACCTATTGCATGTTATCTTTACCTCAGCCAGTACAAAACAAATCACCAAAGGGAGGATAGTCTACTATACCACTCCTCAGCAGTCAATATACCATGACCTATTGCATGCAATATTTACAATAGCCAGTACAAAAACTACAAAGTTTTAGAGGTAGGATAGTACACTATACCACTCCTCAGCAGTCAATAATATATCGTGACCCATTGCATGCAATCTTTACCATAGCCAGTTCAAAACAAATCACGGCAGAGGGAGGATAGTCTACTATACCACTCAATATACCAGTCAATATACCATGACCCATTGCATGCAATCTTTTATACGTACCACAGCAAGTACAAAAGATAAAAAGTGCCAGAGGTAGGATAGTCTACTATACCACTCCTTAGCAGTCAATATATCAAGACCTATTGCATGTTATCTTTACCTCAGCCAGTACAAAACAAATCACCAGAGGGAGGATAGTCTACTATACCACTCAATATACCAGTCAATATACCGTGACCCATTGCATGCAATCTTTTATACGTACCACAGCAAGTACAAAAGATAAAAAGTGCCAGAGGTAGGATAGTCTACTATACCACTCCTTAGCAGTCAATATACCATGACCCATTGCATGCAATCTTTTATACGTACCACAGCCAGTCCAAAAGATAAAAAGTGCCAGAGGTAGGATAGTCTACTATACCACTCCTTAGCAGTCAATATATCATGACCTATTGCATGTTATCTTTACCTCAGCCAGTACAGGAACTGCAAGGTGTGGTAGACCAAGAAGCAGTCCTTGAACCAGTTGAAACTGGACTGGACCGGTTCCTTAGACCGGTCAACATTAAACATCACAACGCCCTCGGTGTGCGGGGTCCACATAAAACGAAAGTACTCGCTGTTAGCTACATGGTCTTCCAAGTTATCTAGGACCTGTGGTAAGAACGCACAATAGAGAATTACGGACCCGATAATTGCAAGTTAACTATGCATAGTCGACCTTAAATACCTGTCAAGCCCAGCCACTGAAAAGCCAGGCCAGGCCCAGACCTTCAGGCCTGAAATCCTCCTCTTGTCAGCTCTGAACTTCACTACAATAGAGCAGCTTCAAATCAATCAAGTCTGGCTTCTGGATACTGTCCATGATCAATGTGGACTCAATCTGTCAATCAGGTTAGTGCAAACTATGATCCAGGACACAGCAGGGGCTTGACGTTGATAGTTCAAGGCTTGGGATTACAGAAGCCCAAGAGCCCAGGCAAAGCCCATGCTTGGCCAGGATTTTCAACTATGATCCAAGACACAGCAAGGGCTCACAGTTGATAGTTCAAGGCTAGGGATTATGGAAGCCCAAGAGCCCAAGCCTGGCCTGGCTTTTCAGTTAAAGGGCCCAACCAGTATCAAAATTTCTTCCCCTAACGGTACTAAAGCTTACTTTGTTAAAGTTTCTCAGCAGGCCCAAATTCAAGACAAAACCTTAATCTATCAAAACTTATCAGTAATATTTTAGTTTATGTCACAAATTATTTGTCTTTAAATACTGTACCTCATCCAAGGTGCAGGAGGACTGTTTTTTGGCAAGTTTGAACTCTGGTTCGCATTGGATGGTCACCGTGGTGATGACCCCTAGTGACCCCAAGCTGCAGAGAGCAGCACGGAACACTTCAGCGTCTTTCTCCCTGGAACACCGCAGCAAATCGCCCTCAGCGGTTATCAGCTCTAGCTCGATGACCTACAAACAACGAGAACGTACATGTAATAATGACAATCAAAAGAGAGATTCCGAACTAGTACAGTGGAACGCCGCTATAATGAACATGACGGGATGAACAGATATTGTCCGTTTGTTATAGTGATTTAAAGAAGCATATTGGAAATGTACTGTACACAAAAATTGGGAGCCAAGGATGATGTTCGGTATAGACTGATCCGAAAGCATGATATACTGTCCGCCATTACTGCAGTGTCCCCGTCTGCCTTTTGTCCGGCAACAAAAGAATTTTACACTCCGCCGCACTCTATAATTGCAGGGTCTACGTACATGTACCATGATTAGGGGATGTACACATTGCAGAACATTACAGGAAGACCTACGGTAAGGTGACCAGATATCCCCGATTTTCGGGGACAGTCCCCGATTTGACAGTGCCGTCCCCGATGAAAAATTGTCCCCAAAAATGTCCCCGATTTGACGAAATGCCCCCGAAAAATCTAATTGTCCTAAATAAAAAAAACCTGAACACAAATGCTGTGCTGAAGAAAGATCCATTCTTCAGAGAAGTATGCGAAGACAACCGCCTAAGACATGCAAGTATGTAACCCACTCGATCATGTCAACTGGACAAGATGTCCATAGATGCCACCATTTTGCATGTAGGTACCATCTGGATTCAAACATTTTTCAAAATTATACCCCTCCCCCAGGATCATCTCAACAAAATATGGTCACCTTAACCTACGGCACATTTGCATGGTACTGACCTTTGTTGCTAGGATACCGTGCTTGGCACCAGTGCCGTGGGTACCAGTGCTGATCACCCCACCAATGCTGACATATGGATAGGAACTCAAACTGATAAACAAGATAACAACAGCAAAACAATGAGCAAAATAATGCAAGGTGACCACACGAGGGTGCTCTTTTGATGCCATGAAAAATAATGTAAGGCTGCATCCGAATGCGTTGTCTAGAGCTAGGTCTAGGTCTTCGCTCCATTGGAAATACGCGGAGACACCAAGACAATAGACCTAGCCGTAGCTCTTGCTGCATCCCAATCTGTTGTCTAGAGCTAGGTCTAGGTCTTCGCTCCATTGGAAATACGCAGAGACACCAAGACAATAGACCTAGCCGTAGCTCTTGCTGCATCCCAATCTGTTGTCTAGAGCTAGGTCTAGGTCTTCGCTCCATTGGAAATTCGCGGAGACACCAAGACAATAGACCTAGCCTTAGCTCTGGCTGCATCCCAATCTGTTGTCTAGAGCTAGGTCTAGGTCTTCGCTCCATTGGAAATATGTGGACACACCAATACAATAGACCTAGCCGTAGCTCTGGAAGCCCATTTCGGACACGGCCTAAGATGGCAGCAATCGGCTATATTTTTGGCCACAAGGGGGCGCTCTTTGAATTGCCATCTAAAAAGATAATATCATAATATCATTTGGTTTTTGACAAAGAAATACAGATTCATGGGCAAACAAATCAAGAAAGATTCAGTAACAGTCATCTGTCAAAATTGTAGTCCCATACGATGCCCACTTTTTGAGAAAACAATGAATAACAAACAAATTTTTGTGTGTTGTGTATCACTTGTGATTGTTCTTTGGCTGTTGTTCGTTGACCATGAATATCAAATGGAATTTTCAATGGTGGTTTGTTTTATTGGGCAAGCTATTTTTGTGCTAAGCAATTTTTTGTGCTAAGCAGCTCTATGAAATTGGCCCCTGGTGTCGTAAAGTACTATAATCTCTACCATGTCAAACTTCTTATCCCATTTACTACATCCTACTCACTTGCTGAGTGCGAGTCCGTACATTGGTAAGAGCTTGGTGTTGAGATCATCCAGGGTGCAGCCAGCCTCCACAGTAACCTGGCATTTCTCCTTATCCACCTGTTCAACATAATTATCAGCAATATCAGCAGGTTTATTCAACAATTATTAAAGGGAGAGAAACTTTATTGCTGGTTGGGGCCCAGTCACTGAGAAGCCAGGCCAGGTCTGGGCTCTGCCTGGGCTCTTGGGCTTCTACAACTTGGGCCTTGAACTTTCAACTTCAAGCCCCTGTTGTGTCCTGGATCATAGTTGAAAAGCCTTGCCAGGCCTGGGCTTTGCCTGTGGTCTTGGGCTTCTATAATCCCAAGCCTTGAACTATCAACTTCAAGCCCCTGCTGTGTCCTGGATCATAGTTGGCACTATAAACCTGATTGACAAATTGGGTCAACATTGATCATGGACAGTATCCAGAAGCCGAGTTTGTAATGATTTTAAGCAGCTCTATTGTAGTGAAGTTTACTAGTTTAGGCTTAAAAGTGGAGGATTTCAGGCCTGAAGGCCCAGGCCTCACCAGGCTTTTCAATGGCTGGGCCTTGACGGTGACCAGTGAGAATCATGGCTTACAAGAGGATTTCAAGCCTGAAAGCCTGATCCTGGCCTGGCTTTTCCGTAGCTGGGTCTGACCAGTATTGAAGTTATGGAAATAGCTAGCTAGGCCAAACAAAAAAGATGATCTAAGGTCAATCCTTACCTGAATAACGTGATTCATGTTTTTCATGTTGATGAGAATGCCGTCGGTCATCGCAATGTCGGAAGGGGCCGAAAACTGACCACCGACCCTGACCCGCTTGCCGTCATTCCGTGAAGTCTCTAAAATCTGTCCAAGAAAATGTGAAACAATATCATCATTATTCAGACGTCAACGAGTTAGGAAAGCCTGCTCAAAGTTAGGAGGGCATGACGTTTCGATCTTAGCAGGATCTTTCTCAAAGGCTGCTCAGAGTTAGGAGGGCCTGATGTTTCAATCCTAGCAGGATCTTTCTCAAAGGCTGCTCAGAGTTAAGAGGGCCTGACGTTTGGATCCTAGCAGGATCTTTCTCAAAGGCTGCTCAGAATTAGGAGGGCCTGACGCTTTCTCAAAGGCTGCTCAGAGTTTGGAGAGCCTGACGTTTGGATTCTAGCATTTCTCAAAGACTGCTCAGAGTTAGGAGGGCCTGATGTTTTGATCCTAGCAGGATCTTTCTCAAAGGCTGCTCAGAGTTAGGAGGGCCTGATGACATTTCAATCCCAGCAGGATCTTTCTCAAAGGCTAGGCCTAAATCATTTTAACATCGCATCTTACCTGCTTGATTTCGTCGACGGAGCTGGGCTCGTAATAAAGCTCAGGAGTGCAGGAGAAGGTCTGGGCCCAATTTTCAACGATTTTCCCCTCCATCCTAGACTGGAAAACTCGAACCTGAAATAATAAAATTATGGAAAGACCTATTTCCATTCACGGACAACACTTTACAGCCGGTGCTCAATATGGGACTGAACTGAATTCTAAAAATAATTTGGCGATTGTGGGTTTACGGGATCCCAAAACACATTGATTTTTTTGGCTCTAAACTAACTTCTACTCCTCAAAAATGATACTTTTGACTTCCAGCAAATGTTCCTGGGTCCTTAAAAGCCTAGATTGAAGAAATTTGTTAAACATTTCAGAGTTAAAATTCAATTTTCTTACGCGCTTCTTGTAAACTTTAAAACAGGCCGTCTGAACGCGTGAGGCCATTTTGTCTGGTCTGGTTAGTCTAGTGCCCAGACCCAACATATCAAGAGTCCTCAAAATGTCAGAGTGGAAACCAGACTATTCTCGTGTGCGGCCGTCCGTGCAGCGGTGAAATGTTACAATCTTGGTTACCATTTTTACCCCATAATTTCCCTCAAAAATCAAAGCCCTGCCCTCTTTCAAAAAAATTAACCTTGGTAATATAGAGGAGAAGACCAACAAAGTATATGTAGGTAAGTTACTTTTCAAAAAGAAGTTTCCTTTCCTTTATAGTTTTAGGACCCGTAAAGCTACAATCCCCAAAAATTTAAATATTAATAGAATAATATATTTTTCATCAGGAAGATTAGAAATATGCAAATTAGGCAGTAAGGTTTGAACTGCTTGAGTAGTGCTAGAATTTGCCCTGAATTAGTAATTAGTCGAAATACCTCATCAAAGTAATTCATCTTCCTGAAGAATTGCACTGACGGCCATTACAGGAAAAGGGTTTAATTAGGAAAGAATTCCACCCTTACAAAAAAGATAGGAATCCTATAGGATCCTAAGGGATTATATAAGTTCACAGACGGCCATTACAGAAGAAAAAGGGTTAGGAAAGAATTCCACTGACGTCCATAACGGAAACAGGGTTATTTCCTCATAGAGTTAACTTAGGCCTATTTTATAATGAACTTCAATCTCAGACTCAGGTGTGTAAACTGGGGTAGCTTATCTAATAAGTGAGATTTTCAGGGTTTTTTGACCTAGTAGTAGTACAGTACAATACACTTCGAATAAACTTCAATCTCAGGTGTATAACAATGGGGTAGCATACTAGCATACATCTGGAAAGTGAGATTTTCAGGGTTTTTGACCTACAATGATGATACACTTCAACTAGTTCGATGATCGAATGCAGCGGTAGCCACTTTCCTCAAAACGCCCTCTGTCGGTCTCATAGTCATACATAGGTATGTGCACAATTGATGGCCGTCACTGGAATTCTTCCCAATTTTTGTCCAATATTCAGTGAAAGAGTACAATTTTCTTACCTGCTTATACTAAGCGAAATGCACTCCTCGTTTCCTTAATTTCGGCTTCAGTTTAAGGCCTATCTGTTTAGGAATCACTTGTCCACAATAACATTAACAATCACGAACAAAGCGCTTTAACTTAAGAATATTATAAAGAGTTGTAATAGTAGCTAGTATCAAAAAAATACGCGTAGGCCTACGTCAATAAAATAAGAAAATAGAAGAGCACATTTTTTTCCGACGACTGATCAATGTCGCGCGTTATGGTCTGTTTGTACGACTGTTTCATGTGTGTAAAACGTTAGATTCTTTATCGTTATTTCACAAAACAAGATGGCTGCCTCTGCAAAGCTCGAAGATAAAGCTATTTGGGAAGATGGAGAGGTAATTATTGCCGTGTTACGATGGATTTAGATAAATCTAAAATATTGACAACATTGTCGATGTCTTGGCTTATTGAGTGATGTAATTTGGGGGTATAAATTTGACGGGTAGTGGTAGAAAAATGTGATTTTGTTCAGTGCAGTAAAGTTGAAAAAATACTGAGTCATGATGCACAACGCGTACAATGCACGGACCCGGCAGTACTGTGTGTGTGTTACTTTTAAAAGTGGAACATCAACAATGGAACTTTGAATTACGAGTTTAAATAAGACAGTAAATTCTGAAGAAAATGAAAGAAGTGTTTAGCCCTAGTTTAGTTTAGTTATTCATAAAAATCTATTTAGGCCTAGGCCCTAACAAAAAAAGGGTGACATTCTTGATCATTTTCAAAAAAAGACTGTTTTTGAATAATTTTATAATAGGGGGCCTAAGGCTAATAACCCAACCTAACCAACCTGAATATTCGCTGCCAAATTCCCAATTTCACATGTTTTTATTTGCCAACAATTTGCTGGTCTGTAACACTCATGAAACCAGAATTTATTACAATTTTTAGCCATTTTTCTCGCTCTGAAACAAGCTTTGTATAAATAAGGTTACCAGGTAATACGACTATTTTGGGAGATATAAAATCAGACGTCATTGCATGAATTTATTTATTTATTTATTCATTGATTTATTGTTTATGTTTTTGTTTACTTTCCTAGCAGGAGGCGCTTGGAGAGGAGGTTTTACGCATGTCTAATGACGAGATCATCGGACGAACACGATTGCTTGACAATGAAATCAAGGTGGGTTAACGTGAAGTCGCATCAAAGCAGTAAACAAAATGTACAAAACAGTAAACAAGTTGTACAAATTAGTAAACAAGTTGTACCAAACAGTAAACAAATTGTACGAAACCGTAAACAAGTTGTACGAATCAGCAAACAAGTTGTACGAATTATCAAACAAGTTGTACGAAACAGTAAACAAGTTGTACGAATTATCAAACAAGTTGTACGAAACAGTAAACAAGTTGTACGAATTATCAAACAAGTTGTACGAATCAGCAAACAAGTTGTACGAATTATCAAACAAGTTGTACGAATCAGTAAACAAGTTGTACAAATTAGTAAACACGTTGTACCAAACAGTAAACAAATTGTACGAAACCGTAAACAAGTTGTATGAAACAGTAAACAAGTTGTACAAAACTGTAAACAAGTTGTACAAAACCGTAAACAAGTTGTACAAATCAGTAAACAAGTTGTACGAAACAGTAAAAAAGTTGTACGAAACAGTATTAAACAGGCTGTCCGAAACAATTCCCAGATGACCCTGTTCTTGCTAACTTCCAAGTTTTTATTTTCATTTCTTTGTTTTATTGTTTTACAGATAATGAAGAGTGAAATAATGCGGATTCAGCACGAACTACAAGCTCAAAAAGAGAAAATCAAGGAGAACCAGGAGAAGATCAAAGTGAACAAAACGCTCCCGTATTTGGTGTCAAATGTGATAGAGGTATGTTACATCTTAAAAATCTTGTACACAGAAAAGAAAGATTTGAGGCTTTGCATGGTGACAATTGGTATGTAGATCGATTTGCCGAAACACCATGTAAGAATTGTTCATAATTTTGCACTTCTATTTGTTCGCACTTCTCGTAAGATCTCAACGTTTCTTCTTTCGACTAACCTGCTGAAGTCATCATCAGGAGATCAAGAGGTCTCCTGATGAGGACTAGAGCAGGCTAGTCGAAACGCTGAAAACTTACAAGAAGTGCGAACGATATACAAGTGCGAAAGTACGAACGAATATTACATGGTGTTTCCGCAAACCGATCCACGTACACAAAATCCCATAGGCTGTTTATCGCTGAATAGGTCTATAGGGTAATATAAACCAACTACATTAGGGGAGTATTGTTTCTATGGCATAAACTATCACCGGTACCCTGTTTTCTATGCAGCTTCTTGATGTGGAACCGGAGGACACCGGTGAAGCGGAGGGCGCCAACGTGGATCTCGACTCTCAGCGTAAAGGCAAATGCGCCGTCATCAAGACTTCAACTAGACAGACATACTTCCTGCCGGTCATAGGACTGGTGGATCCGGAGCAGCTCCACCCTGGTGACTTGGTCGGAGTCAACAAGGATTCCTACCTGATTCTGGAGACGTTACCACAAGAGTAAGAGTTTGATTGATTCTATTCACCCAAATTCCAGCTGGGTCCACTTTGATCGAGCTGCTTAAGCACCAAAATTTGCTTAAGCATGAAAAGTCTTCCTTGATCAAACAGGATTAATACCAACCAAATTTTCATGGGATGTTTACTGCTTTTGACTCCAGGTTTGACTCCAGAGTAAAGGCCATGGAAGTCGACGAACGACCGACTGAGCAGTACAGTGACATTGGAGGTCTTGACAAGCAGATACAGGAGGTATGTTGAGCAGTAGACTGGAGATGTAGCCCACCGAGAGGCCACAAGTATTAAATTGACTCTACTCTAGTGATTTAAGAAAATGATTCCAGTGACGGATTGTTGTTATTATCACAAGGACAAAAAAGAAGGATAACAAGTGATATTTGGTTCATAAATTGTGCTTATAATGTCATGATGATCCTTGTGTTAGGGAAAGAAACTTAACTACCGGTAGGGCCCAGCCACTGAAAAGCCAGGCCAGGCTTGGGCTTTGCCTGGGCTCTTGGGTTTCTATAATCCCCCAGCGTTGAACTATCAACTTCAAGCCCCTGCTGTGTCCTGGATCATAGTTGGCACTAAACACCTGATTAAAAGATTGAGTCCACATTGATCATGGAAAGTATCCAGAAGCCAGGCTTTATTGATTTGAAGAAGCTCTATTGTAGTGAAGTTCAGGGCTGACAAGAGGCGGATTTCAGGCCTGAAGGTCCATGCCTGGCCAGGCTTTTCAGTGGCTGGGTCTGACCAGAAGGTTGTCTCCCTTATTGAACAGAACTTGCTTGCTGTTCCATTGCATTTTTGTATAAACAGTTCTCTTTTTTATCGAGTGTCGTCTTCTCCTTGATCTTGTTGCAGCTGATTGAGGCCGTCGTTCTTCCAATGACCCACAAGGAGCGATTTGAGAACATCGGTATCCAACCTCCAAAAGGTGTGCTGTTGTATGGCCCGCCGGGTACCGGCAAGACCCTGATGGCTAGGGCCTGTGCCGCTCAGACAAAGGTTGGTAGTTTTTTTGCCTTGTTGCCCCTTGTCAATGACTTGGTGCCCTGGTCATTGCCTTGGTGCCCCTGGTCATTGCCTTGGTACCCTTGGTCATTGCCTTGGTGCCCCTGGTCATTGCCGTGGTGCCCCTGGTCATTGCCTTGGTACCCTTGGTCATTGCCTTGATGCCCTTGGTCATTGCCTTGGTGCCCCTGGTCACTGCCTTGGTGCCCCTGGTCATTGCCTTGATGCCTCTGGTCATTGCCTTGGTGCCCCTGGTCACTGCCTTGGTGCCCCTGGTCATTGCCTTGATGCCTCTGGTCATTGCCTTTCTGTAGATATTTCGTCTTCACTTTCTTATACCTCATAATTTCATGTTCTCTTCGCCTTCTTTCAGTCGACATTCCTCAAGCTCGCCGGTCCGCAACTCGTACAGATGTTCATCGGTGACGGCGCCAAGCTCGTGCGCGACGCGTTTGCCCTGGCCAAAGAGAAGCTGCCCGCCATCATCTTCATCGACGAGCTGGACGCTATCGGCACGAAGCGTTTCGACAGTGAGAAGGCGGGCGACCGTGAAGTCCAGCGAACAATGTTGGAACTCCTGAACCAGCTTGACGGATTCAGCTCCAGTGAAGAAATCAAGGTACGAGATCACAAAATCATCCTCAAAAACCTTTTCTCTTAACCTTCTCAAGATGGAATTTGTGGTTTAGGAGCTCTTGTCTTGAGTTGTAAGGGTTCGACTTCAAATCAAGCCTGTCACCCGTCTGAGTAAATACTATTCTGTGTTTTTGACTGCAGGTCATAGCCGCTACAAACAGAGTGGACATCTTGGATCCGGCTCTGCTCCGCTCCGGCCGTCTTGACCGGAAGATTGAATTCCCGAATCCCAACGAGGAGGCCAGGGCTAGGATTCTACAGATCCACTCCAGAAAGATGAACGTTGGGTAAGTGACTTTAATAAGAGCTTTTCACAGAACTAAAATCTCGGGGGTTGGAACCGAATTGAACCCTGCGATTTTTGTTCAACCCTTTTCACACTTATAAAGTAGGACAACCTAGCCGGATCGAAATCAAACATGGTGTGGACCAGGGTTGAAAATCTCAACCCAGTTACAAACTGCATTATTCACCGTGATCTGTGTTGTATGAGTCGGTTCACCATAAACGTAGTGTCAACGTTGCGTCTCTTCGATCCAGTTCAAAAACTTGCCAGGCTGAACCGGGGCAGATCCGGGTTGATTTCAACACGGATTGAAAAAGAGATAGCGTGAAAGGGGCTATATTGGTTGGGCCGAGCCACTAAAAAGCCTGGCCAGGCCTAGGCTTTGCCTGAGGTATTGGGCTTCTATAATATCGATATTCAACATAAATATTTAGTCATTTTTTTGTTTCAGGACGGACGTCAATTTTGAGGAGCTGGCGAGATGCACAGACGACTTCAACGGAGCACAGTGCAAAGCAGTATGCGTTGAAGCGGTGAGTTTGATATGTCATTCATTTTTCAGTTTGAGGTTGGGGAAATCAACACCTAAATTTCACTGATACATGAGAATTCTCCTGCCGAATTTAAAAATTAAAAAGTGCACACAAACCTTGCTTCTTGCACGCCAGAATCATAATTGACAATTTGGGACACCACCAACATATGGCTGGATAGCTCAGTTGGTTGAGTGCCGGTACGGTATTCATAGGGCTGGATAGTTCAGTTGGTAGAGTGCCAGTATGGTATTCAGGAGGTCGCCGGTTCGAATCCCGCTCCAGTCAATTTTTCTTTAGTCACCTTTCAGTGGCTTGATTTTATTCAGTCAGTTTCCCTTGTGGTTTATTTGATGATTATATTGATTAAAAAGCCGTATCCTCTTTGAGTGATCCCCATGTACTGTTTCTCAGGTTGCAGCATTGCTAATGCTGTGCGTATCTTAAATGATCCTTGGGATATAGCGGTATGTGAGTGTTTTCATGGCTTCTGACTGTCAAACGAACAAAGATAATTCACAATTAGGGACACCGCCAACATGTGGCTGGATAGCTCAGTTGGTAGAGCAACCGGTATGGCATTCCGGTGGTTGCAGGTTCGAATCCCGCGCCTGTCAAATTCTTATTGTTATTCTTGTTTTATCTACAGGGTATGATAGCACTGAGACGAGGGGCTACGGAGTTGGCCCATGAAGATTACATGGACGGCATCTTGGAAGTCCAAGCTAAGAAGAAGGCCAACCTTAATTATTACGCCTAAGCCCCGCCCACACATTGGGCCCGAACTGTGCCCTGCCCACACCAGATGCAGCCCCTTGTGTATAAATCATAGGCCTTTTCCAAACTTCAGCTTTGGCTTCTTTTTGTATGTATCAATTTAAAAATATTAGGCATTAAAGATAGAGGCTCTTGGCTACGGCTCGGAAGTAGATACATGTACTCTGTTTTGAATTAGAAGACTGCGTTACTTGAACGAAAAATAACCACATAGATTTTCAGAGTTGGGACATAGCCGAGGTTTAGAAAAGGCCCCAAAATATTATTACCAAATGTATTGTTCCACTGACTCTATTTCATTGCAATTGCACAAGTACATGTATTAATCGAGTTGCCCGACTACATGTATTAGGCTGCATCCGGATCTGTTGTCTAGAGCTAGGTCTTCGCTCCATTGGAAATACGCAGACACCAAGACAATAAACCTAGCCGTAGCTCTGGAAGCCTGTTTCGGACACGACCTAAAATGCTGTTGAATTGAAATGTTGAATATGCATATGATCATTGGTGGAGTCAGATAACTAGACTATGGTCAAAGTTGTTAAAGGCTTTTGTTTTTGCACCACTCATTATTCATGTTGCCCCGCCCATATTTTATTAACCAACAGCTTCGGTTAATGTTACACACGAGTTAATCTCCAAGAAATGATATTCATCTTTAAATTTGCATAAAGTTTCTGAGGATAGCGAGAAACTCCCAGAAAAATTGTCTCCAGTAAATTTTTTTTCACCAAACCATTATGTTTATCTGGTTAGTTTGAAAATAAAAACCAAAAGTATCTGTTCTGTATTAATTGTTGAGATTGAACTGTCAATTTTTGTTACATTTTTTTTATTGTGCACATTTTACAAGTCTGCTGATGCTACATGGACACCACACAAATCCTGCCACAAACCAAAACAATTTTTCAAATTATAAATAAAAACACAGGTTGAAAACAAACTTTTTTTACCAGAAGTTGCCATATTCTTTTTTTATTTCATCCTTTCAACGACAAAGCAGATGAACCACAGTCAAGATGTCACGATAAATCGTCTTCTTAAAAGCTTAGCGCTAAGGTTGCTCACGTTAACGGATGTGAAGTACGTCAATGAGAATGTCACCAGAGATTGCGCAGAAAAAAATCTTGCTTACCATAATAAATGATTCGCTAAGCAAAGTTGCCAGACTGTGGATATTCACACCGACATCATATACAGTAAATTTTCTGCTTGGATTGTTTTTAAAAACTCAGACGGCTCTGGAACAGTCATCTCTGGTGATCCGACTTTAAACTCAAGTTGATCCGACAAAAAATGTTGTCATGCTTTTCTGTAATTTTTTGTGGTATTTGTGATTATAATTCCCCCGATTCCCATCCCAAGTCCAGTCTACTCGTTCTCCTCGCTGCGGAGCTTGGCGTGGCCGTTGGTCACCTTGATGGCCAGCTGCTGTGCACGCTCGACGATGGACTTGCGCTTGCGGGATGAGACTCCGTGGGCGATCTCAGCGGCGTAGCGCCGATTTGTCATCATGAGGATCTCGAGCTCCTACGACGGGGAGAAGATAATGTTAGAAGTTAATTATGAGAATTCAACAAATTGTAATTATTGTCGAACCTCTCTCTTATGACGAGATCCTGGTTAAGACGACCATATTACGCCGTAATCCCCCTATAATACGAGGTCGCGCTATGTACGAGCATTTTCGAACGACTGTATTGGTCTGCAAATCAAAATAATGTGTGGAAAATTGCCAGGTGTCATCACATTGTTATGACTGCATCAGCAAAAGCCATAATGGCGATATCAACAGGTTTATATCTGAAGACCATCGTGAGAAAAACATCATTTGCAGTCAGTAAGAGGCAAAAGTTTGCCTTGGTGCCCCTGGTCATTGCTCTGGTTCTCCTGGTCATTACTTTGGTGCCCCTGGTCATTGCCTTGATCATTGCCCCGGTGCCCCTGGTCATTGCCTTTCTGCCCCTGGTCATTTCTCTGGTGCCCCTGACCACTGCTTTTGTTTTACTGGACTTTCCTGTGAAGAATTTTGGATAACGAACCTTGACGTTGTGGATGAGGAATTTGCGGAAGCCGTTGGGCAGGATGTGCTTAGTCTTCTTGTTGCTTCCATAACCGATGTTGGGCATGCGCATCTGCCCCTTGAAGCGACGACGGACTCTGTTATCAATACCCTTGGGTCTCCTCCAGTTTGTCTGGTAGAAAATACAAACATTGAAAATGACGTTTCAACACTGGTGACATGTGACAAGCCTGGAAATAAACGGAGGCCATGGCCTTCATTGCCCTGGTTCTTGGCCTTGGTACCATTTCAAATGTTTCCATAGACATAGAAATTTTCCAATGGAAGTGCCCCATGCAATGAAAATTTGGACTTGCCCTCACCAAACCTTATTTCCAGCCCTGATGTGAGTGATTTTAAGAAACATCAGTTTTTCAGTCAGTTTCCCTTGTGGTAATGTGGTTATTTGATAGTTTCATACTGATTAAAAATCTGCATCCTCTTTAAGTGATCCACGATATACCGTTTTTCAGGTTGCAGCATTGCTAATGCTGCACAAATCTGAATAATCAATCCTTGGGATATAGGCCTAGCGGTATGTGAGTGGCTTTGTGCCTTCTGACTTGCAAACGATCGAACAACGATAATTGATGATTTGGGGCACTGCCAACATAGGCATGTATAGCTCAGTTGGTAGAGCAGCGGTACCGTATTCCAGGGGTCAGAGGTTCAAATCCCACTCAAGTCAATTTGTCTTTATTCAATGCAAAAAGTGGTACAATGTATCATTTTAAAAGCTTCATGATATAATTTCACCGTGAAAGAGGTTTGGACTGCATCAGCAAAAGCCATAAAGGCGACTTCACCAGATTTATATCTGAAGACCATCGTGAGAAAACATCATTTGCAGTCCGGTATCAACCACGAATCTTGAACTTATTAGACAGAGTTGGGTATATTGCTCAGATTGTCCTTTGAACACACAGTTTACAAGTTTAATCAAACCCAATTAGAGAGAAAAATTTTGGAAGTGTATATTTTTCTGGCACAATCTTTCTTATGATTGGCCAATTCTCGATACATCATGCCGGCCTTCTTTCTCTAAATGTTTTTCTGCCGGAGGAATGTTGTTATACTGCAAATTGGCCAATCAGAGTAAGAAAACGACAAAATAGCATTTGGAGGAAGGATGCCTGCAAGATGTCCATTGCAAACAATTTTGGCCGACGGTGGCAAATTTGTGACCCACCCTCTGTGGTTTAAAACCTTGTGCTTGACTTGAGCAACTGCTAACGACTCCACCAACCGGACATAACTTACCTTGACTCTGTGGTAACGGTCGGACTGATGACGCTTAAACTTCTTCAATCTCTTCTTGACAAGCTTGTGCCTGACGAGGGGTCGTACTGCCGGCGCCATCTTCCTCTAGTGAAGACAGCTGAAACGACAAACAAATTCTAACGTCAAGATACTGAACACCAAAATCAACCCTTACTCAAACCAAATTTTATGTAGACTAGGCCCCTATTCTAATTCTTTTTTGGCAATTGTAAAGTTCGGGGCCCTCCAGTCCTACTAATGTTTTCATCACATGCACAGCATGCGCAACGGAACATGATATTGGCGGTCATTTCGACGTGTGGTAACTAAAAAAACACAGGCATGACGGGGGGGTCCCGAACTTAACAATCGGCATTCTCTTTGGCCCCAAATGTAAACTGCATCAGTAAATGCCAAAGGCAGTTATCACCAGAACATTTGTCTGAAGACCATCGTGAGAAAACATCATTTGCAGTTTATGTTGGGCTAGCCAAAGCACTTTACTAAACTAAACAAATCTGTGTGAAAAAGATTAAAACACGGCCTAGACCCAGTAACTGGGGCGCTGAACTCCCTTTTTGACTTTTGGGGTTGACGGTCGGTCTAGCGCCCCAGTGATTTATATTGGTCGAGATGTGTCGTACACAGGAAAAACAAAATTTCACGGCACTTCCGCCGAAAATGTCCCCAGATTACACCAAAAACATCACAAACAGAATTGAAACTCGCTCCATTGCTTCTACGAAAGTCAAAGATGAAATACAGCATATTCATTTGTACTCACGATCATTCCTTGTGATGAAAATCGACCTTTTCTGACGAATGTCCAGACGAGAACGTAAAAAACGGAATTTATTTTGTGTGGCTCTGCTCCACACAAAATGGCGGTCCTACGTCATCGCATCAATATTAATTTTGGTAATTTCCATACTATGCGGACGTGTCGATACGTAGATCACTTTCCCTCCGCGCACAGCGAAAAATCCCTTACACAATTGGCACGAAACGGCCAAAAGAGGGCGTCGCGATCATCTCATTATGTGACGTCATCGCACTGACCAAAAATGGAAGTTTTTATGAATGAAACTGACGCGCATGGGCACATACTCAGCCACTCGAATCATTGACAGACCTCGCCACGATCTTTTGAATGGAACCAAAAACGACCTTTTGACCATTTTTCGTGGTGTCACCCGCCGATGTTCGAGAACTCACGGACTCCGCAGTCGTATATTTGAACCAATTTTACCGCGAAACTTCGCCACCATCTGAGCGTGATTGTAGGTCGTTGAATATTCATAGCAACATGTGTTCGGTCTGTTGGTTGTGCTTATCATGGTCGCCCGAGTTGTCGTACGGCCGACCGTTGGTCGTTTCGTAGTCGTACACCGTGTGTGCTTGAATAGGCACATCGCGTAATGCGTGCTCCGTACGTGTCTGCAACGGCCCTACGTGCGTGCGTAACGAGTTGGGCCAGCACATGGTTTCTGTGACGTCACGAACACTGCCTTGCGCATTGACCAATCAGCGCGGCGCTTGTCACAAACGGCACTGTTGTTATGGGGCCGGGAATTTTGCCGAGGCAAAGTGATCTACGTATCGACACGTCCGCATAGTATGGAAATTACCAAAATTAATATTCATGCGATGACGTAGGACCGCCATTTTGTGTGGAGCAGAGCCACACAAATTAAATTCCGTTTTTTACGTTCTCGTCTGGACATTCGTCAGAAAAGGTCGATTTTCATCACAAGGAATGATCGTGAGTAAAAATGAATATGCTGTATTTCATCTTTGACTTTCGTAGATGTTTTTGGTGTAGGCCCTAATCTGTAGGTACGTTACAATCCATGCACTGTGAGTAGGCCAGAAATGTCCACTGTGCTTGCGCGGGCTTGTAGCCCTACTGGGGGATTGCCCTACAAAATGTGGCATTTTGATTGGTTGCCGGGGGGTACTTTTTTCCTACATCATCGATATCGTGCAGTTGGAGACTCATTCTTAATTCCTGTGAAAAAAAAAATGGGATCCATAGCTCCTTGCGATCGTGCGATCAACTTGAATTATTGGGTCACATTCAACCCTCTCCTATTCATAGATCAAATGTTCCTACTATTTTGAAAGGTATACTTACAGATAAAGTGACATTTCAACTACCTTGTGGTGAAATTTGGGTGGAATCTGACGATCAGAAATGTGACTTTTTCGACCAGGAATGTCATGATGCTGTGCGTTGTTGTTGCATATTGGTACCCCTGCCCATATTGAATTTATGTAATTAACCACTAGAATTATAATTTATCTGATTAATCTTGGATAATTAATATCAATTTAAATCATGTATTTGAACCAGAATACTTCAATCTAATGTTGGAAAAGATTTCATGCATTTATTTTAATCCCAAAGATATTTATGGACATAATTGGACAAAATTAGCCCTCCTCCAGTCCTCGATCACAACTTTTTTTTCAATGTAATGCAAAACCATAGGGACCAAATATGCAAATTTTGGATCATGAAAATGGCTGTAACTTCCTTCAAAATAATGGTATGGAAGTGAGTGAGGTATCAAATGAAATGTATTCTCATGCTCTTTCAGATGATATACCTTGCAGGGCATATCTATGATATCTAAAAATTTTGTAACATCCCTATAATCTGGGGACATTTTCGGCGGAAGTGCCGTGAAATTTTGTTTTTCCTGTGTACGACACATCTCGACCAATATAAATCACTGGGGCGCTAGACCGACCGTCAACCCCAAAAGTCAAAAAGGGAGTTCAGCGCCCCAGTTACTGGGTCTAAACATGGCCCAACTTTGGCCCAAAATCTCGACAATTCAAATTCAACTTGCACAAGATACTTTTTGTTTATGTGGCACTGCTCCCCAAGACAGTATATCAACTGAATTCAGTGAAAGAATAACGCATTTTCAAGCACTTATATCGATTTAAAAATGTTACAAATACAATTTCCAAAACTTCAAATATCTCAATACAGCGTGCATGGTGTATTGCATGAGTATTGCATGAGTAACACTGACTTAACCTAAAAAAACACCCCACAGAATCTCTTCAATATTACACCTGAAGGTTGATCTTTTAAGAACAAAATTATCACCAAAATACAATTTAATTCTTCATTTACATGAATGATATATTCACGGTAAGTGATTATTACTCAAAAAAGAGATTTGGACGGATTTTTAAAGACTTTTATTACCTTCACTGCTTCTTCGTAAAAGAGATGGCTAAAAGAGGCCTCATCCTCTTCCCAGTGTTTCTCGCATTCAGTAACGCATTTTAATGGTCAGCGTGTGTCAACCTCGTTCTTACAAAGTTCAGTCGTTGGTGGCGCTACGCACGCCGTGCTTTAAACAAGTTCCCAGTCCTTCTGTTGATATTTTTTTTCTTATTGAACTTTGCCCTCGATTTTTATTCTTGCAAAGGCTTGGCAAAAGAGGGCGCGACGCCAAATGACCGGTATTTATTTTAATGTCTTCTATTTTCGTTGCTTAGAAGAGGATTGAAACTTGCAGGTGGGTCTGTTCACGTCACGGTATAAACTTAAAGGTAATAATTATCATACTTTGGTTTTTATCAAAGAAATACAGATTCATGGGCAAAAATATCAAGACAGATACAGTGAAAATTTCAGTCCCATAATTTACGGTGCCCACTTTTTGAGAAAACAGAGAAAAACGGCCACAGTATTTCTTAAGTCTTTCCTCTTTTATTTTTGATTTTTGAAAGATAAAAAATTATTTTGGTCACTGGTTTTACTCCTTTCTGGATAAATACAGCATTTCAGGAACAAAAATTTAAATGGTATGTTTCTACCATCACCGTCTTTATTTTATACCATGTAAGTTATAGGTAAGTCTGTGAAGATGTCTGTTTCGGTATGCTACCAAAGTATGATACTACCTTTAAATGTCCAATACTTCAAGAAACAACAAATAAATTGTTCCTGATTTTACTTGAATTTGTGCTTCGTCGTATTGCTATAATTTAACTTGCTCAAATCGAAATATGGGTGATGTGCTTTTAAGGTTATTCACGGAGACAGTCTCTTAGCTAACAAAGCCTCAAATCTTTCTAGACAGTCTATTCTTGGCCGACAACATTGGTACTGTCATCAACTTTCTAAACAGTAAGCTTTCACAAAAAAACTGGAGAATCTTTTTGTTGTCAGTACCTATTCTGATGGTGTAATTACGAGACTACAGCTAGCCCAATAGCGTGAACTGGAAAGAGATTTTCATGGTCTGATGAACCCTGATACAAAAAAAAACTGCGTTTGTAAATTGAACAACTTGGAAGAGGAGACAACACGCTAAGAGCATGGTGCAGCAACAGGACGCTGTAGACAACTTCCTACTTACCACCTGTCTACTATGTATTGGAAGTTTTAAGCACGTCAAGAAATACTCCATGTTACAAGTAATGAACTGCTGTAAACTGCCCATCAGCCAAAATAATTACCTGAGATTTATCAAATGCTTGGAGTAAGGAGGGTTTGACATGTTTCGATCCTAGCAGGATCTTTATCGAAGGCTAAAATGACAATTAAGAGGACAAGGGGTGATTTCACGAAGCCCTACGATCGATCGTAACTCGAGTTATAACCCATCGTATGGGGTCTATCCTACGTATAATTGAAATGCATCAAAGGTCCTACGATTGATAGTAAGTTACGATGAGTTTGGTGCAATGGTGACCCAAGAAAGAACATGTAAGTTAAGATACACAACAAGAAATAACTTGAGTTGGTTCAAGACAAGAGCTATACGGTCATGATTTCCGAGAGAATCAAGCCGTGACCAGCACACAGCCAGAGAGCCTAGTGGGGCCCAACGGCGTGATTGACGGGTCATCCGAGCCATTACGAACATCCAACAACACCCTTGTTTCTCGTCAACCATGGTGTATTATTATTCTCCTTGAAATAAGGACTACTCGGGGCCCTGATAAGCCAGCGATTAGTCCACGCAGTGTAAACAATCTGACAATTACCTGGCTGTCACTTCATGTGGAGATTGCCGCATGCCTTGTGCATGAGTGACACATGTCAGATTTTGAGGAGCCAATGCACCGTGTCTTATCCATGTTGAGGGGCCAGAGCAGCCCACCCGCAGTCTGGCAACGGTGAAGGAGCAATGGCCACGCAACGTGGATAGGATAAGAAACAAGCACCGCGCCGTGTGGTGCGCGCTATAGCGCGTCGAGTCACGTGGTCTGATTTCCATACGTCTCAAGAATTTTACCAACTAATCTGTATTGGGAATACACACATTATTTGCTGTCACACATCAAGTAGGATTTTGAGAGCAGTCTAGCACCGTGCCAAATGAAGATGGACACTTCGAGACTCCCCTAGTCCCCAATTTTAACTTCCGATAAAGCCTGCTGCGTTCGGAATGGGGCTAAATCGTTGAACTGTCTGCACTGCACTCGAAATCTGTCTGTACTACTAGTAGTGTCTCTTTAGAGAGCTTGAGTCAGACATCACAGCTCTGAAGAGTTGAGACCGGTCGACCATCGCAGCTAGCTAGCGTGCGTCATCCTACAAGAATTTATACGGCGACACCACTAGTACTTACTTGGTATTCCGATCAACCCACGCCACGAGGGATGTGTCGATGTTGTCTGGAAGTGCTGGGGGAAAATCTAGACACATTTTCAGCCATAAGTCCTCGACTGCAACGTGAATAAACAATCTCAAACCATTTAAAGTTACAGTCGGAATTCTGATGCTTGGAGACGTGTTCTGTTAAACATCCCGAAGCGATTTCGAAAAAATTGGTGAAGTTCTTGTGGATTTTTCTTATTCGGTGTTAAATGCATGGGACGACGTCATCTTAAAGAGATCATGGCAAGTGTAGGTCTGTTTGTTCTGTTGTTGATGTATGGGCTGATTGACTGCTATGGAGTGGTTGAAACGGCTGGTTGTGAGGCTATCCAGCTCCCCATGTGCTATGGGATGAAATATAACATGACACAGATGCCAAACCTTCTCCATCACAGCGCTCAGGAGAACGCACGCCTCTCAATCGAACAGTTTCAGGACCTGGTGGAGACCAACTGCAGCGAGCTTCTGGTCTTCTTCCTCTGTACCATGTACGCTCCCATCTGCACCAAGAGTCTGGAGTTTGAGGTTGAGGCTATACCTCCTTGCAAGGGCGTGTGCGTTGAGGTGAGATCGAGGTGCGAGCCTACTATGTTGAGGTACAACGTCACGTGGCCAGAGTACCTCTCTTGTCAGCATCTACCGGAGTACACAAGAGGCGTGTGCCTCACCCCGGAGGCGATCGTAGACACCATGCCGGGTAAGTACTCACAATGAGGCTATTTTTGAGGCACCCTGGGGCCAATTTCATAGAGCTGCTTAGCACAAAAAAATCGCTAAGCTATTATTCTGCCTTAATAAAAACAGGATTAACAACCAAATTTGTGTTTTGTATCACCCACTTGCAATAATTGTTCTTTGGCTGTTGTTCGCTGGCCATGAATATCAAATCGAATTTTCAGTGGTGGTTAGTTTTATTGGGCAAGCCATTTTTGTGCTAATCATTTTTTTGTGTGCTTAGCATCTCTATGAAATTGGCCCTTGGGGTACCCATCAGTATCAACAGGAACATTGTGACAAATAATACCTTATGACATGCAATGGGCTTTCAATCTGTGAAGCCTAATGCCATATTTTTTTCAGAAGTATTTCGTGACTTTAAAATTATGCACCTAATCTGAATGTAACTTTTTAGGGCGTTTCACATATTTTTTGAAAGGACCTAATGGTTTATGTTAACTATGTTTATTCATCGTAAAGTTGGACTGAAATGTGACGTCATTTCATGAATATTAATATATTATGATGCCACTTAAATTTACAGCATTTATTTTGCTTATTAAATATTTATTGCTAAGACATTATCCCTGAAGATTATAGGGTCACAACTTATATATCCCAATGACAATTGGTATGTGGATTGGTTTGCGGAAACACCATTAATCGTTCGTATACTTTCGCACTTCTTATCTCATCTGGTTGGGTCTCAACGTTTCGAATAGCCTGCTCTAATCATCATCAAGTGAGTTGATGTCAACCTTTGAGAAAATATCAGTAAACAGCCTCAAAGTGCATTAACCACAAGAAAGGTCGTTGATTTTGTCGTCTGCTATTCTGTCAAGCTTCTTGTACACAAAATGTGAAGGATTTTACTTTGGTGGGCGTGTCTAAGCCCCAGATCAACTCGTCTCATTTGATTTGCTCGACAATTGAAGTTTTGAACAATGGAAATTCTTCTGCCTGTCTGATTTGACAGGACAGGAGGACTTTGAAAACTTTGTTCAGACGGCGCGAATATGAGACACAATGACAGCCGATTTGAGGAGCTGAGGTTTGGCCTTGATGCGTTGCTAGGCAACCACAAGTGACCTCAGTTGTACCTCTTGTAGTCTCGTCTCAAGATGCTATTCACGGCTTTATGACGTGCGTGGTGGGGAGTCTCTTTTTCATGATTAAAGGTCGCGCACTCATTCGTCGGAATGGTATCTCGGAGGCCCAGCGTGGTGCAGATGTGATTAGGATATCGTAAAAATCTTACGACGTTCTTGTCGCCTGAAGAAGCTTGTGCTAAGCCAGTTTTATGTTCAGCAGCTCCATGACAATTTAGGAATCTCTCTCTTTAAAGGTAACATCATATTTTTTTGTCAAAGAAGAGCAGATTCATTAATTATTATCAAGATAGATACAGTAACAGCCATCTGTGAAATTTTTAGTCCCATACCGTGCCCACGTTTTGAGAAAACCGTAAAAACAGGGTTAACAACCAAATTTCCATGCGTTGTGTATCGCTTGTGATTGTTCTTTGGCGGTTGTTCACATGACCATGAACATCAAATAAAAAATTTAACGGTGTTTTGTGTTATTTGGCAAGACATTTTTGTGCTAAGCATATTTCTGTGCTTAGCAGCGCCATGAAATTGGCCCCTGTAGGCAAACAGCTAAATTAGAATCGTGTTCTTAGGATAAACGCACGCCTAATGCTACCAATTGGCGCTTTAGCACGTGCGTATTTATACATGTACGCTCAAACTAAAACGTACTGTTTACCTGATCGAGAAAATCCCATCCCTAAAGCGACATGTCCCCACGTCTTACCTCTCCATAATACTTTCACTTGTCTCCTTTTCTCTAGTATTTTTCTTAAGCTGCAATCAAATTTTGTTAAGAGGTGTTTTTGTCTGGGTCTTTTATCAGAAAGTGAGCACTCGCTCCTCGTGTTGTTGTTGCGGTTTAGCGGGTTGTCTTGTCTGAGTGATGATGACTGACGTTAAGTTTGACCGCGCTCTTAAAACATGTTTGACCCAACTGGGTGAAGGAGGAACCGTCACCAAAAGCCGATTAGTTTTCAGTCAGAGGCCATCAAAGAAGTTGTCGCACCGTGTAGAAGAGTGATGGGAGTTGCCGACGATCTCATCCCAAAAGAGGAACATAAGCCTCTTCCTCTTGTTCTTGTTATTGAACTATTTCTTCTTCTTCTTTTAATTTCTATATTTTCCTAGTTTACTCGTTTTTGCTTTGGTTAATCGTATTTGTTTTGGAAACAAAGTTCCCCATCGAAAAGTCAAGTCTTCTTCCTCTTCTTCTAATTCGTTATCTTTCATAGTCTCGATATTTACTGTTGGATTTATATAATTTTGTCAGCTCACTGTTATAGCATAACTCTTTTAATTTGTATATTTCGTTTTTACTCGATTTCGTTTTGTTGGTTTATTGTGCTCTTTTCTAATATACAGATTTGTTATTGTTTGGGGAAATAGTCAACAAGTCAAAAGTCTTCTTCTCCTTTATCTACTTCTTCTTCAAATTAACAAATCCAAAGAAAAAATTGATTGGAGCGGGATTCGAACCGGCGATCTCCTGAAAACCGTACAGGCGCGGCTCTACCAACTGAGCTATCCAGCCCTACGTTGGTGGTGACCCCAATAGTCAATTATCTTCGTTCGTTTGGCAGTCAGAAGCCACGAAACCACGCACACACCGCCATATCCCAAGGATCATTTCATTGTTCATTAGCATGAGGCTGGTACAATCTGCCCAAACATTTCTCTGTAAGAGTGTACATGTTGTGTTTCGCCCTATTTGTATAAGATTTATCTTGCAGCCCTGGGGCCAATTTCATAGAGCTGCTTAGCACAAAAATTCGCTAAGCATGACATTTCTGTCTCAAATAAAAACTGGATTAACAACCAAATTCCCATGTGTTGTGTATCACTTCAATTTCCACTTGTGATTGTTCTTTGCCTGTTGTTCGCTGACCACGAACATCAAATCGAATTTTCAATGTTGGTTTGTTTTATGGGGCAAGCCATTTTTGTGCTAAGCAATTATTTGTGCTAAGCAGCTCTATGAAATTGGCCCCTGATGTCCATCTCGTCTATAATGTCCACAGAACGGAGTGTGATGGAATTTGGAGGCAAGCAAAATGGAGATAATTATATAGGAATGATGGGTGGGTGGTTGCAAACATCGACCCTATCACACGTCACTCTGACGTCAACGTCCAAAAACAATGACTGCAAAGGGTGGTGGGGTGGGCATGGACCAGCCCCACCTGTTCCCTACTTCGTGGGGCGTTAATGGGGGTGTGTTTGTGTTCCACATACCCCTCAATTTCACACCTGTGAAAATTCGCTAATCCAATAAGCCCAGGCAAGACAAACAGATTCGGGAAGATAAACAATGGGTATTGGGACTGGTATGCATAAACACAATTGATACACCTGTCCCATTACGATAATAGAAAATATTATATCTATACCACAGATAGAACACTCAGCTCAGGGGCCAATTTCATAAAACTGTTAAGCGCAAAAATTTGCTAAGCATGACTTTTCTGTCCCAATAAAAACAAGGTTAACTACCAAATTTCCACGTGTCGTGTATCACTTGTGATTGTTCTTTGGCTGTTGTTCGCTGACCATGAATATCAAATGGAATTTTCAATGGTGGTTTGTTTTATTGGGCGAGACATTTTTGTGCTGAGCAAATTTTTGTGCTTAACAGTTTTATGAAATTGGCCCCTGGTCAAATCTGAGCACGGTGCAAAGGTAGCCAGTAAGAGATAGTCAAACTGGTTTACTTGATATTACAATATTTATATTAAAGCAGCAGTATTACCTTGAGCCTATGCGATGGCCGAGTGGTCTAAGGCGTTGAACTCAAATCTTGTTGCATGTGATTTCACAGAGCGTGGGTTCGAGTCCAGCAAAGAGACACTATGGCCGTGTCCCAATTCTCTGGTTGCGACCAAGTCTATGACTAGGACAATGGCTGCAGTCACTGGCTAGTGGCTGCCATAGGTACATGCATAAATTGCAACTGCAGCCAGAGAATTGGGACACAGCCTTAGTCACTTAAAAAAAACTAAAAAGAACTGTTTAAAACTTAAGAAAATTCATAATTATTTCTCTTTAGAGACTGCCGCTTGAGTGCGCTATGTAAAAGGAGAAACGAATGAGAGTGCCATTGATACAAACCATTACAAATTAATAATTAATTTGGAGACTTGCAGCAAATTTGGGCTTTTTTCCAAACCTCGGCTCCGGCTCCAGCTCCATTTTGTCAATCCATTGACTGGTATCAAAATAGAGGCTTATGGCCTCTAGACGGAAGTAGACTCTCTGGTTTGTAAAAGAAAACAGAGCCTTCAGCTTCAGTGAAAAGCCACAACCTATATTTTCAGCATATGGATGACAGAGACGAAGCCCGAGCCGGAGCCGGAGCCGGAGTCGAGGTAGTGAGAAAGGCCCCAGGTTGCTACACTGTAACAACGGAATGCAAGCTTTCCGTTGGTCGAGTGGTTCGACTGTTTTTGATGTTTTCAATCTTGTCAACTCTCCAAGCTGCATTTTTTTGACTTAAAAATTCGCAACACACACACGTGTTATGGCATTCTGATCAGATCTTTCGTCAGTTGTGATAATTGCAGCATTGCCATTTTTCGGAATTTGAGATTTGGTCCATATGGTCTAACTCTTATAAGTCTGGAGAATTATTTATTAATGTTTTTTGGTTCGGGGAACTGCAGCCCTGCCAAACTCAGGAAAGCACATTAAACATGTAACCGCGGAATTGCTCATTAACTTCCAAGTTCCTGTATGGTTTTAGTGAGTGATTGACCCCCTTTTAGTCGAACAACAACCTTCCGATCGATCGCAACTCGAGTTACGAAGGATAACCCATCGTATCATACGTAGGGCCGCAAGGCATCATAAGTCCTATGATTGATAGGACGTTACGATGAGTTTGGTAAAATCGACCCCAGAGGTCGATTTTACGAAGCCCTACGATCGATCGCAACTCGAGTGACGAAGGATAATTACCCATGTCCGAGTTTTCTATCCACTTGCTCTGCCGGCTATAATTTAAGGACGTATTTACAAGACGAGAATGCATATTCATGAGCTATTACATCATTATGACGTCATCAAAGTAACAATACAGTATTATAAACCCAATAGGCCTGTTCATAAAGGTTTAGGTGATTTTTAAGAGGTTGTTCAGAGTTTCTTTCCACTTTTTTGTCATGCTAGATGTGTTTATTTTGATAAACGTGTAGAATTTTGCCCAAACAGTCAGGTTTGCCTTTTATTTTGTTGTTATTGAACTGATTTTGATTGTTGACATGATACATGCATGTTATGAACATTAACTTGATTTAAAAAAATATATATTCACCGCAGAAATCCTTTAAAGGTATAATGCATGATTGGTATAGGTCACAGAACAGCACTCACACTTGTCTGATCCAATTATGTGCATGAAATGATAAACATTTTTCGTATAAAACATAAAGAATGATTTTGATCATACCCCGAGATCAAAACTGTTTTTGGTCGTTGTTTTACTAATTTCTGGATAAATGCAGCATTTCGGGTGGAAATATTGTAACGGTATGTTTCTACCAGCACAATCTTCATACCCTGAAAGTTATACGTAAATCTGTGAACATGTCTGTTTGGGTATGTTACATGTACTGTACCTTTAACGTACAACTTGCCAGCTGTGCAACGCCACCAAAATTTGTGACAAATTGTGCCCCCGACTGAGCCGCTAATGATCCGCCCGTCCGTTACCGAACCAATCTGTCACTCTTTGTGACCACACGTACCCCTTGATAGTACCCCTGGGAGGTACGGTAAACATCTTATGAGCCCCCTCCCCTTACGTTACGTGGAAATAACTCTTTGCCAGGTTTTTTTTTGGGCAAATTATTATTGTGCATGGAAGGTGGATGTAGCCTTATTTCGAGACGTTGGTAACTCGAGGGTGGCTCATCCATTACAGTGTGGGCATGGGCCCTTACGATTAGAGGCTTGAGGCTAGGCTTGGGATTTACTTTTGCTATTGCCATTTCCTAAATGTGTCCTAAATGAAATGAAGGGCTTGAGATACATGGCGAAGCTGGAGCCTTTCTTCGGCTTTGTCGTGTGGCCAATATCCGTTCATTTCATTTTGTGTGCTTCTAAAAATGGCAGTAAAGAGGTAAGTCCAAAGCCTAGCCTCAAGTCAGGTGTCCTATGACAGATTTACCTATAACTTACAGGGTATAGTGATTAACATATACCAAAATAAATGTCTGTCTCTGTCTGAAAGTGTATTTCTCTAGAAAAGAGTAAAAACCAATTGACCAAAAACCTGTGAACTGAGAAAACCCCCCCCCCACATTTTTCACTGTTTTCTCAAAAGTGGGCACCGTATCGTATGGGATTGGAATTTTCACAGATGGCTGTTATTGTGTCTGTCTTGATATCTTTGCCCATAAATCTGACAAAAACCAAAGTATGATACTACCTCTAAGAGATGAACAACCTCCTTCCCACACGATCCTGCGCACCTGCACGTACGAACCTGATATTAATCGCTGCACCAGTGTGCGGTTACGTGACCTCACACTCGACCCCAGGCCGACAGTCAGCCAACCATTATATTCAAAACTGATCTGTCCTCTCACTATAAGAAAAAAATTGTTTATACAATTAAAACAAAATTGTTTCCCAAGACCCATTGCCAACGTCAACACCGGAAGAGACTACACCCCCCCCCCAGAAACAAATTATATAGGGGGCCTATAGAAAAGGAAAATTGGTTTTTGTACATAGGCCTTATGTTGTGCACTTGCTTGATAAAATCAGGCACGTTGTACATACTTTAACCAAAACTCTAAGATGAAAATCTGTTTTCGATATGAGATGTGGATGTGAGATTCAGGATATTATGGTACCTTTAGATAGGGAGTACAGATAGATAGTCCATCTTTGTCTTGAACTGCGTCGTGGTTTCAAAGGAAATTAAAAACACATAATAAGAGAAGCATGTACAGAGAAGTGAAGAAAAAAAATATACTAAATGTTATTTCTTGAAAGTGCGAAAGTACGAACGATTCTTACATGGTGTTTTCTCATAAAGTGGGCACCGTATGGGACTGGGAATTTCACAGATGACTGTCAGTGTATCTTCCTTGATATTTTTGCTCATGAATCTACCTTTCTGTGACAAAAACCAAAGTACGATACATGCATTACCTTTAATATTCTGTTGTCTCAATATGCGTCGACGTGGAAGGTTGGCTACCAAGCCAGACTAGTGGGCGCGCCGCGGTGACTTATAATAGGCCATAGAGGTTGGGGATAAAATGGGGTTAAACAATCCCCAAGCACCAATTAACCCAATCGCCTTGGGTTGACAGACGTGGAAATATCAAAATCTTGCTTCCGAAACGAGGGGTCGATTTCACGAAGCCCTACGATCGATCGTAACCAGAGTTACGAAGGATAACCCATCGTATCCTACGTAGGGCTGAAATGCATATAAAGTCATCCGATTGATAGTAAGTTACGATGAGTTTGGTGAAATCGAGCCTAGGACTTGTATGGGTAACATGAAAACAGGGCCAACTTGCCCCCAAACATGTGATCGGGTGTTTTTTAAGGGGAAATCATGCTTTCGTTCTTTTCTGTCTTTCAAAAGGTAAAGAACTTCATTTGCCTTTAAAAGATAAAGACAAGAAGTTTTGAAGTTGGGTTACCAAGGCAACAGACGCCATGGAAACCATAGGTTATGATTCAAATTCCTTCGTATACATAATTATTGTCCATGAAAACCTCTAGAATCATGGAACTTCGCTAAATCATGAAAATCGCACGGAATTTCAAATAGAATCCTGATTACCCAATTTCCCCCCGAAAATTTGAGCTTAAAGTTCCTTGATCAAGAATTCTGACATTAAAGACCCAAATTAATGACGTCATTGATTTGCTATTTTAAAGGAGCCTAAGTAGGCTTATGATTTTAATTCTTTTCCTTTTTTCAGAGGAAGACGCTGTCGTTGTGGGTAGCGATGATGGAGAAGAGAGCGCGGTCGTTACAGAACATTCCATTCCTGACGTCATAGCACCGCCCAAGCCCAGGAGAAAAGGTAAGCACGGGGTCGATGAGGGCGCCCTTTACATTGCCCAAATTCGGCCGATTATTTTCACACATTATGGCTGATTTGTCTGAGTCATGGCACCGGCCTTTCGAAGCCTAGTAGTATTGTACATTAAAAACATTATGAATACATTCACCCTGGCTTAAAATGATCTTAAAACATTACGCCATGGTCGTGACGTCATGGGAGTAGGGCGCCCTCAAGGTCAGAAATCGGCACACCGCCAATCCTTTGCGTACATACGATGAAGTTTGATTCCCACTGTTTTGCCCTTTAACTGATAATAAAATGGTGGTGTGATGACGTCATAAAAGGTCTTTCACTTTGCATGAATTTTTTTTCTGATAAAACCCATACAGTCTTCAAGGATATGATTTGAAGAAAAACTTTCTAAAACTAGGATTGATTGCTTATATTTTTACCTCATTTTTAGGAAGTTGCAAGCGATGCGAGACGATGCGCATAAATCAAGGAGTGTTTGTCGAGAAAGCCTTCGAATATGGTAAGTTTGATCCTGGCCAGCCATTACCATAGCAACGAATGATCACACAAAGTAATACAAATTATCGAATATCTTTTGGACAATTCTTTGTTTTGGCAGCAACAGAGCTGAAAATTGCAAGAGTATGCAGGAACTTTTCAGAAATGACGAAATACAAAACGCAAAGTGAAAGATAATAATAATTTCTAAGAAATGCCAATGGTCAATATTGTTAAATTGAACCCTTGCCTTTGATAAGTTAAGTAGGATTTGAGTTTTGCACGGTGGAGAGACTAGAACTACGTACTTTGCGGAGACACCGTGTATAACACTCTTTTTGGAAGATGTGTGGTCCTGAGAAGGACCGATGAGAGTAAGTTCTCGACGTTTCGACCAGTGTGCTCTAGTCGTCCTTAGGATAGAGTGTCTCCCGAGAACACAAAATTCAACCAAAACGCACATCTTTGCAAATCCTTATGCTCTCTTTAAGTGCCCATCCTTGGTATAAAGTATAAGACAACCACTATTCTGTGTGTTTCTTTGACAGTCGTCCGCGCTACAGTGGTGTCATTCCTACCCGTTGGAGAGAACCTTATGTATACCACAGTGATCGTAAGAGATGTGCTGAAGTTTAATGACATCAACATACCAATCGGTGAGGTAAGAACGAGCGCTGGGACCGGAAAACCACGTAATAAAGCTTGCCGACTCACTGGAATTTGGCGAGATTTACAGTGAGGTTACAAACCAGGGAGTTTCCATTGAGGCTTGTGAAAGTGGGGAAATTAGTGATAAGTTTACCGTAGACATTTTATGGGCACTAATATGAGGGCGTTTACGAAATGGAGGCTTAGGCTCAGGCTCTGGCTCCAGCTCTGACATCATTATTCTGAAAATATAGGTTGTGGTTTTTCATTGAAGCTGAATCCTCGTTTCTTTTTCAAATTAGAGAATCTACTCCCGAAGTGCAGGCTGTGCAGCCAGAAGCCTCTATTTTGATACCAGTTATTTCAGAATGGATTCACGAAATGGAGCCTGAGCCTCGATCCGTTTCGAAAACGCCAATAAAGGCGTTTAGGACTTTACCTAAGCGCCCTCTACAGTCTGTCTCCATCTCCCTCTCTAGGTTCACCTGGTAACGGAAGGCTCTTGCGTCTGCCCCAAGGTAACGGCCGGCTTGGAGTACGTCATCATGTGCTATCAAGACCTGGAGAACGGTAGACTGCGATTGACGGATGGTTGCATAGCAGCAGAATGGGAGGACGAGAACTGGCCAAGACTCGTCAAGGTGGGCGCCCTTCATTTGTAAAAGGGGCCCTCTCGTGACGTGACGTCAGCAGTCTAAAAACCAATCAGTATTAGCAATGCTTTGTGGTACAATTAAAGAGGATGTTCAACACTCAACAAACCTCGCTTTATTTGTTAGAACTATAATCCTTAAATTACTTGAAATGAGAAAAAAAAATTATCTCACTCTGAATATAGAAAGAGAGTATATTTTGATGATTTTTCTCTCAGCCCGCAAGCTCTACAGAATTCAGATTCCCTGAATTTCGTCAATGGGGGCAGCAGACAAATTTGTGTAATTTTGTGACGTCAGATATGAGAGCCTTTTCTTTTGAACAAAAGGCTTCCAGATCTGACGTCACGAAATCACATAGATTTGTCTGGTGCCCCCATTGACGAAATTCAGAGAATCTGAATTTTGGCGAGCGTGCGGGTTGAGCATAATTTTATTGAGAGAAAAAATCATCAAAAAAGACTCCCTTAGTGTGTTCTAACAAATAAAGGGAGGTTGTAATTGTACACACAATCTCATAGACGGCCTATCCACGAAAGTTTCAATGTAAACTGCTTGACATTCTTGACGTCATCAAACCAAAGGATTTTGCTCGAATTTGTTCACCTTTATTAAAACCAAGGATCGTTGCCCAAAACATTATGGCCATTTTGTATTGACTATGAATTGTTTAGATTCTTAGGCAGTTTTCAAAACTTTTCGAAATTTTAACAAATCGTACCCTTTTCTCATTGGATGGTCAGAAATGGAACAAGAAGCTGAGGAAAGCCGAGCGGAGTCTAGAGAAGGGGAAGGACACGCCCACATCGGGTGGCAACAGTAGGCGTTCCCGGAAACGGCTACGTCATGAGCCGACCGAAGCGCCCTCTCGTGACAGGAGACACCGCGCAGGACGTAATAGGTAAGTTTGCAAACCTCGCGACCCCGGACGTTCAATAATATTAAAAGTATACTATGGTTTTTGTATAAGAAATATAGATTCATTGGCAAAAATATCAAGACAGATACAATAACAGTCATCTGTGACATTCCCAGTCCCATGCGGAGCCCACTAGAGAAAACAGTGAAAACGCCCACAGTATTTCTTAAATCTTGTCACCGTTATTTTTGATCTTTTAAAGATTAAAATTGTTTTTGGTCATTCATTTCACTCTTTTGTGGATAAATAAAGCATTTCAGGCAGAAAATATTTAACGGTATGATTCTAGTACCACCATCTTGATAGGCAAATGTGTAAGATTTCTGTTTCGGTACGCTACCAAAGTGTGATACTATACCTTTAACTTGGCATCCTAAAAGCTTGTGAAGCTTGCCAAAAATGTCAACCGATAATGAGTGATTATTTTCCCCTTTGCAATGCAGAGAAGAAGACGTGATCATGTTGGACGAAGTCCCATCAGATGCTGTACCCGAGGCGCTTTTGTGAAGCAGACGTTTTTCGTTTCTGTTTTTGGCGGGAAAATGAAGTGGACAAATTTTCTTTTGCTCCAGGACTCTGTCAGCTGCGCAGTGACCTGAACACCTGCGCAGTGACCGCTATTTTTCTTCCTCACATAAAAGTCATCTGCATAGCAGAATAAAGATTGTGTGGAGCCCATTCCTTTTTTGTTTCTTTTGGCGGGACGAAATGTGAATAAAATGATCGAGAATTTGAAATTGAGAGAGAGGGGATGGAGCGACTTTCAAATAAATTTTTTTTTGCGGCTTTTACATTTTGCCTCTTGTAACTTGCCGAGGCATGCTTTGAGACAAAAAATACAAATAAAAATGGCTGCCATAGCAACACATTCAAATATGGCAATATTATTGGCAGTTAAAAAAGAAAAGAAAAAATGCCTTGGTTTTTAAATTATCATGCTTTTATATATGTCATTAATTATTGATTATCAATTTTGATATGTCTGTACTTTTCTGACCAAAAATTGACAAATTTAGTTCCGTTTTTCAAACATTTGAACTAGAATTCACTGTCGATTACATGTCTTTACAGAGCAACATTTAAATTGTGTGATAATCCTTTCTTTTCAGCCTGATTATTATTGTATTCATATACTTCAAATAATTATTTGGTTTACACGAAACAGTTATTTTATTTGAAAAGGCAAAAGGTTAAAGAGGCAGAAAACAAGATGGCGATTACCAAAGCTTTGGCTTTTGGCTGTTGGTAAATACGTGTGCGTAACTTGTGCTTATGATTTTAAAGCCAAAGCCAGGAATTTTGGACTCGACCTAAAACTCCAAGTCCAAATACCAAACATGTATTTAAATTCACGATTAAAGACTTAAACTTTTCTCTGCTGTCTTTTAATTTTTCGTTTGACCATAGCAATATTACGTGTTTTGTTAACAAAAAATGTTTTAGTAATTTACCTATTACTGCCTAAGTGTATCCGTAAAGTTTTATGATATCTTGTATTCACTTTTATTAATATACATTGTAATGGCGTGTTATTGTGTACATAGAGAGAAAAAGCGATTAAATCGCACTGTTTTTAGTCCCTGGGGTCAATATTTTGGAGTTATTTTAAAGTTATTATTTTTATCTGCAGATAACTCGGCTAACAACCAAAACGTTCAAACGATGCAAAAGACACTGACATTTTGTGGCCTAAAGGGGGCGTCCTGCAGAATCCATCTTTGTGGACACACTTGACAAAAACTTACGAAAACATCAACAAAGCTATCTGTTTATTGTATTACTTTCATATGTATTTCGATTTTCATAGCCTAATATTAATTTTGTCATCTAATTTTATGGACCTAAGTGCCCGTTTCAGACGTGTTCACAGAAAATGGATGGCACCCTCTTTAGTTCACAAGTTGTTGATTTTTGAAAGTTGTTCCCAACTTCCAATTTGTGCATAAACTTTCAATTTTAATTCGTTACTGAGCACCTCTATGATAATTTTTCAGTGTGCTATTATTTTTTCATTGATTAATCCAAGTTGTAAGGAAATCTCTTTTCCCTGCTCATTCTATACTCACAGCTATTTTTGTGAAAGAGGTTGCTGTAACTATGGCAAGGTAACCATGGGGACTGCTGTATCTATGACAACGGTAACTATGTGAACAGATACTTATCACTATGTACAAAATCTGTTTAAGGTTCAGAGATATCCCATCGTGATAATAATTTCGTTTTTGTTTTTTGCTTACTAGTGTGGCGTGATACGCAAAAGATAAATATAAATAAATTTGTATCAAGCTTATGATAAATAATTATAACTACTTTTGTTTGTTTTTATTCTTTTGTTTGTTTGTTTGTTTGTTTGTTTGCCATTAGATCGGCTTGTAGATTTAAAAGGTATAATACATGATTGGTAAAGGTCACAGAACAGCACTCATAGTATCACAATTTGTCTAATCCAACATGTACATAAAATTACACACCTGTGAAAAGTTGAGCTCGATATACATCTGAGTCATGAGAAAACAGCTAAAGTTCGAATCAATCGTTTATAAAACATAAAGAATGGTTTTGATCTTACCCCGAGATCAAAACCGTTTTCAGTCTTTGTTTTAATAATTTCTGGACAAATATACCATTTCAGGCGGAAATATTTTAACGGTAGGATTCTACCAGCACCATCTTCATACCCTGAAGATCTGTGAACATTTCTGTTTGGGTGTTATACCAATGTTTGGTAATTATAGCTTTTTATTGGTTGCTGCAGGGTCTTCAAAATACGCCTTCTTCTGTCTTTTCCCCTTTTTGTTAATCACCACGGAAATTCAAAGAGACAAATTTCCAAACTAAAAAGACATTTCTGAAAATTTGGATGGTCATTATTAGCATCCGTAGCTGAATAATTATTTGTCATTAAAATGACAAATAATTTATTAAATACTAGTGACGGGAAATGTGTGTAGCGCCACCAAGTGTCAGCCACCGACACACACCAAGTTTGTCCAAAAGTCCAAGTTGCGGTATTTTTGATTCGGGCTCCGAACCTCGCGTCTTTGAGCCAGAATTTCTCCTCGATTATGGTCTCCAAATTGGACAGACACAGGGCGGTGTCCCTATGGGTGTGTCTGGGCGTGTGCTTGGGCGTGTCCCTCCTGCTGTCTGCTAGCATTTGGCGTGGTTCACTTAACACACCTGCAGATGTGATGAGAAATGGGCGTTCACCTTATGATGAAATTCTGCCTCAGCAAACTGCAGGTAAAGAAATGACGACATTATAATTATTCAAATACAAATTTTTATTTTTATTCTCCTTAAATTTAACTAATAATACTTAATTAACCATTCGTTGGGGTTTGTGTCTTTTACACCACCCATATTATTTTCAGTATTTATTTAGCTTCTTCTGTTCCAAAAACAATGAGATTTGTTAAACTTAAAGCAAATGTATTCATTGGTCCTCTAAACCCTAATTAAAATGAACATTATTTCGGTAATATTTCGGTTAAAAAACAACAACCCAGTTTCTTACCCAAATAAACACTGAAAATGATATTGGTGGCGTAAAAGACACTAATGCCCGATTCATTTTTGGGCTTTTGTGTACATTAGTGAGTCCATTCTGGTTAGTTTGGTACCCAGACCCAACAGATGAAGAGTCGTACTGAGTTACTTTTACTGTAGAAGGTGGGTACTAGACTAACCAGAGGGGCAGAGTGGACTGATGTACATGAACGCCTGTTTTAAAGACTTTTTGTAAAGTGTATCGAAAATAGCGACTGCTAGAAGGAGTTATATGGGATGCACAATTGGGTCGATAGGGCGCCACCACCTGCTTACTTTTGGTCAGTCTGAGTGAAACTCTTGTTGTGCATGCCGTGTCACGTGAACTTGCAGTTCAACCCAGATAATGTATCCCACAATGCTTTGCAGAAGCGCCCTCGCTCTCGCTCTCTTGGTGAAAATACTTTTTGTGATATACTGTGCCTTATTGAAATTATTAGTTCGAAATGAAGTAGGGACACATTTTTTAACTGGCCAAGTAATAAACAATACTGTAATACTATTACTAGGAATGCAATGTGTAGGCCTTTTTCAAAAGATTTTACTTCAGCAAAGGGCTGTGTATTTTGAGCAGTAGGGCAAATTTGGTAGGTGGTTTAGGGTTAAGGTGTGATCGGTGAATATCAATGCATTATAATGTTTTGTTTTAGTTACAGGTGACATAGTCTCGGGACATCTCCCACGATGCAGAGATCCAATAGCCAAGATCAACACAACCTCATTCAGGAACATGCGACGATTTACAGGTCGGAAAATGGTAAGAAATAAGATTAGTTATCAGAGGTATTACGACAATGACCAGGGGCACCAAGGCAATTACCAGGGGCATCAAAGCAATGACCAGGGGCATCAAAGCAATGACCAGGGCACCAAGGCGATGACCAGGGGCACCAAGGCAATGACCAGGGGCATCAAGGGTATGACCAGGGGCACCAAGGCAATGACCAGGGGCAGCAAGGCAATGACCATGGGCACCAATGCAATGACCAGGGGTACCAAGGCAATGATCTGGGGCACCAAGGCAATGACCCAGGACATCAAGGCAATGACCAGGGGCTCCAAGACAATGACCAGGGGCACCAAGGCAATGACTAGGGGCTCCAAGACAATGACCAGGGGCACCAAGGCAATGACCAGGGGTACCAAGACAATGATCTGGGCACCAAGGCAATGGCCCGGGACATCAAGGCAATGACATTTTGTTAACCATTATTTATTGGTAATAGTAAGATCAAACCCCTTCATTTATTTTCTTTGTCTGAATTACTCAGGTAACCTACACATCTGTCTACCCCAGGGATGGGACTACTTTACAGGGCAAGCGTAGGGATACAGATGGTAATGAGGTCATCCCATGGAAGACCATTGCTCAACTGGAACTAATGTATCAGTCCGCTGTTACTTATAGGTATTGTCCAGATAGGATTGTCCAGATATCCAATAGGATTGGCAAAAATTAACCCAATCTTCAAATATTATGGCTGATGAAAAGTCATGCATTTTCAAAATTGAGATATCACCACGGTTGAAATGTGCTTGAAAAGAGCTTTCAAACGGTATGCAACACTTGGGGTGCTATCTTCCTCTGTCTGTTGAAACCTGAGACAATTCAGGAGATTTTGAATGGGATAAGTCAACAGAATGTTGGCTTTGAATATCTGGACAGGCTGATGACACCTGGCGACTTTCAGGACTATTGGGCTGCCTCTGTCTGTTGAAACCTGAGAGATTTTGAAACTATCCAACATAAGGACCACAAAATTGCTTGAATAACTCAGACACCATATAAAATCATGCCTTGATCGAGAAGAACGACCAATCAAATATCAGAAAATGTCCATTATTTTACTTGTCTTTATCCAGAGATGAGGCTTCTGAGTTTACTCTGATCGAGCAGACCGTTCTTCTCTCTGGTGTTCCCCTCTATGTCATCGAAACTGTGAGTCTGCTTATCAAAAATAATTATCTCACCCTTTTCCCTGTTTTGGCATCTAGATTTGTCTCTAGAAGTCTCTGATTTGCATTATTTTGGAGTCTTTTCAAGAATTTGCTAAAAAAGAGTTTAGAGCTCTATTAAAAGTGTCTCAAAGAGAATAATCATCATACTAGTCGGAATGTCCAGTTAACACTTCATTAAATTTTAAGTTCATTAAATTTGTTATGTTGTGACCTATCCTTGTCTTGTCTTTCTTTTTGGCCAGAATGCTACCAATCCTGACTCCGTTATCCAGCATTACCTGGCAGTACAGCATAGCGCCCTCTGCTGTCCGCCAGACTTCAGCCTGGATCTCCGTCGCCAAGTTGTCATCGTGGCAACCTCCATGAATCTCGGAGAGACGTGGATGCAGCACTTCATTGATGAGTTCTCTGATGTAAATATGTCACTCTTTTCCATTTATTGAAAAGTGAACAAAGAAAAATTGACTGGAACGGGATTTGAACCAGCAATCTCTGGAACACTGTACAGGAGCTCTACCAACTGAGCTATCCAGCCCTGTGTTGGTGGTGTCCCTAATGGTAAATTTTCTTTGTTCGTTTGGCAGTCAGAAGCCATGAACCATTTATTTTAAGAGATTTTGGAAAATGTTTTTTGACATTTTATTTTTGTTTATGAAAAGTCATCCAAATTTGTGAGATGTACATTCACAGTGACTTTGGTCTTTTGGGGAGTCATGTTGGCATAGCGGTTCTTCCCTCCTTTTCACCTCTGTGGACCGGATTCAAGTCCGGCTCTGTCCACAAGTGGATTGGGTTTTCAGTCCCTAACTGATTCTGTGGGTTTTATTACAGAATATTACTCTGGGGTTTTCCTTCCACCTCTAAAACTGTATCTTCTTCTCATCATATTCCATAAAAGGTTTCATCAGGGTTTCAAGCTACAGTGCCTCTAGAGGTTGTTTTTGAGGAATCCTTGGTTTTATTTCCGGGATGAAATTAATAAAAAATGATCAAATAATGACTTTATATTTTGGCAAGTGACTCTTTGGAATGTGGACAATTTATTGTCTGAAAATCTCTTTCTAAATTTTGCTTTTATGCGTAGATTCTGGAAAAGACTGGTGAGCGAAACTTTCGGATCACGTTGATAGATTTCGGAAGTGAGAATGTCGACGTGAAGAAGCTGTTTGATAAGTCCATCCTACGAGACAGGTAATGCATTGATTTAAATGTTGACTGTGGTAGTGTGTGGTAAGCAACTCCAGTCTCGTGTGGTAAGGGTAGAGGGTTAGGGTTAATATCCAGCCCCCTGTGGAGACTGTGGTAATGTGTGGTAAGCAGCTCTTGTCTTGTGTGGTATGTGCAGAGGGTTAGGGTTAATATCCAGTCCCCCTGTGGAAACTGTGGTAATGTGTGGTAAGCAGCTCTTGTCTTGTGTGGTAGGTGCAGAGGGTTAGGGTTAATATCCAGTCCCCCTGTGAAGACTGTGATAATGTGTGGTAAGCAGCTCTTGTCTTGTGTGGTAAGTGCAGAGGGTTAGGGTTAATATCCAGTCCTCCTGTGGAGACTGTGGTAGTGTGTGGTAAGCAGCTCTTGTCTTGCGAGGTAGATGCAGAGGGTTAGGGTTAATATCCAGTCCCCCTGTGGAGATTGTGGTAATGTGTGGTAAGCAGCTCTTGTCTTGCGAGGTAGATGCAGAGGGTTAGGGTTAATATCCAGTCCCCCTGTGGAGACTGTGGTAATGTGTGGTAAGCAGCTCTTGTCTTGTGTGGTAAGTGCAGAGGGTTAGGGTTAATATCCAGTCCCCCCGTGGAGACTGTGGTAGTGTGTGGTAAGCAGCTCTTGTCTTGTGTGGTATGTGCAGAGGGTTAGGGTTAATATCCAGTCCCCCTGTGGAGACTGTGGTAATGTGTGGTAAGCAGCTCTTGTCTTGTGTATTGCTTTTCCAGGTCAGAGGTCATCACCATGGATACGACATACAACAAACCAGTTGGTGTTGAAAAGGCCGTGTCTCTGATCCAGGTAAGCAGAGAACTCCCGGTGAGCAACTAGAACTGCATAGCGCCCTCTGGTGTTCACTATTGGGGAGGGCTTCTGAAGATCCTGGGGCCGATTTCACGAAGCACTAAGATTGATCTTAAGTCGGAATTCATCTTAATTGCTAAGCAAAGTGTGATGTCACAATACAAATCACTATGGTGATACTGAACAACTCATCTTAAGATTAACCTTGGTGTTTTTTTGAAACCAAGTCCTGGGTCCTTTTCCAAACCTCAGCTCTGGCTCAGGCTCCGGCTCCATTTTGTGAATCCATTTTTAAATAACAAGAGTATCAAAATAGAGGCTTTCGGCTGCGGTTCTGAAGTAGATTCTCTGGTTTGAAAAGGAAAACAGAGATTCAGCTTCAGTGAAAAGCCATAACCTATATTTTCAGCATTGGATGACATACTTGGCAAAGCCAGAGCCGGAGCCGAGGTTTGAAAAAGGGCTCCGGTGAGCAACGAGGACTGCACAGCACCCTCTGTTGTCTACTAACAGATCCTGGCTCATCAATTTATTTTTTCTTGCCCATTTCTGATTCAGAATCCCGACGATATTGTCTTCCTCTGCGACTTCCATCTGGAAATTCCCCTGGATTTCTTCACAATAATACGAAAGGTAAGCCAAGAAAATTCACAATATTTGAAAACAATGAATGGTCGCAGCCGACTTTTGGATTTTGTTGGTGGTAACTGTTTGAATGCTGCCCCCTTGTGGGGTTGTTAAATAATAATGATCGTTAAAAATATACTGTGCACATTTTTCACTGTTTTCTCAAAAAGTGGGCACCATATGGGACTGGAAATTTCACAGATGACTGTTACTGTACCTTCCTTGATATTTTTGCCCATGAATCTGCATTTAAATGATAAAAACCAAAGTATGAAGTTCCCTTGATTAAAAATTGAAAATTTACCAAGGTATTCTTGAAAGATATCTGATGAAATCTGTTGTTCTCTATGAAGCACGTGATACCAGGTCAGATGGTCTTCGCTCCGGTGGTTGCTAAGCTGAATAAGGGGTCGACACCCAGCCAGCCAGAAGGTCAGTGCATCCGTTGCTAGGCTGTAGTTGCTAGGTTACAGTTGCTATGCTACAGTTGCTAGGCTGCACTGAGTGCATCCCAGGGTTTGCGTTTCATAATCAGTGATATCAGTGCATCTTTGTCCTTTCAACAGAGGGCGACATTCATAATTGTCTTTTTGTTTTTTGATCAGGGAGACATGCTTTTTTCCTGTCAACAGAGGGCGACATTCATATTGTCTTTTTGTTTTTTGATCAGGGAGATGGGACTACAATGGCTTTGGCTTGTTGGGAATTTCCCGTTCAGACTGGGATGTGATTGGTGGAATCAACACTCGTGACTTCAGCGACCGATGGGGCGGGGAGGACTGGGACATGATTGACAGGTAATGGACTATAGAGGGCGCTGTTTGCCAATAAACCCTTATAAAGCAGTGATGTCACCACACTGCCCATCTGATGAGGTCAGAATGGTGAAAAGGTGAAAGCTGCATAGAGGCCTATTGCAAACCTCGGCTCAGGCTCAGGCTTAGGCTCAGACTCAGACTCAGGCTCAGGCTCAGGCTCAGGCTCAGGCTCGGGCTCAGACTCGGGCTCGGGCTCGGGCTCGGGCTAGGGCTCAGGCTCGGGCTCGGGCTCGGGCTCAGGCCCCATTTCATGAATCCATTCTAAAATAACAGGTATCGAAATAGAGGCTTTTGGCTGCGGTTCTGAAGTAGATTCTCTAGTTTGAAAAGCAAAACAGAGCTTCAGCTTCAATGAAAAACCACAACCTATTTTTTCAGCATATGGATGACAGAGACGAAGCCAAAGCCTGAGCCGAGGTTTGGAAAAAACCCTAGGTTCATGGTTTCTACTGACAATGGTTTTTCATGGTTTTCAGTCCCAGAGTATTACCATGGTTTCATTATCACGGTTTTTCCTAGTTCTACCATAGTTTTACCACGTTTACCATGGTTTCCATAATGTTTTTGCCATGATATTGCCATAGTTTTACTCTATATTTTAATACCAACCATAATTTGTAATGGTTGCTATTGGTTTTTGATACCATTGTCACCGATAGTACCATGAAAAAACATGGTACAATGCTATTATATAATATACCCACCATATATATTTGTCTATTAAAGGTTAAAATTATGTTGTATGCTGTTTGTCTTTTCTAAACGTTTTTTGTTTCAGTTTTGTTTTATTAGTTACGTTTGTATGATTTTATTTCTATGGATTGTTAAATGTTTTTCTGTTCTGTTTTTTTTTTATAAAACAACTCCTTAATAATAATAATTATGTCAATGTAATGTTAATAATGTTTGTTTTCGTACACGTTTATTAGTTTTCATGGTTTTTTAATTGTTTTTGTTAATTTTGTTTTGTTAATGTGTGTTCCAGTATTCTTTGTCAAGTTTATTTTAGCTTTTGTTTGTTTATTTTGGTGTTTATTGTTCCTGTTGTCAACAGATTGAGTTCCTTAACAATAACAGCTGAAAATACTAATAAACATCGGTGTGTATGGAACTAAGTTTGTTTTGTTTTGCGTTGTTTTATTTTGGTTTGTGTATGTGAAACAGCATTTTTATGGTTTCAATTTACATTTTTACAAATGTTGCAAAAAGGTATCCCAATTTTCTAGCCCAATATTTCCATATTTTATGACTTCATTTTCACAAAAAATTGCTTAATGTGGTCCAAGGGAGTATGAAAAGCGCATTTCTGGCTTCTAAAGATCATATTTTATCGTCTTAATTTTTAACCGAAAAATGGCAAAAATGGCAAGGGGTACCCCTTACCATTTTTGCCATTTTTCGGCCCAAAAATAAGACGATAAAATATGATCTTTGGATGCTAGAAATACGTTCTTTGTACTCCCTGGGACCATATAAGGCGATTTCTATCACTTTTGGAAAATTCAATTTTGGGGTCAAATTTGAGGAAAACGGCAAGGGGTACCCCTTGCCGTTTTCCTAAAATTTGACCCCAAAATGGAATTTTCTAAAAGTGATTGAAATCGCCTTATCTGGTCCCAGGGAGTACAAAGAACGCATTTCTGGCATCCAAAGATCATATTTTATCGTTTTTATTTTTGGCAAAAAATTGGCAAAAATTGCAAAAATTATAAGGGGTACCCCTTGCTATTTTGCTCAAAATTTACCCAAAAATTGAATTTTCTAAAAGTGATTGAAATCGCCTTATCTGGTCCCAGGGAGTACAAAGAACGCATTTCTGGCATCCAAAGATCATATTTTATCGTTATTATTTTTGGCCGAAAAATGGCACAAATAGCAAGGGGTACCCCTTATCATTTTGCTCAAACTTTACCCCAAAATTGAATTTTCTAAAAGTGATAGAAATCGCCTTATATGGTGCCTGGGAGTATGAAAAAGGCATTTCTGACATCCAAAGATCGTATTTTATCGTCTTTATTTTTGGCAAAAAAATGGCAAAAATGGCAAAAATTGCAAAAATTATAAAAGGTACCCCTTGCCATTTTGCTCAAAATTTACCCAAAAATTGAATTTTCTAAAAGTGACTGAAATCACCTTATATGGTCCTATGGAGTACAGAGAACGCATTTCTGGCATCCACAGATCATATTTTATTATCCTAATATTTTGCCGAAAAGTAGCAAAAATGGCAAGGGCCCTTTGCCGTTTTGATCAAATCTGACCCAAAAATTGAATTTTCTAAAATTGATTGAAATCGCTTTATCTGGTCCCAGGGAGTATATAAAACGCATTTCTGGCATCCAAAGATCATATTTTATCGTTATAATTTTTAGCCGAAAAATTGCAAAAATGGCAAGGGGTACCCCTTGTCGTTTTGCTCAAATTTGACCGAAAATTGAATTTTCCAAAAGTGATTGAAATCGCCTTATATGGTGCCAGGGAGTATGGAAAATGCATTTCTGGTATCCATAGATCATAATTTTATAGGGGTACCCCTTGCCGTTTTGGTCAAATTTCACCTAAAAATTGAATTTTCTAAAAGTGATTGAAATCGCCTTATGTGGTTCCAGGGAGTACAACGGACGCATTTCTGGCATCCAAAGATCATATTTTATCGTTATAATTTTTGGCCGAAAAATGGCAAAACTGGCAAGGGGTACCCCTTGTCGTTTTGCTCAAATTTTACCAAAAATTTTGAATTTTCTAAAAGTGGTTGAAATCGCCTTATATGGTGCCTGGGAGTATGAAAAACGCATTTCTGGCATCCAAAGATCGTATTTTATCGTCTTTATTTTTGGCCAAAAATGGCAAAAATGGCAAGGGGTACCCCTTATCATTTTGCTCAAATTTTACCCCGAAATTGAATTTTCTAAAAGTGATAGAAATCGCCTTATATGGTGCCTGGGAGTATGAAAAACGCATTTCTGGCATCCAAAGATCGTATTTTATCGTCTTTATTTTTTGCCGAAAATTGGCAAAAATGGCAAGGGGTACCCCTTGCCGTTTTTCTCGAATTTGACCAAAAAATTGAATTTTCTAAAAGTGATTGAAATCGTCTTATGTGGTCCCAGGGGGTACAAAGAACGCATTTCTGGCATCCAAAGATCATATTTTATCGTTATAATTTTTGGCCGAAAAATGGCAAAAATGGCAAAAATGGCAAGGGGTACGTACCCCTTGTCGTTTTTCTCGAATTTGACCCAAAAGTGGAATTTTCTAAAAGTGGTTGAAATCGCTTTATCTGCTCCCAGGGAGTATGAAAAACGCATTTCTGGCATCCAAAGATCATATTTTATCGTTATAATTTGTTGCCGAAAAATGGCAAGGGCTACCCGTTGCTGTTTTGCTCAAATTTGACCTAAAAATTGAATTTTCTGAAAGTGATTGAAATGGCCTTATATGGTCACAGGGAGTACAAAGAACTCATTTCTGGCATCCAAAGATCATCTTAATTTTTGGCTGAAAATGGCAAAAATGACAAGGGGTACGTAGGCCTACCCCTTGGCGTTTTGATCAAATTTGACCCCAAACCTAACCTTCAGAATTGCATAGATATTGTCTGATTGAATTTTTGCATAATACCTTGGGATTTCATTTTTCTCATAAATATTGAATATTGCAATATTTAAAGAAATATGTCTGCTGCCATCTAGAGGTTAAAGATGTCCATGTTCTCTTTGTCATTCTCGAAGGATTATTCAGCACGGTCTCCATGTGAACAGGCTGCGGGTACCTGGACTCCTGCATCACTATCACAGTAAGATTGGCATGTGGCCTGGTGGGCGCCTGAAACTCTCTGACCTTTGACACGGCAGATCACGTGATTGAAGGCAACACAGTACCTGCACATCTACTCATCCCGAGGTTGAAACTTCTAAAGAGAGCACGATGATCACCTAAGTTCTGAGGTCAATTTCATAGAGCTGCTTTAAGCACAAAGTTTGCTTATTAAGCATGAAAAGTTGTCCTTGGTCAAACAGGATTACCATTGAAATTTTCATGTGATGTTTACTGCTTTTGACTTGTATTTGGGCATTGCTTGCTGAGCATAACATTCACAAGCAGTTGGGGCTGGCATACTGATTTCATTTACCAAGGTTTATGGTGCTTAATCAAATATTTGGTGCTTAAGCAGCTCTATGAAATTGGCCTCTGCTGTAAGTCCGTTATGCCCTGTGCTTAGAGCCTCATAAGTAAATACCCAAGGTTAAAATTCACCCATTTTGAAGGTAAAATTGCAACAACCCAAATTTGTGTCCACCTTATTGCTTATCTGCAATACCTCAATGCAAATTACATTCAGATTCTTTCCAGTGTTTCACACAAAACCTGAAGTGTTAAAGTTTCTAGGTAATTGTACTGTGTATGAATCTTACAAATGTCAGGACAACTTAGAAGTTGCTCCATTTTCTTCCAACCCGTATTGTCAGTTGTGATCGTCACTAGTGGCATATCTCCACTAAACAACCCAAATTTGTATACAGATGTTAAGGTTCCAATATCATCAACGACGTCATATGCAAATAAGGTCAGAGGTCACGAAAAGTTAAATCCCACCGCTGCCACTAATAATTACGCTACACAAAGAGCACATAATATGTTGGTGCATGAATCTTTCAGTTTTAGGACGAACAAGAAGATGTTTCATGGTTTGTTGTAGCCCACATTATCAGTTGTGATCGCCATCACTGGCATATCCCCACTGAAACATTTGACGCCATGTGAAAAGAAGGTCAGAGGTCACGAACAGAGAAATCCCACCGCTGCCACCAATAGTGACGATTGAACCAGTGGTGAATAACGCTACACAAAGAGGACATTAGTTACTACACGAATCTTTCAGTTTGAGGACAAAGTAGAAGATGCTTCATACTTTGTTCTAGTCCACATCGGCTCAAATTGGGGACACGGTCGCAGTTTTCAAATTCCCTCCCAAAATGGATGAAATTTAAAGAGCTTGCTTTATCAGTACAAGAACTCAAGTGATATTTCGACTCATAACACATTAGATTTGGTTTACATATGATATTGTTATTGGTTTGAATACACTAGCCTACTTTAGCACTATACAGAAGAAAAAAAACACGTATGCGCTTTTGGAATATATATAATTTAGATTTTAAACAAAGATACATGCAAAAATACTAAGTATTGTGAAAATATTTGTCATTTACTTATTATAGGTCATTCAATTTAGGTTTTTTTTTCTGAAAGGAAATCATGGATATCTCTGAACAAAGAAAAATACGAACAAAAATTGCAAGATTATTTTGTACCATAGACCGAATAAAGTTGTAATACATGTAAGTCTATAAATATGGTATGATGTCATGATCTATATTTAGAAAGTGGATACATGAAGTAATTTTAATTAAATTCGTCAAACGATCCTCATTGAAAGCTTGCATCATTTGCATAAATTAATATTCATATCCTTAGCGTGCATCTTATTGGTTGAACTGCTTGTTATAATTACCATAGAATTGTACTGTAATTTTTTTCTTTTTTGTCTTTAAGAGGCTTGCCTTGTACAAGCTATGCTTTTGCACTCAATACTTTCAGTAATACTTATTAAGTATATTAATTATTTGTTTAAAACGAAAACAGAAGTTTGCAAATGAAAAATAAATGAAGAATCTGGCAGTATGAAGCCCATATCGCACGAGGCAATGTGCAGACCACATTCTCTGATCCAGCATCGGCAAAACAATTGTATCAATCTTTCAATTCCCTTCAAAATTGTCTTGGAAGGATCTACACGGACAGAAAGATCTACCTTGTATTTCCATAGACTTCTTCTTGTACGGAGTGTACTTTAAAGGTAGTATCATACTTTGGTAGCATACCGAAACAGAAAATCTTCACAGATTTACCTATAACTTACAGGGTATAAAGATGGTGATGGTAGCAACATACCGTTAACATTGTTCTGTCTGAAATGCTGTTTTTATGCAGAGCAGAGTAAAACCACTGACCAAAAACAATTTTGGAAGATCAAAACTCCTGTGAAAAGATTGTATAAATACCGTGTGCATTTTTCACTGTTTTCTCAAAAAGTGGGCACCGTGTAGGACTGGGAATTTCACAGATGACTGTTGCTGAATCCGTATTTCTTTGACAAAATACCAAATCATGATATTACCTTTAACAGCCACTATACCAACTAGTACTAGTAATCAATGCCTCGTGTGATCTGGTCCTATGATACTCATTCTGAATCACCAGAAGCTTAACGTTCACAATTTTGACCTTAACTCAAACAAACAAAATAACAATGCAAAGAAATTGTAAATGAAGAAATATTATTTAACAACTGTACACAGTAAAAATTAAAAGTATAGAACCTACAAAACATAGTGTTATGTCTGAATTGAAAAATAAAGCTTTTCTTGATGAGCAAAACTCAGTGTAATGCTTCTTTTTCTTGTTTTACTATTCATGTTGAAATCCGCAACAAAAACATCTGAAGATATTTTAAAATTAAGAAACATTTATAAATGCGCAATTAATAAAGCAAAATATTGCGGAAAGATCTTAAAGAAAAACTGAAATAAAAATTAAAAACGAGTAAAAATTATCAGTGGCTATTTCAATATTTAAAATAAAAACTGATTGGCCAGAATCCAATGACGTCATATGCAAATAAGGTTAGAGGTCGTAAAGAGTGAAATCCCACCGCTGCCACCAAAAGTTACGATACTAGTGGTATATAAAATAGTACAGGGCGAGGCCATTATTTTGTGTGGTTTAACGGCATAATACATTGGCTGGGTAGTACCCTCTTTATGCCAAAATATTTACCAAGATTTTAACCTTTTTCCTAGAGATACCAAACCCAAAAGCATTCACAACTACATCATAATTTGGGGAGTTTCCTTTTTTAAAACAAGATAGGGGGTCTCATTATTAATTAATCTGTATTGAAATGCTCCTACACTACGGAGCTGAATGTATATACAATATTTATTACACCAATCTAAAAATCACACTCTTTAATAATTATTCAATTCAAATTTTCGGTAATGCGAAGAAAGCAGTGTACTTGTGCGTGCGTGGACGAATTGGCTACACAATACCAGGAGGAGAAACTTGAATACTGGTTAGGCCAAGTCACCGAAAAGCCATGCCAGGCCTGAGCTTTGCCTGGAGTCTTTCGTTCTATAATCCCAAGCTTTGAACTATCAACTTCAAGCCCCTGCTGTTTCCTGGATCGTAGTTGAAAAGCCTGGCCAGGTCTGGGCTTTGCCCAGGCTCTTGGGCTTCTATAATCACAAGCCTTGAATGATCAACTTAAAGCCCCTGTTGTGTCCTGGATCATAGTTGAAAAGCCTGGCCAGGTCTGGGCTTTGCCTGGGCTCTTGGGCTTCTATAATCCCAAGCCTTGAACTACCTTCAAGTCCCTAGCTGTGTCCTGGATCATAGTTGGCACTAACCTGATTGACATATTGAGTCCACATTGATCATGGACAGTATCCAGAAGCCAGGCTTGATTGATTTGAAGCAGCTCTATTGTAGTGAAGTTCAGGAGCTGACAAGAGGAGGATTTCAGGCCTGAAGTCCTGGCCAGGCTTTTCAGTGGCTAGGCCCGACCAGTATTAAAGTTTCTCTCCCTTAAGAGTCACTCACAGTGGGTTGAATATGCAAAGCGTATGCAAATTTGTATCTATTAATTGAACCAGGTCTATACCAACAAAGTCCCTTGTCTGAACTTTCTTTGCCTTCCAAACTCGGGAAATCAGGATAAAACGTCACTCTTGCAAACTCAGAGTCCTGTATGCAAATGAGAATCCCCAGAAAAGCAGCTGTTACATAGCAAGTGGTAGGGGACAATAGCCGTCTTGTATCTAGACTCACCAGTAAGGTTATAAATGCTTAGGTAATACAGAATCCTGACTAGGTTGGACTTTGGTGAGTGCATAATAAAACCAAAAGCAGAATGATGCAAGATTTTAATACATGTGTTGTTACCAATTTTAGTCAGTGAACAAAATAGCGCCCTCTATTGATTATGTACATTTACAAGAGGCACCTAGCAGTGGCTATGAAATCAATGAGCAATTGTGGAGCAAGAACCATAATAATATTATTATCCAAAACAAAAAAGACTAATCAAACAGCGCCCTCTATTGAGTATATACAGCTCATTACATTATTACAAGAACCCAACAATGGCTATGCAATGGGTTCGGAGCAAGAACCATGTTTATAAACAGCGCCTTCTATTTATCATGCATCCCCCCCCCATTAAAATGCAAGAGAAAACCCAGCATTAAGGGTAATTGAATGTACAAGATTTTGAGCAAAGATCGTATTTTTTGGTCTGGTTCCAGCCCTTATGGTCCTAAAAAGCCTTCTTATAATTCTCACTGGTTCCCTGTCATAGTTAATTACGCAGGAATAACTGCAGGCAACCAGCGTGAACCATGACAACGGTAGATTAGAAGATGCGCCACCAGACTAGTCACTGAGTTAGGAAATGCTCGGTCCAACTTAACAATACTTTCATTGTAAATTTTCTCTAAAAATTTTTCCTTGTGATTATTGGATGATTACATCTTCTCTACATTGTTTTCCGTTCCAAAACGTTTACCCCAAAATGATCTGACACCCACTTAGAGTATGCGATGTTTCACAGACTATGATAAATAAATCGTCACAAAAAAAGAACCAAAACGAAAAAAAGATCCCCAAGAACTAAACAAAAATGCAATGCCTAAAAGATTATTCCTTTGGTCTTCCACGCCTTTCTCTTTCCTCTCTCTTACGTTGTCTTTCTCTTTCCCGCTCCCGTTCACGTTCTTGTCTCCTCTCCTCACGAGACAGCTTCCTCTTGGTTGCCTCGGTAACCACAGCCTCCGTTGCCCTGTAAACGGTTGCCATGGTGCTGGTATCCTGCCCGTTGCGTCCCGGTCGATTCCTGCGTCCAGGTCGCCCTTTCTTGCCCGGTCGTTCCTTCTTCGGTTTCTTACCGGGCACGGTAGCGGGGATATCGGAGGAGTTCACCGTGGATTCATCACCGGGGCACGGCTGGCCGAACTGCCGGGTGGCGTTGCGGAAATCCCGGGACTTGGTCCAGATGTGCACGTAGGTCATGTATAGTTTCTTGCCGTCGCGGTGACCCATCACCAAGAAGTTATCCCGGCCGGGTTGGAGCATCTCGCAGCCGCAGTTGGCGCCCTCTCGCGTCCAGAAAATCATTTTGTTCAGATCCTTTTGCTTCATGCTGCCCTGTTTCAGCACCACGAATCTTTCTTGGTTGGCGTCTGCGATGTACTTGCGACCGTCTGCGGTGTCCTTGACTTCTTTAAGTCTCATCTTTAGAACTGGAAGAAAAATAAGAAGAAGACGAAGAAGATATCAAAGTTAAAGGTACAATACAGGATTGGTAACATAACCAAACAGAAATGTTCACAGATTTACATATAACTTTCAGGATATGAAGATGGTGCTGGTAGAAACATACCGTTAAAGGTACAGTACAGGATTGGTAACATAACCAAACAGAAATGTTCACAGATTTACCTATAACTTTCATGGTATGAAGATGATGCTGGTAGAAACATACCGTTAAAATAGTTCCACCTGAAATGGTGTATTTATCCAGAAAATTAGTAAAACAAAGACTGAAAACAGTTTTGATCTCGGGGTAAGATCAAAACCACTCTTTATGTTCTATGGGAAAAAAAGAGTCGCGTTTTCGCAATTTTCACTTGACTCAGAAGTCCGATTGAGCTCAAATTTTAAGATTTATTTTCAAAAACATGCTGGATCAGACAAAATGATCCCACTGATTGATTGGTTAAGCTTATTCTCGCTAAGCATATAAACAAAAGGTGGTAAGCAACATGGCTTATAACAACCAGGTGGCTTATTATTTTGCGACGCCAGAAGGAACTTAGGGCCGTGTCCCAATTCTCTGGCTGCGACCGCAAATAACATACAAGTCTATGGAAACGGCTGCAGCCACTGGCTAGTGGCTGCCATAGGTACATACGTAATTTGCAGCCGCAGCCAGAGAATTAGGACACGGCCATATTTTTGCGGCAACAAGAATAAAAGCCGAAATTCCTTTGATCTTCCAAGGGTGCAACAGCTGGCAAAACAATTCCAGTAGAGGGCGTGGTTTCAGCCCAAGCTGCATACCAGTCACGATAACATAATAATATTTTCATATTTCCCCCCAACAGACAATCAATAAACTTTCGTTTTTATCCTTTTACTTTCATTTTCAATTGCTACGAAGTTAAATTTTAAAAGAAATATCTTCGCAACGGCGTCACTTTATTATCAAAACATGCAATGTAAAGTTTCACTGACATGGGACACGATTTAAACAAAATAAACGGAATCGTATCCACTTCTTAAGGACGAAATTATGTATTTACAACCTCGACCCCAGCTTTCTGGAGATAAATCAATCATTTTGTGTGACAGTGTCAAGTAATTATTTACTTGGCGTTGCTACAAAATACAAAACATCAGTTTGAGAGCTGTCAAGTTTAAGAAAATAATTATTGTTTTAGTTCAAAATTTTTGTGGCTTGTGGTGTTTCGGCATGCAATAAAGGAACGGTTTATCCAAACAGACCGTTTCCTTGGTGATGTCTGAGAGTGAAGACTCTTATCTCTATGGCAACCTTCATTCAAAGTTTCAACTGATTCAATAAGAGACTTTTGAGACGTCGACTGAAGTCTCTGTTTGCTATCTCTGAGCATGCGCGCACAATTGTGAGCATGCGCGCGTGCGCTGTTGACTTGAAGACCCGAATGCTCCAAAGTCTCCTATTTCACTAACATGACATGTTGCAATAGGAATCATTACTTGGAAGTCTGTGTACGCGTAAATACAATTTGTGGCTTATTAGGGAAATCGAAGTTCAGTTTGAGTTCATAAAAGAATATGATTAAGTTTTGGCAAAACCGCATAACTGAAGATATCTTTTGTGGATAAGTGTGGTTCCCAGAAGAACCAGAGTTGGGTTCTTCTAAGATGCTTATAGTTTCTGTTGGGTTGTCAGTGTGGTTCTAAGAACCGGAATTGAGTTCTTCTAAGAGCAACATTATCTTCACAAAAGAAAATTATAGAATGCTGTAAGCGAAAGTTTGTGGTAGCGAGACAGGGGTCGATTTCACCATCGTAACTTACTATCAATCGTAGGACTTATGACGCAGTGCAGCCCAACGTATGATAATATGGGTTATCCTTCGTAATTAGAGTTAAGTTCGATTTGTAAGGCGACCTCTGGTCAAACAATTTTCATCAAACCAAAACCTGTTCATGAAGGAAATAGGCCTACATGTCACCTTCTAAACTCCAAAGGGCAAATTACATGCCAAACAGAATAACAAGAACGAAAATAATGTCAAGAACAGGGCAAAAAAATGATTAATACCAGAAACAAAATTCTGTCAGCCAGCCCCACATCAATCCATCATGCTTAATATCTGTTCGGTTCGGAAACGCCAGAAACAACAAACGAGGCACGCAGCAGACTTAAGTTAAGGTGATTTTTCAGCGGTCCGGCCAACCGCAGCGAGCGTAGGTCGGTCGCACCGCCCAGCCGTCTATTTTGCACTCCTTGCCCCCCGCGCTATGTGTGAAATTCACGCTGCATGCCCGTCATCACTCATAATCTGTCATTTTACCAGAACACGTGCTTAAGACGAACGAGGGGTGGAATTTCGTGTCCATATAAAAAATTCACACTCCCATCACATCCATCGACAAAAACAAGCAACAACATCTGGACGTTTGACCCCTGACCCGTGTCCAAAAACAAACTGACCCGGGTCAAGCAGGTCGTGACCCGGGTCAGAGTTGTTTGGACAATCAGACGTTTCATTAATCAGGACGAATTTGGGAAATTGAAGCCCTGCAGCAAGGTAGTAAAAGAAAAAGTTGGGCTAACACTAGAAAACAAAACACAAACAGAGACCACCTCAACTGGGTTTTTATTATTTGACAAGCGTGTGACGGTAGAAGCTTAGCAGCCGACTCCAAACCTGTTGGAATTCTGACAGTTTGTTTGGCTCGGCCTGTCTTCTGCCAGGCCTAGCCTAGCCCCACCAACCCTCTTGCTTATTTTGTCTGTCTGCACGAGAGAGTCTGGAGCGTACATAACCTTTGACCTCTAAACCGGTTTGGGGAATTTTGCTCGACAAATGACAAGGTGGTGATGGATGGTCTAGTCTGCCAAAGACAGATTCACAAAGTGGAGAATCTTAGAGAAATACTCGTACAAGTCCAGGCCAGGGCAGTACAGGGTTTCAATATTAATATTTTCAAGTTTCCAAATTGCCAAAGCATAGAAAATATCTGCCGCCCATCTCGTTCGTATTAGGGACAAATAATCAGGAACATGACAAGAACCAATCAGATTGGTACCTAGGTCGATTTCACGACGCATACGATCGATCGTAAGTCGAGTTATACGAAGGATAAGCCATCGTATCCTCCTCAGGGCTGCAATGCATCACAACGTCCTACGATCAATAGTAAGTTACGATGACTGGTTAAATAGACGCAAGGTCTCATGATGATGACTAGAGCAGGCTAGTCGAAACGTTGAGACCTTACGAGAGGTGCGAACGAAATAGAAGTGCGAAAGTACGAACGATTCTTACATGGTGTTTCCGCAAACCGATCCACTTACCAATTGTCACCATGCAAACTCTCAAATCTTTCGAGACACAAGGTTTCGCAACTTTTTATGATATTCAAGTTTTCAAGGGCAAGAAACTTGTCTTCTGAAATTCCCAAAATTATGGTTTTTTCCGTTTCCCAGAAAACAGAAGTATAATTTTTTCAAATTGTTGTGAAGACTACAAACAACACCCTATATTCAACCATGGAGGTCGGCTCCATGGTTCAATTTACAAACATGTCTGCCTTGGATCAAAACCCAACAAATCAAGCTCCAATACTTAGGCTAGAAAACATTGGTCAACGCAGTGAAAGTCCTAAACACCACATTTTCAACAAAGGAAATTATGCTGTGGAACTCGAAGCATTGTGTAATAACGTTATCTTGTTATTAAACGCTGGTTGCGTAAACTAATAGCTAAAAACACTTCAAAGTCCCAACCCCCATCCCAGCGCCAATTAGCTGAAAGCATTCTACAATTCGTCCTCGAGTAGCTGAAGAATTTTCACTAGGGTGTCCAAAAAAAAAGAGGAGAAAACGCAAAACATGAAAGACTAGAGCCGCTACAAAGCATCCCCCCTGAAAAAAAAAACACTTGAAAATTTCAAGGTTTTCTTGTCTTGATTTGTTGGAAATTACCAGGAATATCGAAGACCGAGAAGTGGGGGATGTGTTTACCACAACCTGACCGGGGGAACAGTGCCATTTTCTCGGTCGGGTGAGCGCCGGCTGTCGGGGAGCTTTGAGGTGCCCGCCGTAGCTTCGGGCGCCCACTGAACCACGCTCGACATACCGTCTGAGCTTTGTAGCTTCATGATATGAGGGTATCGGTCTGAAAATGTCCGTAATTGAGATGGTTCTAAGGGCTGTCACATTGGCTAAGGCTTCGGGCTTCCGCTTCGACCGGCTGAGTGTAGGTCAGGTTCCTCCATGGTCTAGAGACGGTCACGAATCTCATTATGGCTAAGGCTTCGGCTCAGGCTCCGCACATCCATATTAAACCCCATGAATCAAATTAAAGAATTAAGTTGCGACTCCAAGCTTTATACACCGTTTTGGTATCCAAATCTTGCAAGCGCATGCGCAATTGAGCGAAAGACAAACCCATCACGGTGACAATCTCATCACTGGTCCTCTCTAAATTTACATTTGTACTCGAGATATAGGAATAATGAATACGTTTGTAGCATGCCGACTTTGATCGGTTTCCAATCGAAAAACCAGAACGCACAGACTGCCAGAAGACATGACGGTCCAAAAATATTCAGCAATCATAGATTTTAGACCAACGTGGTTTCTGTATTACCTATTTCAGTGATTACAGTCCAACAAGGAAAGGCCTTGGATGGATTGTACACTTGCCTTCTCAGAGTCAGACTTGCCTATTAGATGTTTCATAGAAGAATCATGTCAGAAACATTGATCATTATGCAGGATTACCCAAATTGTCAGATAAACTTCGAACCAGAAGCAGGACACAACATTTGTCATCAGGAGCTACAAGCAAGTAAAGTCATTCTCTGGGAACCACGTCAAGGAACAAAAAAACGTGGTCGAAATCAAACAAACTACATTAGCATGCTGAAGAGGGACACTGGCCTAGACAACACCGAGGAGCTAAGGACTGCCATGTTGGATAGAATGGCCTGGAGGGGATATGTTCATGGTGACTGAGCAGGCATTGGCTAAATCATGCCTAATGTCTTCTTGACAGAGTAGTAGTAGGAGCTAAGGACTGTCATGTTGGATAGAGTGGCCTGGAGGGGATATGTTCATGGTGACCGAGAAGGCATTGGCTAAATCATGCCCAATGTCTTCTCAACATAATAGTAGTATTTCGCAGAATTCCACAGAGCAACATATCTTACTAAAAAAAACAAAAAAAGGCACAGAAAAGAGAACTTTCAGGACAAATTTACTCCAAGCAAATTGTTAACCAGGGCAACTGGATGCCGTCTCCTGATGAGGACTTGGGCAGGCTAGTCGAAACGTTGAGACCTAATTGCGAGAAGTGCGAACGATATAGAAGTGCGAAAGTACGAACGATTATTACATGGTGTTTCCGCAAACTGATCCTCAGACACCAATACAATTTCACTCCGGCAAAAGGTATAACACGAACGTTTATTGCTTTCCCAACCTTGTTCAACAAGCAATTTAAATTGAACTCTATTTCCCCTGTCAAACTATGATCTCGCACTACATCTTTAAAACCTGACAATCTGGAGTTGGAGTTGCTTTTTGCTGTTGACATTTTTGGCGAGTTTGGTTAACCCCTCATTCCCAGGGCTCCTTCACGAGTCAGCCAAAGGAATGAGAGAAACTCAAAAACCTCAGAGAGGTTTAGTGATGAATAAGATCCCAATTACTCCGGGGACGAGGCAGGCCGTAAACCTAGAACAAGATTGATGTTGGCTAGGAGCTACGGGCCACAACCCCCTGGGAGTTGGCTCTCTATGAACTGCTAGCGGTGTCGCATGTGGGGATATACAATCGATAGACCTACATGAAGCTGGTACCGCTCTCGAGGTTACGAGGTTAAACCACACGCTTATATAAAGGTTGAACATGACGAACTGGCCCACATTTTTATCCCCACAGATATTTCGGCAAAACAAAAAAGTTGATAGAAAATTGTGGAATCTCTTTATGAAGAGTATACTAACTTTGTATTTCAAATAAATGCCAGAAACTTTTTAGAAAGGAACTTCTTATGAAGTGAAAATGATGTATGGTGTCACCTTATTATTTTGTGCCATTGGAAGGCAACATGTTTTTGTAATTGGCTTATATCGACGGAGGAGGTAGCGGACCCATGTTTATCCCACTTCTGACACCATTTCATGACGCCATTACACTGTACCTTATCAAATCAAGTGAGGGCGCCATTGAATGACTGAGAGACAGTACTAAGGATGCTTATAATACTGCTGGCTGTTGGAGCGTGTTATTAAGTCTCCTGCCGAATGGTGGAGCACACTGCTCGAAACGTAGAGGTACCGGCTCTTCTCAGAGCTACACTGTCTCAAAAGAGTGGTGTCACCGCATAGCACCTACAGTGAGAACCTGCCATGCATATCTTCAAATCTCATTAGCATATTATTATAGAATCACATGAGGGCGCCAGACTGCTGGCAGGAGTAAAAGCCATTTATACAGAGACTAACGCCACAAGTGTCCCTAAGTTGGACACAAAATGGCCGATTATGTAGCATTAATATCCATATTAGAAGTAACCACCTCTTTCTCTTATAACTGTCCTTATAACAACTTGGAGGCTTATGTTACAGGATCGCGTGACTAGACTTCACTAAAAAAGCTCCTTTACCAGCTCAATTCCACCGGTAACGAGATCTGGATTGGTGCCACTTTCCCTCTATTTATTAAGTTGGTACCGCGCAGGGTCACGGGGCACCGACTAAGCAGTCCCGCTTGTGCCCTCGGGATAGTATGTGGAGGTACGAGGGCCCTAGGGGGACATTAAGAGGGTAGTAGGTTCAACTATACTGCGAGTTTGCTAATAGCCCGAACCTACATCGAAAAACATTCCAACTTAAAGGTTCCATGACTTACAAAACTGAATACAAGCTTTTTCCATGTCGTCACCATTTAATCACTTTAAATAACCCCAACAGCCTTTGCATTATGTTTTCAAGTTTACGACGCCATGAATATTCATAATCATCCCTGTGACGTCATCAAGTCAAGTACGTTAATGCGATTCCATTGCTTTGTGCACAGACCTTTCCAATACCGATTCTCTGAAAGACATACCGTTAATATTGTTTTTTCTTGTTGATTATGATCTTATGCAAATTAGGATCTTGTTATCCACTAAAACTTCGACCATTTACAACGACCGAAAATCTTTTTGATCTTTTAAAAGTTCACAAAATAAAAGAGAAAAGACTTAAGAAATACTGTGGCTGTTTTTCATTGTTTCCTCAAAAAGTGGGCACCGTATGGGACTGAAATGTTCACAGATGACTGTTACTGTATCTGTCTTGATATTTGTGCCCATGAATCTGTATTTCTTTCATAAAAACCAAAGTATGATATTATCTTTAAACGGGCTTATATTATCAGTAGAACATGAAGCAGTAATTAATATCACTGTGAATCTAGCATGTTGATATAAACACATCACGAAGACTGGCAATGAACTTGCAAAGTTCAGCGGTCTCTGCAAAAGTCATCCAAAGCTCAAGCAATTCAATTACCCATGGGTTCATCGTAGATTCAGTGGCTTACGTATGCACGAGAAAAATGTTACGATTATCTAATTACTCCAAGATGTCATCCGATGAACACATAACAGCCGGCTTACGATAACAGTGACAAATGTGTGAAGAATTGCCCACATACCAACCCCCACCCCCTGTTTCACGCGGGCTCTATATCATAGTCCACTTACACCAATTTAAAAATATCAGGTATCAAACTAGAGATTTGTGGCTTTGAAGTATTTTCGTATGTTATGATGAAGTGAATGGAGCTTTTAAGAAGACAGCCACAATTTTTTGGATGATGTCAGGGAAATGAGCCAAGCCAAGGCAAAAGCCAACTTTTTTTTCAAAAAGGGCCTTGGATTTCTGAAGCTTGAAGGTACAGGATTGGTAACATACCCAAACAGAAATGTTCACAGATTTACGTATAACTTTCAGGGTATGAAGATGATGCTGGTAGAAACACGCCGTTATTTATATTTCCGCCTGGAATGTTGTATGTATCCAGAAATTAGTCAAACAAAGACCGAAAACAGTTTTTATTTCGGGGTAAGATCAAAACCATTCTTCATGTTTTATATAAAGAAAAGTTGAGTCAGGTTTTCGCTATGTTCTCGTGACTTAGATGTCCGATTGAGCTCAAAGTTTCACAGGTGTATCATTTCATGTACATATGTTTGATCAGACAAAGTGTGAGTGCTGTTCTGTGACCTTTATACCAATCATGTATTATACCTTAAAAGTACTCTTCGTCACAAATTTGGTATAATCACGATATTATCTAATCTCTGCAAGGACCTTGAAAAGAGAACTCTTCCCAGCATTTTTGACGATACTTAGTGGTCGTTTCCTTTATCAGTTTCAAACCGAGACAATTCGGCAGACATTTTAAGTGGAAACAATTCCTCCAATTTATCAAGAAGTCTCAATTTTCTTGACACCTGACAACTTAACACTTGTTTTATGACGCCACATTAACAAATATTGGCGTTTCACAACCTCTTCTACTTAGCTAACCACGCCCCCACTCCATACCAAGGAGCTAAATGTCAACCGTTATCAACTCAGAGAGGAAACCGCGAGAGACTTCAAAAGATCCGTAGTCCTTCTAAAAGAAAACGGTCTGCAAGCAGCATTGCCATAGCCTCTTAACAACAACGTCTCAAGGCCATCAGGGTATTAAACCAATAAGTAACCTATTTGAGAGGATTCTTTTGGACAGACAGAAGGAGACCATTAAGACCTCAACCGGATGCGAGACACTCTCAAACACTCAGCCCTGAACTTCACCACCAAAACGACCGTAAATCTGGCGATAAAATGGTTGCTGCGGTTTGATAAGAATGTTTTCGTGAGTGGGGCACTTTCGTTTTAAGTCTTTCCGGGTATAACCTCCTTCGCACGTCTGCTAGATCTAAGACGAATTCCGGGCGAACTTATCGACCGTTTCATGCCCCTGGCCCCCACGCAACATGTTTGGGAGTATGGATTCTGGAAACGCTTCACACTCTTAAAGACCAATTTGAAAACAAAAATCTTGATGACAAAGATTCGATTGAGTTGCTTCAACTTTTTTGCTGCAGGGTTTGGGAAAAGACTTTTTTTACTAGGGGTCAATTTCATGAAACCATACGATCGATCGTAACTCGAGTTACGAAGGAAGACCTATCGTAGGGGGCCTATTCTACTATAAGGATTGCAACACGTAAGTCCTACGATTGATAGTGAGTTACGATGCGTTTGGTGAAATCGAACCCAGGGAGGGGTCGATTTCACCAAACCCTAAGATCGATCGTAACTCAAGTTACCATGGAAAACGGATGGATAACCAATCGAAGGGGCCTATCCTATGTAAGGTTGCAATGCATCATAAGTCCTACGATTGATAGTAGTAAGTCTCGACGATTTTGGTGAAATCGAACCCAGGGGCCAATTTCAAAGAGATACTCAGCACAAAAAATTGCTTAGCACAAAAATGGCTTGCCCAATAAAACAAACCACCATCAAAAATTCCATTTGATATTCATGGTCAGCGAACAATACCCAAAGAACAATCACAAGTGATACACAACATACGGAAATTTGGTTGTTAATCCTGTTTTTATTATTAAGCAGAAATGTCATGCTTAGCGGTTTTTTGTGCTAAGCAGCTCTATAAAATTGGCCCCTGGTCACCTTCCGGTGCGAAATCGGGATTACTGGCTTAAACTTTACAGACCATTCACGCGCCAGGTATGGCATGATTGATCCACCAACTCACCCCAGACACAAGGGGCGGTAAGATGACTCGAAGCCCTGGCACGGCTCGGAATGTTAACGCTGAACAGCACAGCAAAATACCTCCAGCTTATTTTTTTGTGGCTTACTTCCAAGGTCTAGTCCCGACAGTAATTAATGACTTTAAGATGAGCAGACGATCTAAAACTTGCAACGGTTTATGTAATGATGTGATGATCGTAACATGAAACATGTAATATAGAAATATGTCTTGCTCATCAGTGGTATTTTATGGCCGCTAGTTCATCATCCTGGAATTTCAGTAACTGAGGTCAAATTTAGATCACACCTTAGTGCACGTATTCTGCGAGCATCATCATGAGTTTAGAATGCTGCTTGCCTGCAAACATTGTTTATTTTAAGCCAATGATAGAGCCGCGAACCAGTCACTGTCGATACACAATACGTACGATTGTGGTGGGTAACCAGCATACCCTGAGAAAATACTTGAATTGTGAGGATCGCGAACCAGTCACTAGAGATATACGACACGTACGATTGTGGTTGGTAACCAACACACCCTGAGAAAACAACTTGAATTGGGAGAGCCGTGAACCAGCTACTGGCGATATACGACACGTACGATTTCCGTTGGTAACCAGTGCTTCCTGAGAAAACCTTAAATGCGATAAGTTACAACTGATCAATCTTGCTCTTGTGTTCAACTTTTATATTGTAGGTTTGTGCATTGAGCTTGTAACGTCATTTCTAGTGCGTAATCGGGAGAGGTGTCACTGAACTAGGCTAGGATATTGATTAACCAAAACGTCAATTTCTCGCAAAACGAGAATAATAATAATAATAATAATAAATACATTCTTAAATAGGGCTTCACATTGTAAACACAATCTCAAAGCTCTTTACAAATGGATAAAATTACATTAAAAAATTGAGAGAATAACTTTGCCGCCAAAAATGTCCTACGAAGGAAAATTGTTGAGGTTGCTTAATAAGATTAAGAGGTCACTTACCGAAATCTGCGTTGCAGAAATACTCCACCACGGATGCGGATTCAGCGCTGGTGTGACACTGCGTGAATAGCGATCCCACCGCTGCCACCATGCCTGCATGCAAGAAGCCAATCAACGAGCTTAAGAAGGCAATCAACCAACTTAGGAAGGCTATCAACCAGGAAGGCGATCAAGGTTACGAATTGAGTCTAAACAATGTTGGGATCCTGCTATCAAGCATCATCAACAATAAAATAATGTAAACCTTTTCTGATTTTTATAAGAATACGGTTAAATTGTTTAAAATCAGTTCTAAGAGTGTAAAGAAACTATTAATTAATAGTTAATACTCCATACCCGAGTATATCAGAGTGGATCAGTAAACCTAGTTCCAAGGATAATTAAATGATTCAGGACTGGAAGTTTGGAGAGCCTGAAGTTGTGATCCAAGCAAGATCCTTCTCAAATACTTGCAGGATCTTTCTCAAAGCCTTTCTCAAAGATCAAGTGAGTCACCATATTCGACGATCAAATTTATTGATTCTTGAATCTTTTTCATTAAACTGCTTAGTTTTGACAAAAATTATAAAAACTTAAATTTCAGCCAAGTCATGACATAAAAAGTTTGAAATGGTGGACCAGGGCTGAATTTCACCAAACACTAAAATTTATCTTAAGATGAGTTGTCTGTATCACCATAGTGATTTGTATTGTGACATCACATGCTGCTTAGCAATTAGGATAAATTCACACTTAAGATCAATCTTAGTGCTTGGTGAAATCGGTCCCTGTAAGTTTGTCTTTAAGCCAAGCTGACGTCATGCATACGATATGAATATTCATGATGCAGCAACATCTACAAAGCTAATTGGCTGAGGCATATTACACTATCCAAGCAATTCATGTGATTGGTTAATTCAAGCATCTCGCCAGCCACATTTTCAAAATTTTTGAGTCAACAGAGGGCGCTATAATATGCAAAATAGGGGTGACGTCATCCGTTCTATAAATAGCATCAAAGTGAAAACCTGCCTTTGATTGGACGGTTCTTGGAGACCATTGGGGAGGCAGTTGTCGGTAGTGGGTTAGCTTCTACGCATCGTGAGAGAGAAAAATGGAGAGAGAAAGAGACAGTGTGGTGAGGGTTAATGAGATTATTATCATCACGAAAAATAGCAGAATGCCTCAACCTCGATCCCATCCACTGACAGGTGAAAGTGAGCCCTCTCGTGGCTGCATTTGACCATGCGAACCACAGATCGTTAATTGGAGGATAAAGCTGACGCCATTTTACCACTAGAACTTGGTACTTGACCAAATTCAACTTTTGTTTGCAACGGCAAAGCCGAATTTTGGGCCAGGAAAGATCATGAAAAGCAAAACAATCACATTTCGAACACAACGTTTTCGTAAGCATTTTAACAAATAATTTAGTTCAAAATTTTGTAAACAAACAAAGAATCCAACAAACAAACAAACAAACAATCACGGTGGTATGAATTTTGTATGGCTAAAGAATGATTGAATAAAACGTTCAATTTAGTCAAAACGGGTATGCATAATTATGACGTCACAATAAAAGGGCGCCCTCTGTCAGCGAAGACAGTGTCTTTAATAACACATTGATATTCTGGATTTCTTTAGAAGAAAAAGAAAGGCATGGAGATGCCGTGGACAGAGATATAATTTCTGCCGTGTAGTTAAACTCCCTCTTTAAGTCCATAAACTACATGGACTTAGGGAGGGAGTGTAACTACACGGTTAAAATGAATGAAGTTTTCGAGATGATTATTACCAATTAGTTTTTTGACAAAACAATGGGAACGTCTTGAAAAGAGGCTGGCATGACCAAACAAAATGTTAATGTTAAAATGAAGTTGTTTTTCAAAATGTTCAACAAATGAAATGATTCACAAAATTATAAAAATAAGAAACATTGAAAAACATTTCAGGACTAGGGGGAAAAGTTAAGACGAAAACAGGAAAAACCTTCAATAAAAATCTACAATTCTGGTTAGGATTTGATGCCGTTATCATGGGTGAGATGAATATTATTACAGTGTAGTTGGTGTTTGGGTAAAATGAAACTTGTTTTTGTCAAACATACCGGTGAGAGGTTAAATTTCACTTAGCATTGGCAGAGTGTTAGTCTCCACTCCAGGCGTTATTAAAATGACAAATTGAACAGTTAGACTCTAACAGATGGTACAGTACGTGTCTGTTTTTTCTAACTTAGTAATGATATTGGAGTATGAAGTATACTTTTTTTTTTTTTTTTTTTTTTTTTTACAATAAACCGCCCACGGTTGAGCACGTTCGCAACAGATGTCAAAATACCACCTAAAACAGCCGTCGGGTTCAGGAAGACTCCACATGAAATGCATGAACATGGGGTCAGGGGTCACGCCTGCATGCCATTCTTTCCCCCAATTGGCAGCAGCGCGGCGAATGTTTGTGGGAAATAATTGCATTGCAACACATGCACTGCATGCATACACCATGCATGCCAACAACCACTGCGGTAGTCGGGTTACGTTCCGTTCCCATGGGCGGTTGTTTTAAAAAGGCCATAGGTTAACCACATCATATGAGCCGCCTGGAGACGGGGGACAAGGCCACAAAAGCGAACTTGGTATTGAAAACACCATCCAATGGGCTCATCTTACGTTTAGCTCCAGGGAAAAAAAGGGCACCGTTGCCATGGCAACTGTAGATTGCAATCGACATATCTAAGCTCAGATGTCAAAACATTTTCACTGATTTGGATCTTGAGTTTTATGAATACAGTTATACTTATACTTGTACCTTCCTCTATGCTTATACCCATGTGATATGCCAAAGTGTACATGTACATACGTCTCTCCTACATTATAATGGTATATAGGGATCCACTACTACACGAAAACCATCGCCAAAATGTTACACGTATAGGCCCTTTACTAAATGAGGCTTGAGGCTAGGCTTGGGATTAATGTTGCTTTACCGCCATTATGTGTCCTCAATGAAATGAAGGGCTTGAGATACATGGCGAAGCTGGAGCCTTTCTTCGGCTTCGTCATGTGGTCCAATCCCTTCGTTTCGTTTTGTGGGCTTCAAATGGCGGTAGCGAAATAAGTCCCAAGCCAAACTTAAGTTATTGAAAAATGAACAAAGACAAATTGACTGGAGAGGGATTCAAACCAGCGAACTTCTGAATACTGTACAGGTGCTCTGAGTTACTCAGCCCTTAGGTGGTGTCCCTAATAGTCAATTATCTTTGTTCGTTTGGCAGTCAGAAGCCATGAAACCACTCACATAGCGTTATATCCCAAGGATCATTTAAATTAAACGCTTCCAATTTTAAACTACAAATCTAATTTCTCAATTTTGACAGAGAAGACATCGGATGCAAATTCAGCACGAGGACAAATTCATCACGAGGACAAACTCATCACGCTGCGATGGGGGAACGAGAAAAACCTGTTCCAGATGTAGTCAGTTGTGGTAATGATCGAGGTTGCATTCCCAGACTGTCCGTAACGAGCTCTATTCTTTGAAATGTCCAACTATTAGTCTTATACATCCCAAGGCAAAAATGTTAACCCATCTCGCATGCCATACTAATGATATGCATAGGGCCTTTGCGAAACCAGGAGCAAATTTCATAGAGATGCTTAGCACACAAAAACTGCTTAGCACAAAAATAGCTTGCTCAATAAAACAAACCACCATTGAAAATTCATGGTGAATTCACATTTCATATTGAATTTCATGGTTAGCGAACAACAGCCAAACAACAATTGCAAGTGATACACAACACATGGGAATTTGGTTGCTAATCATGTTTTTATTAAGGCAGAAATGTCATGCTTCGCGATTTTTTGTGTGCTAAGCAGCTCTATGAAATTGCCCCCAGGCTTGAGGCTAGGCTTGGTACTTATTTCGCTACCGCCATTTGAGGCCCACTAAACGAAAAGAAGGGATTGGACCACATGACGAAGCCGAAGAAAGGCTACAGCTTCACCATGTATCTCAAGCCCTTCATTTCATTTTTGGACATAAAATGCCAGTATAGCAAAAAAATAACTTAAAGCCTAGCCTCAATCCTCATTTCGCAAATGCCATTAAAAATAATGCTTCATAATGAATAAGCGTGTTGGCTTAGACGTCAGGGAGCTAGACAAGATTGTGTCTCAGCTCGGGGCACTGACTAATCTATTTCATTATGCGCAATCCAGCATTCACGACATCGATTCCCATAATACATTACTTGGTCTGTAGAAGCATACAGCTTAAGGATCGAAACGTTGAATCCCTATAAATAACAAACAAATAAGATCTTTGCCTTACAACAAAGTTCCAAAATGGTGGAATTATGTAATAATTCTTTCCATACGGTCGTCAAGATAAAGACGATGAGGTAAAAGGTAGCATTTATGTTCTCAACCGACTACATCTAAATCATCACAGACCTAATAATTCACTATTTATACGTTTCATTTTTATTTATAAAGATCTGTCTTAAAAAGTGAAAAAATAATCATCTTTATTTACAAAACTCTAAGCCATTATCAAATTAAAGTCAAAACATAATAATTATCAAGTTACAAACAAACAAATAAACAAACAAACAAATAAACAACCGACGTACCAACATATCACCCAACCAAACAAAGAACCATAAACCCGTTTTATTTGATCATCCTGGTTCCTCAGTCAATAAATTCATAAGAGTCATTTGAAGTTTCCCCTAACCCCGTATACCCCCTCTGGCACTCAAACAGACTGCGCCTCCTTAAATCCAGTGACCAATTTTCTCCCTCAAGAGGAAAATCGAAAACCAAAACCTCAAGTCAAATCTCTCAGCTTCGCCAAGCATCTCCCAAGTTCACCCTTAACCTCGAATTGGCAAAAATTCCCATATTTTGGATGGCACACACACGACCCGTGTTCGTTAAATAAATGGCAAAAACCTGTCACTCGCTCGCGACAAAAATGCGCCCTGAAATGTGGTCCGCGGACCGCAAAAACTCCACGTCGTTCAAACGAGAAACAGCAAGAAGTCAGACCAGACGGACATCGTTCAAACTACATAGCCAAGCCGCCCAAACGGTCCGCGAAGCTCAGACGTTCTTTTTTTCTACCAGAAGTTTTTGGACATGTTGATCCAATAAAAAAATCGGTAATTATTCCCCCTCTTGGGAATTCGGTTCGGTTCGGCGTCTGTTACAGCGGTCACGTCTAGTTTCTTAAAGGGATGATTGAGTGCAGGATTTTTGAGCCAGATCATCCCTGGGCAAGACCAAAATATTCCTAGCATTCATAAATTTTCAGAACAAAAACTAAACTGCAAAACTGCCTATCAACCAAAATGCTGTCACAATATTCGTAGTTATAGGAGGGCCTGACGTTTCGATCGTACAGCAGGATCTTTCTCAAAGGCTGCTCATAGTAAGGAGGACCTGACGTTTCGATCCTAGCAGGATCTTTCTCAAAGGCTGCTCAGAGTTAGGAGGGCCTGATGTTTCAATCCTAGCATGATCTTTATCAAAGGCAGCTCAGAGTTAGGAGGGCCTGACGTTTCAATCCGAGCACATGTTCATTCTTAAAGGCTCCCTTTCGAGAAAGATCCTGCTAGGATCGTCAGGCCCTCCTAACTCCAACCATTCTAAGACTTGGCTGAAATCAACACTGAGGTTTTTAGAAACGTACGTGAGGACTTGCTAGACCAATTTGAAACTTGGTCCATGTCCAAAGAGTGTACATTAAACAGAGCTGAACTTCCTTTGGGGGATAAATTCGGGGAACCTATTAAAAATATCCAGACGGCCTGGGTCATGTCACATGAGGAAATTTTAACAAGTAACTTTATGGCAACCAACCATTCTAACTGGTTAAGGAAATACTGCTTACAAGAATGCCTTACCAAAAATAAGCCGGGAACCAGTTGCAAAGCAACCCCATTCCGTTATGTTTTAACTGTTAGCCAAATTCGCTAAGCAGAACTCAAATGCGCTGACCAATTTCGTCTGTTTAGCAACTCTGTGAAATTGGCTCCAGTTTGCGAACACGATTTCTGACTTTCACATTTGAAAAACATGTAATGGAAAAACTGTAGGCCCTACGCCATTCTGTTACACATTACAATATTGGAATATCGGCTTCACTGATACATGTCCTACTTGTGGTTAAGCGATTGATTTTCCTGGTCTAATTTGACAAACAGCTGCGAATAATGTGCACTTTTTAAAGGGAAACAGATTGTACAAGTCTACAGGGGCCAATTTCATAGAACTGCTTAAGCACCAAAATTAGCTTAGCACCAAAAGCCTTGGTATATAAAATCAGTATATGCCAGCCAAAACTCCTTGTGAATGTTATGCTCTGCAAACAATGGCCGAATACAAGTCGAAAGCAGTAAAGATCATATGAAAATTTTGTTGGGAATCCTGTTTGATCAAGGAAGACTTTTCATGCTTAAGCAAATTTTTGTGCTTAAGCAGCTTTATGAAATTGGCCCCAGATGGAGCATGGAGGCCGTCATGACATAGGACATCAAACCGCTGACGGGGTTAAAGAAGGTCCACCGATACAGACCGACAAATCTGTCTCGAATTTTGTTCACTTTCAGCAAAAAAAAAAAAAAACGGTTTCCGGAGACCGGTTACTGGAGACCGGTTACTGGAGTTAATTGTATTTCACGCTCCCTAACCCACCTGCGTACCACAGTTTACCATGTATTGTTTTTTCTGTGGTAAGTGTAGTGTCCTGAATACCACAATACACCATAGTGTGGTTTATGTGGTAATGCATGGTTTATGATCCAGTCCTACTGTGGAGACTGTGGTAATGTGTGGTAAGCAGCTCTTGTCTCGTGTGGTAGGTGCTGAGGGTAAGGGTTAATATCCAGTCCCCCTGTGGAGACTGTGGTAGTGTGTGGTAAGCAGCTCTTGTCTTGTGTGGTAGGTGCAGAGGGTTAGGGTAAATATCCAGTCCCCCTGTGGAGACTGTGGTAATGTGTGGTAAGCAGCTCTTGTCTTATGTGGTAGGTGCAGAGGGTTAGGGTTCAAGAATAAACTACGTTTCCCGTTTTCTATTTAAACTTTCTAAGGAGAAATATGAGAAATAAATAAATAGGATGGCCACTAAGGTTTACGATATTCGCCGCTTGCAGTAAACTACTCAACCAGAAGTTAACCCAACTTGGAAGGGCACAAAAAAAAATGTCATGAATTTATTTTTTCGAAGAATTTTGTCGACATAAAAATTATCTCGTTTCCTTCGTTTAAATACCGTGTCAAGTTTTCGATCGAAAGAAAGATTTCTCTGCCAAACCACAAATTACTCATGAACTGTCAACTTTGAAATGTCATATCTCAATAATTTTCCTGTTATGCACTTCGGCTATCGACATGTTCTTTTTCAAACTGGGTTTTAAGTAAATCATTTTAAATCTGCAGATTTGAAATATTCATGAATTTTGAGGTACACAGGCAGATTAGTCCTCTTTGTTTAACAAAAGGCATTAATTTTGAAATTTCAGAGTGTTTCGTGAAAATCGGATACATTTCCGATCTGAAATATTTTTTACAAATTTGCAAATTATTTAAAGTGACGGGATAATACTTGAAGTACAATAATTTGTCCAGTTTCCGTATCTCAAAATGAGGCCTAATATTTTAAGGTACTATCATACTTTGGTAGCATACCAAAACAGAAATCTTTACATATTTACCTATAACTTACAGGGTATAAAGATGGTGATGGTAGAAACATACCAATATTTTTCTGCCCGAAATGCAGTATTTATCCAGAAAAAATACAACCAAAGACCAAAAATAGTTTTAGACTCGGGAAGATCAAAACCCGTGTGAAAAAAATGAAAATACTCGTGAGCGTTTTTCACAGTTTTCTCAAAAGGTAGGCACCGTATTGGACTGAAAATTTCACAGATGACCGTTACTGTATCTTTCTTGACATTTTTGCCCACGAATCTGCATTTCGTTGACAAAAACCAAAGTATGATATTACCTTTAAGATAACATCGTTGAGATCTGAAATAGCTTCAAAGGCGGAAGTTGCTGTAAACAAATTCATGTCGTGCGTACAGACACTTTAAAGTGCCAGGCGAATTTATTGCACGAAGTAAGACTAACAAGCCACATTGTGAGGAGTTTGCGTAAATAATTACATTATGTGGCAAAATTGGCGGGAATATTTTGGCGCCAATTTGTACACACACTGCGCCAACGGGGAGCTCAGAAGACGAACGATTTAATGGTATCTGCCGTTGCCCAAAGCAACGGTTGACTCAACATCCTAATTAAAGGTGGATTTTTTCCCTAAGTTCCCTGCTTGGTTTTAAGTGCGCTTACGCCACGTTTCCCAAAGATTGCTTAGCGAATGAAAATATTTACTAAAAGTTGGAAACGATTTTCATTTTAGAACTATAGGCCTACATTCATAACGTATGAGAAATTTCAGGTAGTAATGACATTTGTAGAAAGTACCCCACTAAACAAGCATTAAAGGTAATTTCATACTTTGTATTTTGTCAAAGAAATACAGATTCATGGGCAAAAAAATATAAAGGAAGATACAGTAACAGTCATCTGTGAAATTTCCAGTCCCATACAATGCCCACTTTTTGAGAAAACAGTGAAAAACACACACGGTATTTAAAAAAATATTCACCGTATTTTTGTTATCTTTAAAAGATTAAAATTGGTTTTGGTCAATTGGTTTTTACTCGTTTCTGGATACAGCATGTCAGGCAGAAATATTTTGACGGTATGTTTCTACCAGCACCATCTTCATACCCTGCAGGTTATGTGAAGATTTCTGTTTCGGTATGCTACCAGAGTATAATTATTATTATTTATTAATTATTAATACTACCTTTAATTGAATTCGCAAAAAAAGGTAAATGTGAATGAGGACGTAAGCTATTGTCTTATTTTATGACAACTTCGCAAAGACATGACCGGGTTGCATAAGAAGGACTCACCTAACCCAACCCACCCACCCGCCCAACCACCAACGACTCATATCCACTTTGTCTAGAATATAAACTCTCGTCGATTGACGCGTGGTATCACGGGAATTCAATTCATGGATCTGTTGAGACAAGAGGTTTCCTGGTTCAAGACTGGCAATGACATATAGGCTCAGGCTCAGGTTCAGGTCCAGGCTCAGGCTCCAGCTCTGGCATCCATCATGCTGAAAATATAGGTTTTTTTTTTTTGTTGAAGCTGAAGCTCTGAATTCCATTTCAAACCAGAGAATCTACTTCAGAACCGCGCGGGAAAAAGCCTCTATTTTGATCCCGTTATTTCAGAATGGATTCACGAAATGGAGCCGGAGCCTGAAACGGAGCCTGAGCCTGAGAAATAATCTACATAGTTGGAGTGTATACATATTTATCCGGTTGCCGATTGTTATCATCCTATTTACAGGACGTTAATTAACATGACGTCATTCTGGAAGGACGCCCTCTGTAGAGGTAAAAAGAAGGTCATTTGATTGGCTGATGCCTTGTCCAAAATCTCTTGCTGCGGCTGCAAATAAAACACATATCTATGACAGCCACTAGCCAGTGACTGCAGCCGTTTCCATAACAGACTTGTGTGTTATTATTTTGCGGTCGCAGCCAGAGATTTGGGACACGGCCAATAAGTTGTTGCATTGCCTCTATCCAAGATGGCGTCAAGATGCGATGACGTCATGCGCAAGACTTAAAAAGGACTTATGCAATCGCGGCGTACATCAAGTGAGTTAATACGCGATTTTTTAGTAGCTTTTTATCAAATTTTGACCCCAAAACACGCGGTCTTTTTTCAACAACAACCTTAATACTGACGACAATGAGACAGACTTAAGCTAGTCTCTTTCACCAGACGTCTTTAGGGAGACCCAGGCTCTGAGTCATCATCGCGGCACCGGTATCCATGGTGACCGAGCTCTTATCTTGAAAGACAGAATTGACTGTGAATGGACGTAGACCTTCCTGGAGATTGGGTCTTCTTCCATTCAAACCAAAAATGAGTAATGTAGGAATTATCTCCACAGAACAGCGGTATACTGATTGAGGTTTCTTGCGAGCAACTGAAAACGAACATGGCATTTACATTTACCTTGAAGGTTGGGGTCGATTTCACAAAGCTCTGTGATCGATCGTAACTCGAGTTACGAAGGATAACCCCTCGTATCCTACGACCAATATCTAAAAAAAAAATGCCGCCAGCTGCAAATTTCTTTTCTCAATAATTTGACGCAGCGGTTTTGTCAGGTCGCACAAATTGAATGAAATCCCACTCCTGACACTACAACACTACACACGCGAGAACCCCACACGACCAGCCTCTTAAACCTCACCCTGACAACACAGGCTTGTGCTAACCCCCATCCCAAACCGCGACGCCACCCAGGCGGACTGTGGGTCCATATCAGATCGCTCCGTCTCCAAATACCGACCCAGGGTGCCCCCTTCCCTCAGAAACCTGCCAGGATTCTCAAAAAGCCCCCTCCTTAGCCCTATAATGTCTCCTCAGACCGGATGCAGGGACCGGATCGAACCGGATGTCACCTATTTTGAAACCGGAAGTCGCTCGTGTACGCAAGGTCTAATTTTAGTATCTTGAACCGAAAGATGGCATGAGAAGACGGTATATCTTCACACACAGGGCATGATAAGCTCCGTTTATCATACAAGTCAAGGTTAAAATAGTGCAGGGAACCGAATAATTAATTCCCAGAATAACCGGTTATTTGACGGTCGGTTATTCGACTTACAAAGTTGTGGTTAGTTAAAAGGAAAACATTCGCAAATACACGTTAAGCTGCCTGAAACGCCGCATTATTTTGGTCTTAAAATGTATAATACGTGATTGGTTAAGGTCATAGAACAGCACTCACACTTTGTCTGATCAAATCGTAAATTTACAATCAATCGTAGGAATTATGATGCATTGCAGTCCTACGTATAGGATAGTCCCCTACGATGGGTTATCCTTCGTAACCCGAGTTACGATCGATCGCAGGACTTCGTGAAATCGACCCCAGCGGTTGACTTCAGCAAAAACTCGTCGTAACTTACGATGGGTTATCCTTCGTAACTCGAGTTACGATCGATCGTAGGGCTTCATGAAATCGGCCCATTGGCCTTCAAATAATTATTTTACACACAGACTTGGCTAGACATTACATTCTGCCTAATAATATTGCACAAGAGTTTCAATCCAAACGGACCACCAAGATAGCTGGAGGTCAGGAGGTTAATTCCGATCCAATTTTCACGATTTATGTTGGGGTGATAAGAACAAGGGTGGCCGTCGTGTCTCATACCTGGAGTGGCGTTTAGACTTCTTGGGCCAATTTTCGAAGCCATTTTTTTTTTCTTAGCCTGCAGTGAGACAATGTAGGAGAGAATAACTGAGGCTTTTTATCTTATTGAACAAAACTAAGACAATGCGACCAAAAACCATTTCAGAATTTGGTTTTCAGGAATTTGGCACTTTTTTGGCCATGCCAAAAAGGTGCAGGTTATTTCAAAGATGTCGTCATGGGGGCGTCATGGCCATTCACGCAAAATTCTGAGAAAGTGAGATATTTGGGTCTAAAGGATAGGGCTGTTTCATTTTCTGAAATGGGAATGTATACTCAAGAGTAACTGTGAAAACCATTTGAGGCTGTCTTAAATACGTTTGGAACAGTGACCTTTAAAAAAAAAAAAATTATATTTAGGTCAATTATTTTCCAAAATCAAAACCCATTTGAATTTTGAAATGTCCCAAATATTGGAGGTTCATGTCCAGTTAGATTTTCATAATTCGAAAACGGTTACAGATATCTTGAAACCTTTCATTTAGGACACAAAATGGTGGTAAAGCAACTGAATGACCCCCAAGCCTATAGCCTCAAGCCTCATTTCGTAAAGGCCATTTTTAGAGTCCTATACAATGGTGTATCCGTGTACGGATGCTGACGTCTATGAAAGACAATTAGCTAAATTTACCTTCAAACCGAGACTGTCTTTATAAAAGCAGACTTGGCCAAAATCATTGAGACTAATTTGTTTAACAGTCTCGATTCCCTCGAACATAAAACAGACACCGAGCGCTGCCACAGATCGGCCTTACCTGTTTAAAGGTACTATCATACTTTGTTAGCATACCGAAACAGATATCTTTACAGATTTACCTATAACTTACAGGGTATAAAGATGGTGATGGTAGAAACACACTGTAAATTTTTGCCTGAAATGCTGTATTTATCCAAAACAGAGTAAAACCAATGACCAAAAACAATTCTGATCTTTAAAAGATCAACAATAACGGTGAACAGATTTTATTTTTTTAATATCATGAGCGTTTTTCATTGTCTTCTCAAAAAGTGGGCACCGTATGGGACTGGAAATTTCACAGATGACTGTTAATGTATCTTTCTCGAAATTTCTGCTCATAAATCTGCATTTCTTTGACAAAAGCCAAAGTATATGATATCACCTTTAAGTTGGCCATGGAAATCTTTCTGTATAAATAACAGAGACGAAACTCAATGAAACCAAAATACAAAAATAAAGTATATGATCAAGAGTCATTTCCAGCCAGGAAGTTTCTGTGATTTCCGACAAGAAAGTGGAGACATAAACGAGCCACTGAGCAAAGTCCCCCCCAAAAAGTCGGGTCAAACCAGGTCAACCTGAGGTCAAACGAGGTCACATGTTGAGGGCGTGACGTCACATGTCACCTGTGATAACAGAAGTGGCCATGTTGATATAGACCATGCTGAACGGTGCGGCAAGGTTGGGGGCCTTTATTTCATTTCCAAAAAAAAAAATGATGACAGGTAATTAGCCACATGCACTTGACTTGAACGTACAGTGATCGACAGTGGTCTTTAAAAAATAGTCTGCGTCTTTAAAGGTATAATACATGATTGATAAAGGTCAAAGAACAGCACTCACAGTCACACTTTGTCTGATCAAACATACATGAAATAATAAACCTTGTGTACATTTTGAGCTCAATCAGACATCTGATTCACGAGAAAATAGCGAAAAACCGACTCGATTTTGCGTATAAAACATAAAAAATGGTTTTGATCTTTCCCCGAGATCAAAACTGTTTTCAGTCTTTGTTTGACTAATTTCTGGATAAATACACCATTTCAGACGAAAATATTTTACCAGTATGTGTCTACCAGCACCATCTTCATATCCTGAAAGTTATACGTAAATCTGTGAACATTTTGTTTGGGAATGTTACCTATCATGTACTTGCCTTTAAGAAGTCTGTGTTTTAAAAAGCAGCCTCGTATTGGCATCTAAGGCCAGCTATGGCCGGGGGCCAGCGAAAATCAACCATTTGTCTAGCCAATGTCTATTGACAGACAGGTTGGTAAACGATAGCCTCAAGCTATGCCCGTCTCTTCGGCCCAGCCCAGTGGCCTCACAACAGACCACAACGCATCCTTAAAATCCTCAAAAAATCCCAACAACAACTATGAATGAAGTCAAGTTTGTATGCAATCCAATCTAAAAATGATGTTTTCTTAACAAATCCTCCGTCAAAAAGACAACAAGTCTTGACATTTCCTTGGTCAGTTCAAGGGTTTGTTACTCTTATTCTTGTTGTTAAGACCCAGCTTTTACTGTTTACCAATACCAACCAAGGTTAAAGAAACTTAGGACCTTTACAAAATGAGGCTTGAGGCTAGGCTTGCGATTCTATTTTGCTATAACATCATTTTGTAATCCTAAAATGAAATTAAGCGCTTGAGATACATGGCGAAGATGGAGCCTTTATTCGGCTTCGTCATGTGGCCCAATCCATTCGTTCTGTTTTGTGGGGCCTCAAAATATGATGGTAACGAAATAGCTTAGGTCCTAAATCTAATCTGAAGAAAAGTGCTATAATTATACACAAACATTAAACAAGAATTGTAAAATGAACAAAAATAATACTGAGTAGAGCGGGATTCGAACCAGGGACCTCCGGAATACCGTACCGGCGCTCTTATCGACTAAGCTATCTAGTCAATTTGTTCACTTTTCATTCAATGACTTAAAATCTAATATTGTATCTTGACTTAAATTGTATCTTGACTTTGACCTATTAGTCAGGCCCTCCTAACTCAAAGCATTTTATAAATTTCAGGTCATTATGTTTGGCTGATGAGCAGTTTGCAGCAGTTTATTACTTGTATCGACTTAAAATCCAGTCAGTTTCCCTTGTGGTTATTTGATGATTAAAAAAGAACGTTAAACAAACGTTATATTTTCTTCGATAAAAAAAACATCCCAATCTGGAAAACATATTGAGTCCACATTGGGACTATACACTACGTCAAGCTACAAAGGTCAAGAAATTGGTTCCAAAATTTGCCAAGAAATTTTTTCTGATCACGATAGCCATCACTCAGCTGACTCCGGAATTCGGAAACAAGCAACCAGGAATATCGTATAATAAAACGGCCGAAAACACCCTAACCTCCAAAGCAGGTCAAAGGTCAGAGAAAGTGATGAATTATTCATGAGGCTGAGTAAGTTAAGTCCAACAGAAAAGGGTTGTCGGGTTTCTTGATGTGGCTGGCTCGCACCGCTTTCATTGTACCGCACTGTTTATGTAAGAGGATTTTTTTCCCACTGGATCGAAAGTTTAAAGAGAGAGAGAAAAAAAATCCCCCGAAGTAAAAAAAAAGAGGGAAAAAAGTCTCCAAAAACATCCTTTGAGGACAGAAGAATGCCCCACTTCGAGAGCTGCAGTCGTGTTTTCCCCTGTGAGTCAACCAAGGACGGTGTACTGTGCTTGCTTAAGTTTTTTTCCCCTTTTGCACATCAACCGCCATGTTTCTTTGAAGTGGAGGTAGATCAGACTTCTTTAGAAGGCTCCCTTTTCTATCTCGGAGTTCATCACCCTCCTAACAGACCCCTCCTCTTGTTGTAGCTTAACGATGGGGTTGGGAAGTCAATTAGCACGATTCTTTTGTGGTCATTTTTGTGGGAGGGGAGGGGTGGTAAAGGAGAGATTATTTGTCAGGATGTTTTTCTTCTTCTTCTTTAAAGGATGTGGCGGTTAGAATCAAAGGATGAAGATGTTGTAAAGATGACTAATGATGTGGCAGAGAAGAAAGGGAGGAGGTTGAGTCTAAGAGCGGGGTCTGGAGTGCTTTGCAGCGGCCTCAAGAGGTTCTTAAGACGGTCTGAAGACCCTAATGAAGAGGACAAGACAAGAGGGAGGACTCCGAACCGCCACTGGGGGGCTTTCATGTCCTCTTAAGAAGGGTTGTAAGAGATGGGGGACAGGAACAAGCCCCTCAACAAATTCCTGTTGGATGAGTCCATGTCTTGGCGCTTTGGAGGTTGAATGAAGAGACGTCAGGCCTTTTCACAACACGCTAAAAAAACTCTCAACCATTGATAAATATGGTTGCGAAATCTTACAAAAAATGTCATTTTGCTTTTGAGAAAGATCCTGCTAGGATCGAAACAACGCGTCAGGCCCTCCCAACTCTAAGAATTTGATATTCAGGTCATTTTGGTTGATGAGCAATTTGCAGCAGTTTATTACTTGTATTGGTGATGCCACTTCATTGCATCTGATGAAGTAGTTGTTGCTGCTACGAAAGCTCATGCACATTTTCAAATCTAGTTAGTCAATAAAGTGCTTCTGGTATTTTTTATTTTTTATTGAAAAAATTTCATCGTGTGAATGGGCACCAATGCTTGAGAGTGACCCACTTTCCCTGGTGAATCCTTGAGAGATTTTGACCGAATTTCTCAATGGTTGAGAGTCATTTTTTTAGCGTCACATGAAAAGGCCCAAAGTCTCCCTCATTCAAACTCCAAAGCACCAAGGCATTGACTCATCTTAGAAAAATGTCTGGTCATTTTTAATTGGACAACGTGACGGAACATCAAACCCCACCGACCAAAAAAAACCACCCAAAACCTAAGCACTTCCGGAATGGCAATGCCCATGTCAGGATTCAGGATTAAGCTTAAGATGTAGAGAGGATTTTTTTAAACAACAAAAAGGGGAACAAAACGAATCCACATAACGGCCGGTCTCAAAAAGTGACAAAAGGATGACTAATTACACAATATGAGTGGGAGTTTTGTTGGGCTGCTATTCCTTTTAAAGAAAAAAACGAAACAGTCACGATTTTTGTGGACTGAAAAAACGCTTGCGTCAGACGAAGGTATTATATTTATCAAAGCAGCCGACAATTGCGAAATTTCTTCGACAACGACAGCCCCGACCAGTCTTTTCTTTCATGGCCCCACAAAAGCACCCCTCTTTACCCTCGCAATTTAATCTCAATTTGTCGTGAAATGGCACACGGCTCGGCTGTGTGGACAATAGACCCAACGTTGGTATAGAAAAAAAATTATATAGGTCTATGACCGGTGTACTATTCTACAACCTACACTCTTTTTTAACAGCGTGTCCCAAAAAAACTTAACACTTTGTGTCGAGAACCATTATATTAAAATTAAACTGTTTATGCCTACCACTTCAAGATTCAAGTATGTGACACAGCCATGTCTTGGCTATCACTATGTAGAATTTAAGCACAATTGGACTAAAATTTAGTGAAAAACTAAGACTGAATTACCCAACCCCAAATCTCGATTTTCATCTTTCTTTCATTATACAATGCGTGTTATCCTCATTATCATGATAATGCATATCGTATTCTGGAATACTGCAAATTTGCCTTTAAAGGAGTACTCTTTCAATTGGTCATAATTATTTCCGCGAATTTCAGTCCGATTTTGCTTAAATTCTACACGGGGATAGCCAAGACATGGTTGTATCATATAACTGAATCTTAAAGTGATAAACAGTTTGATTTTAACATAATGGTTCTCAACACAAAGTGTTGCGTTTCTTTTGGGACACGCTGTATACTATTATGTACATGTACATGTAATGCTGTCCTAAAATTGCTTCAAAACTTGGAGGTCTGCTAGTGCTAACCCTAACATCATTTTGTTGCTTAGATCTGAAACGACATAACCTTGGCCATTTCCTTTCCCGTATAGCATTAGGACCACACATCATTACGAGTTAGTTTACACTGCAATATAAGAACGGAAGTGCCTATTCTCAAACTGTCATTTTATTGCTTTTCAGAACTCGAATAAAACGGTCGGTTTTATTGAGCTATAACGGTGATTGATAAAGCCCCACACACAGTATGCAATTCAATGACAAGCTTAGCTATGGAGTAAAGGAGGGCCCGACGTTTCGATCCTATAGCAGGATCTTTCTCAAAGGCTGTTCAGAGTTAGGAGGGGCTGACGTTTGGATCATAGCAGGATCTTTCTCAAAGGCTGCTCAGAGTTAGGAGGGCATGACGCGTTTCGATCCTATAGCAGGATCTTTCTCAAAGGCTGCTCAGAGTTAGGAAAGCCTGATGTTTCGATCCATGCTTTCTGGATAAATACATCATTTCAGTCAGAAAAAAAATAACGGTATGTTTCTACCATCACGATCTTCATACCCTGTAAGTTATAGGTAAATCTATGAAGATTTCTGTTTCGGTATCATGCTACCAAAGTATGATTGTATATTTAAGAATCTTCTTTTACTACCCAAATGACTCTCAATTGCAAAACTAAGCATATCAACATCAAAACAGACGTTTCAATAACAACTTATAACTAATATGAGAAGATCATGTTACAATCCCATGGGGGAAATACGGGGTTTCATGTAAGCTTTCAATATTGCTGACCTTGGTAACCCTCTTACAAGACGTTGCAAAGGAAGATGAGTAAACGGGAAACGGAAACTCATAAAAAAAGTGCAAATCTGCCGGCAAGATGATCATGTTTCAACGTTTCGAGCCAAAAGTTCGTGACATCCAGCTTAATGTCACAGCCCATCATACTGACAGGCTTGAATATTATGTACACGCCATCGGCAGTTTGTTCATCGTTATGGTGAACGTGTATTTTCAAGATAGCGCGTTCATGAAAACTTCTTTCATTTAGACTTTGAGAAAGAGCCTATAAGACCGAAACGTCAAGCCCTCCAAACTCTGAGCAGCCTTTGAGAAAGATCCTGCTAGGATCGAAACGTCAAGCCCTCCAAACTCTGAGCAGCCTTTGAGAAAGATCCTGCTATAGGATCGAAACGTCAAGCCCTCCTAACTCTGAGCAGCCTTTGAGAAAGATCCTGTTATAGGATCGAAACGTCAAGCCCTCCTAACTCTGAGCAGCATTTGAGAAAGATCCTGCTATAGGATCGAAACGTCAGGCCAAAGCCTAAAAAGCGACAGAAAAAAACCTCCGTAATTTTGTACAGCACACCCACAAAGATTGAAACGTCAGACTCCACTAACTCTAAGCATCCATTTCAGATCCTACTTCTGGTTGACAAGAAGTTTGCAACGGTTTTTAAAACTAGTATCATTTTGGAAAGACCTTAAAAGAACTAGCTTGTCTCGATCAACCCACAAAAACGTATGCCACTTTCATTTTGTGCTGTGGAGATCTCAACTATTACAAATGCACGTTATAGTCGGACTTTGGAGGTTAAAAACACAACCCCACGAATCCTTTAAAATGCTCAGTCTTCCCCCTTTGGCCGAAGGCGAGTCGGCCTTACGCCGGCCGAGCAGTCGGACATCCAGCTTCCAGATTGTTCCGATCTCGAGGGCAAGACTTCCTCTCTACCGTCCAGCCGACTTCTAATTGTGTGAAATTTGCAAAACAAGACGTCCTCTGGGAACGTCTTGGAATGTATGGGCTTCCTCTGCACCGCACCGCGGCGCAAGCAGCAGCCCTGATGTCAAGCTCCTACCAGTCGTGACCTGGTTTCTCCTTCTCTTGGCTCCCCTTCTACCCCCGGAGGGTCCCATCAAGAAGCTCTAAAAGAACTGTTTTTCTTCCTCTTGTTGGAAGGAAAAACTCCCTACAGCTTTTTAGGTCTCGATCTGCCCGAATTAATCTAGAGGAAGAGGAGATCGTGACGCGATTAAATATTGTCGTTTCTAATTAAGATTGAGGCGTTAATGCCAAATACTTCACAACATGCTGGCACTGTCTAATAGTTTATGACAGGAGGGTGTGTTGGAAATAAAAAGTATTGGTCTAGTCAGACCGTAATGATAACTGTCTTTACTACAGGACAAATGTTGGGTAGACCTCTGGGTTCGATTTCACCAAACTCTTCGTAACTTACTATCAATCGTAGGACTTTTGATGAATAATTTGAAGTCCTTCGTGGGATAGGTACAATGCATAATATCTACATCTTAAAGGTATAATACATGATTGGTAGAGGTCACAGAACAGTGGTTGATTTCACCAAACTCTTCGTAACTTACTATCAATCGTTTAGGACTTTTGATGAATTGAAGCATGACGTAGGATAGGTCCCCTGCGATGGGTTATCCTATCGTAATTCGAGTTACGATCGATCGCAGGGCTTCGTGAAATTGACCCCTGGTTCCACGCGAGAACCGAGTGAGGTTCTTTACATGTTTTTTACGAGGTTCTATACATTTTTGGAGATGTTTGGTTATTGGGAGAACTGCTGTATTTATTTGGATTCGCTTAGCAGAACCCTGGTTCTCGCTTAGCAGAACCCTGGTTTTCGCTTAGCAGAACCCTAGTTCACGCTTAGCAGAATCCCGGTTCTCAATTAGCAGAACTATGGTTCTCATTTAGCAGTTTAGCAGAACTCCTGGTTCTCACTTATGAGCAGTTAGCAGAACCCTGATTCTCACTCAGCAGTTAGTAGAACCCTGGTGCTGATTCACACTTAGCAGAAACCCGGTTCTCACTTAGCAGTTAGCAGAACCCTGGTTCTCACTTAGCAGAATCCTGGTTGTGAGAACCGCTGTATCTAATTAGAGATTCCCTACATAGCATAATACGACAACTTAGAACACTGTTGCTTTAAGGAAGAACTGCAAAAGTATCACACGGACCAATTTTCCCAAAAGAACGACCATCTAGCCCTACATCCTATCTTTAATTAAACATGGACGTGTATTGAACCATAGAGGCAGCGCTCTGTGCCAAGTGCGCCAATTTCCCCAGGCGATGCGCTGTAATAAAATTTCACCCAAAAAAGGTCGTCGGGGGAAAAAATAAGAATTTTCTTTTCCCTTTCTCTTGCAAAACACAGTGGGACCTCTTTCTTAGTTTGATAGAGACTGCCTTAAAGGTAGAGAACAGGTTTGGTAACATTAACCAAACAGAAATGTTCACAGATTTACCTACAACTTTCAGGATATGAAGATGGTGCTGGTAGAAACATACCTTTAAAGGTAAAGTACAGGATTGGTAACATACCGAAACAGAAATGTTCACAGATTTACCTATAACGTTTAGGATATGAAGATGGTACTACTAGAAACATATCGTTAAAATATTTCCGTCTGAAATGATGTATTTATCCTTAAATATGTCAAACAACGGTCCGAAAACGGCATGAAATATATCGTATTTGGAACCAAAATTAAATTGGTATTTCAAAAAGGAGAACCGAAAAAGATATACTAAAACTATGCTGTCATAAGCATGTATTAACATACATAATATTCTTATTAGTATTCGAAGAATATAACAAAGGTATTTAGTGTTTTCCTAAATACCTTGCTCTATTTTTATCGAACTGTTATAGCGATGCCTGATTAATATTCTTAATCCTGTTTGAAATCCGACCCCGGCTAGACGGCTAGGCTCAAACAAACATGTTTTTGTCTGGCTCAAGAAAGGATAAAATTATAGTGTGTGTGGAGTATTAAAGGTACAGTAACATACCCAAACAGAAATGTTCACATCATTTACGTATAAATTTCAGGGTATGAAAATAGTACTGGTAGAAATATACCTTTAAAATATTTCCGCCTGAAATGGTGTATTTATCCAGAAATTAGTAAAATTAAGACCGAAAACAGTTTTGATCTCGGGGTAAGATCAAAACCATTCTTTATGTTTTATAAGAAAAATTGAGTCGGGTTTTCGCTATTTTTCTGGCGACCAACTAATGTCTTCGCTATGCAAACCGATATAAAATGGCAGTTTAGTCATTTGATATTTTCTAGTATAAGCATAGGCCCTACATTTTTGCTTAACTCGATTTTCTTAAATGCTAAGCAGTGCTGGATTCTATGACGAAGGGTTGGGTCGATTTCATGAAGCCCTACGATCGATCGTAACTTAGGTTGCGAAGCATAACCCATCGTATAGGAGGTAGGACTGCAAAGCATCATACGTCCTACGATTGATTGTAAGTTACGATGAGTTTGGTGAAATCAACCCCTGATGGTTCATTTGGTAAACACGGACACAAGATTGTGACGGTATTTTTACCACATCAAGGAAGAGACCCTACCGTCTCTGTTTTAAGATTCTTTCCATGCAGCCCTCTAAAATGTCAAAATGCTCCCAGAACTCTGATCATTATCAACCCCCATGAGAGATCCTTGAGATCGAGGTTGCTCAATTTGACAGTGCTATCCGGGGAAGGAGGTTCGCTTAATTAAAAAACAGAATCAGTCTCGCGTCTCGAGAGATAGAAAATGCCTAAAGTTCTTTTCGATTTCACAGAGACAAAGTGGAGACAGTGATAAAGAAATGAGGGTAAAAAAAGACCGGTGGCCGTACCGTGTTACGCAGCTCAAGCCCCCGGGAGGGAGAGGCTCGGCGCCCGGTCTCGACTCACAGTCGCACCAACGTCGAACATCGATCAGATATCCAGCGTTTTGACGCGACCTGGGCTTTATACAGACAAGCCAAACGAAAAAAATGTCCCCGTTTCTGCCACGAACCGAGAAGAGGTCTAATTGAACCCGGAGGAATGGAGGGAACAAGCCAAGTGCTGGCGGTCCACCGTCGGAAACTAACTCCCTTCCAGTTCCACAAGTTGCCAACGGCCAAACGCTCCACACAAAAAAGCCCATCAAATACCCATGCATAATATCTACAATTTAAAGGTATAATACATGATTGATAGAGGTCACAGAATAGTGGTCGATTTCACCAAATTCTTCGTAACTTACTATCAATCGTAGGACTTTTGATGCATTGAAGCCCTACGTGGGATAGGCCCCTACGATGGGTTATCCTTCGTAACTCGAGTGACGATCGATCGCAGTGCTTCATGAAAACGACCCTAGTACTCATACTTTGTCTGATCCAGCATGTACATGAAATAATACGCCTGTGAACATTTGAGCTCAATCGGACATCTGAGTCGCAAGAAAATAGCGAAAATCAGACTCAATTTTTCTTAAGAAAGATAAAGAATGGTTTTGATCTTACCACGAGATCAAAACTGTTTTCGGTCGTTGTTTTACTAATTTCTGGGTAAATACACCATTTCAGGCGGAAATATTTTAACGGTATGTCTTCTACCAGCACCATCTTCATACCCTGACAGATACGTAAATCTGTGAACATTTCTGTTTGGGTATGTTACCAATCCTGTACTGTACCATTTCCTCAATACTAGACCAATGCGTCTGTATTTGCAATGCATGAGATAAAATTATGAGCTACCGAGCAGGTTCTGAGAAAAATCTCTCCACAATCTATACCCTCAGCATGTCCCTAGGTCGGACTGTAGTCTGACGTCATAATATGCTAATTGGCCTGCTGTGATGTGCGATTCTTTCTAGTTTTACAGCTCCATGGTTTTACAGAACGTTATTGATATGGCAAGGGCCACATGAAAACTATGCAGTGTGTGAGAGCTATTAATTTAAGGCAATTTCGGCCAACGTTTTGTAGCAGTGTTTCTGGTTTTTATAGACAATTCTGTTCAGAAGGCCTAGTATAAGAAGATCGAAAAGTGAAACATGAGCATTAAAGGTAGTATCATAGTCATACATTGTTTTTTGTCAAAGAAATACAGATTCATGAGCAAAAATATCAAGGACGATAGTCATCTGTGGAAATTTCAGTCCCATGCGGTGCCCACTTTGTAAGAAAACAGGGAAAACGGCCACAGTATTTCTTCAGTCTTTTCTCTTTTATTTTTGATCTTTAAAAGATCAAAAATTATTTTGGTGACTGGTTTTACTCTTTTCTGGATAAATACAGCATTTCAGGTAGAACAATGTTAACGGTATGTTTCTACCATCATCATCTTCATACCCTGCAGGTTATAGGTAAATCTGTGTAGATTTTTGTTTCCGTATTCTACCAAAGTATGATACTACCTTTAAGATGAAACTTATACCATACTGCTAAACAATACAGACAGCTATATGGTTACAATTATAGGCTCGAAGAAAATACCTTACAAACAATTCCTATAAAACTCAACAATAACTTGACGTAGAAATTTCTTCGAATACCGATACTCCTCTATGGGCTCCCAAACCACATCAATGTAAACACATCCAAATATTTATTTATCTGAAGAAAAAAGGGGAAGATAATTCAACAATTTCTGGCCATAAATATTTCACGAACTCCCTAACTGTTAAGTGACCCGGTGTCGAAACCAAGCACACGCCGTACGCGGTGTTTATATTAAGGGGGACATTTGTCGGCATCCTTGGCGCGCAGCTACATAGATAGCGCACACATCGAATAGGTTTGCTTAAAGGTAGTATCATACTTTGGTTTTTGTCAAAGAAATGCAGATTCATTGGCATAAAAATATCAAGGAAGATACAGTAACAGTCATCTGTGAAAGTTTCAGTCCCATACGGTGCCCGATTTTTGAGAAAACAGTTAAAAACGCCGTATTTTTAAAATATTTTCACCGTTTTTTATTTTATCTTTTAAAGATCATAATTGTTTTTTTGGTCATTGGTTTTGGTCTGGATAAATACAGCATTTCAGGCAGAGATATTTTAATGGTATGTTTCTACCATCACCATCTTTATACCCTGTAAGTTATAGGTAAATCTGTGAAGATTTCTGTTTTGGTATGGTACCAAAGTATGATACTACCTTTAGGCTGTCTGGAATTCTTTAAACATACGTCAGACTCTACTCGTGGAAGAAGAAAAAAAAAATGTGAATTTCATTAGTTCGTCTGCTTTGAGTGCTTTCTTACAAGTACAAGACGGCCGTGTTGTATGCATAGTAATGCTGTGCAGTAATGTTGGACAATACAGTAAAAAAAAAATGCCCTTTTGTGTAATTTCACCCCTAAAAGTCCTAAGCATTCGGGGAAAACAAAATCAACAAAGGCTTATTCAACGCCAAGTGGCAAAATGGCAAAATAACAAAATGGCTTTTTTAAAGTGTTTACAGTCGAACATGCACGTACATGATTGTATAAGACAAACTACAAATTGCTGTATGTTATTCAATCATAGAACGTGCACAATAGAACAAAACGCATTGTACGGGGATTAAACCTTTCTCCAACTATAAACACGACCACAAATTTGACAGTTTTTTACAAAAACATCCACCACTACGCAAACAACGAAGACAAACAACATGAATACGGAAATCGGAAATGAGACCCAATTTTTAGGAATAGACGTTCTGTAAAGGTGACCTCCATTTTGTTTCATGATAAATGAACATTATGAAGGTCAGCCTCTGTGATTGAAATGAGGGAAAATGTTATGAAACTTGGACTAAATTAAATATTGGGAATTTCGATGGGAAATATACTTTCAAATTCAATGTGTATTGTGTACGGCTATAGGACTCCCCATAGCCTTTGTGCACAGCTGGCTCAGTGTGCAGAGGTCAACCTGTTGCACTTTTTTCCAGGTTAAGTACAATTCTATCCAAATATTTAGTGGTGCAACAACAATGTCTTTGAGTTAATACAATCAGATGAGTTTGGCTGAGAGAAGCCGTTTTACGTCCGCAATAAGTGTAAGGCCCTTATTGAGCTGTTAACAGTTAAATCATCATGTAGGCCTAATTTGTATACACGAGCATTTAATGATTTAAGTGCATTTTAATGTATTTTGTTTTGTTGGTTTGTGACATAACTATGAATTTAATGTTATGATACTGGGTTACTGAAGTTTAGTACAACTACAACATGATTATTTTCACGAAATAATAGCTTCTACAGTTACGGAACTCACCTAAATACATTGGTTGTGATGTCCTCGTTAATATTTGCAAGGTTTAAATTTATGGAAAGAGGGCAGGGCTTTGATTTTTGAGGGAAATTATGGGGTAAAACGGTTACGATGAATAATTTTGTTGTACTAAACCTCAGTAACCCAGTATGGTACTGCAGACTTTCCTTGAGTGTGTTGGGGTTGAGTTAAATGGTGTGAGTTGGAGTTAGGATGGTGGAGTTGGGGTGGGGTGGAGTCATGGGGTGGGTGCTTACCTGACATTCCAGAGGGTGCCACACCTGTTGACGGGATGGGCTGGTCCGTTGTATTCTTGAGACGCATCTCTGACTGGATGCACATGCCGTTGTCCTCGGGAAACAAGTCGCACTCCAGCATATCCGGCCAAGGGAAACAGTTCTTCAGCATGATGGGCTCGCAGTTCTGCCGGACCTTCTGGCAGAGCGACCGGCAAGGGAAGATGGGTCGGTCCAGGCAGACAGGTGAGAACAGCGAACAGAGGAACAACTGGGTGTCGTTATCGCAGTTGACGATCAGGAGCGGTATCCAGCCCTGAGATTGATCCTTCACCTCAAAGATGGAGTCGTGGCCTAGGAGGTTCGGCATCCTCATGGTGTTGTACCCGATGTTCTGACAGAGAGCCAAGTTCGGGGGGATGTCCACGCAGGTCGGTTTGGTGATTCTCCCAGAGAGGTCCATCGCAAATCCTCCGGTGAGCCTCAGAAGATAGGCCACCGTCACCGCGACCAGGACGCTCCCCATGATCATGTTGTTGCCTTCTTGTATAAACTCCAACAACTTAGCCTCACAGCAACTTCCACCGAGAACCAGAACTTCGTAGTCCGTCCACCAACTTCAAAACGAGAAGGTGTTCCTTATACCTCTCTAGCCAAGCCAGACAGACTGAGCTATGTCCTTTAGAATGCAGCTCAAATACAAAAAAAGGAGAGAGAAAAAAATCCTTGGAGTGCAAACAAAGTCGACCGCTGAATATATTTACCTCCAGTAATATCGTCCGGTCTTGTGTACTTTAGCTTCGGGCTTTCAACGTTGCAAGGCTACTACGGTACCCTCAGTCAACAAAAAAATGAATCACACACCGCCTTGTCTAGTGGAGAAAGAAAAAAACACAGGAGAGCTGGAGAAGAATGACTGAGTAGAAACCGAAGCAGGTACTGACTGCTCTTGTCAGACGTTTAACTTCCTTGGTAGAAGGTCTGAGGAAACTCAGTGCCGTGGTTGCTGTTATCAGGCCTGGATTTTATAAGAGACAGTGGCGCTGTCTAGCTGGGTGATGGTTGACCGTGGTTGTTACCGGGCGTGCGAGCCACAGGTTGGCCGGGGAGCTACGCTTAGATCCCCCTAGTCACGATCAGAAGCCACACGGTGAATAAGTGACTAAACACACCGTACAGTCGTGTGGTAGAGGCCTACTAGAATACCGCTCCACTAGACTGACTCCGTTATTTTGTATGGGTTTTCCACATCACGCACACGACATGTCCTTATACTGCAAACAGCATGCTACACTCAACTCAAGCCAGACGATGCTTGTTTTCATTTGGCCGTCTGTTCTATACAAACCGCAGGAGGGCGCCCGTCGAACAACCACCAGACAAAAAAAATAACAGGATCAAAAGAACACACCAAAATTGCCAGCCCATTTGATTGGCTAATGATGTATTATTAATGTCAATCCTTTTTAACACTAGGGCACCCATCACTTACAACAGGGGAGGTTCCGGTTATATTTATCGAGAAATCATCTTTTAAAGTCTTCCTAAAATCAATAAATGTATCAAAATGATACTTACTTCTATCCAAAAGTGGAGATTCACCAACAAAAGTCTACATATTAGATTGGTATATTAATAAACATCCACAATTTTGACCAATTCTTTTTAGTATGTACCCGTGGAGTAATGGTACCGTCTAAAATCAGAACCATTGTGGCTTAATGCGCATGTCAATCAATAGTATGGTGTCCGCCTCTTTGATTTTCTGGCCCTTTTTTGTGTGTGCAAAGAAGTGGAACTGCATGCGAACCAGTCTGGGTTTTTCGTTTGTGTTGTTCACGCAATTTCGTGTTGTGTCGTCTGTTTGTGAAAGAGAATTAATGTTGTTCTCACTTTAGTTTTATTCTCGAATCTTGAGACCTGAAGAAAACTCTTAAAAAAGAAGGGATTTCTTCTTCTTCTTCTTTTTTATTGGAGAACTGCTGGACAGAAAACCTTGTATAAGTTGGTAAAGTTTTGCCCTACACGCCGATGAAAAACAGTGAAAAGGAAAACCATTTTTTACTGTCACTTTTTAATTTTTCGAATCTCGCTCCAAAACATTTCTGCCTGAAATGTTTATTTGTTTAGAAAAGTGTACAACAAAATAATTTACGTCTCACGAGATCAAAGAACATTCTTCATGTTTTATAAGAAAAAAAAGAGTCATTTTTTCAAGTTCGTTATTTTCTCGGGACCCAGATGTCCGATTGAGCTCAAACTTTCACAGGTTTATCATTTCATGTAGGCCTACATGTTTGATCAGACAAAGTATGAGTGCTGTTCTGTGACCTTTACCAATCATGTATTATACCTAAATTTATGGGCCTAAGTCCTAACCTTGCAAATATTTTCCTGTATAGTAAAATTTAAGGTTTTTTTTTTTAATTCAAAAGTGGAATTTCAACTCCCCAGCAGTTTCCCACGAATCTTTCTTTAAATAAAAATGTTTTCGTGTCTGAAATTGATCTTGTTTCCGATTTTCTTTTTCGGTGGAAAAGCTCGTTATCCCACCAAGGGTAGGTTAAACAAACCTTCTTTGTCTCAGGCCTGTCAAATCGTGTATTTCTGACATGGCCATGTCTAATGTAAGGAAACTGTAATGAGTATGTTGTTCCTCGAATTCATAAAACCCTTCTTTGTGCAAATGTAATTTAGTCATCCGTTGCAGTGTAGCGTACGTGCTCGGGACAGCTTATATCAAAGTCCTGGAATAGTACCACCGCCAGGCGAACCTCTGTATAAAGCTCCGCCGTGAAACGCGACCTGTTCCCCGGTCGGAAATGGGGCCAACGCACGGTCTCCTACTTACCATTCCTCGGAGACTTCTTCTGTTTTTTGGTTAAGACCGGCTCGGCTATACATTTTGATAAAAAAATGTTCGGCTTGAATTTCATCCCGGGGAGAGTTCTCCATTCTCGAGCTGTCCAGAGCAATCTGGGTCGTCAACATAGGGCCGGGGGTTTTCTGTTACACTCGGTACCGATACAAGGGATCTCTTTTTTCCTCTAGAAAAGGGAAAAAAGAGGACTAGGAATTCTTCAGTTCCGGATTGGGTGAAATATGAACGATTGGGGAGCTTATTGAACGGTTTCAGGTTTCCAGGTTGGAGTTTGAGGGGAAGCCAGAGCGTATGGCTTTTTTCAACCACCTGCGATGCTAGACTCCGCTCAATCCATCACGAAAAAAAAAACATGCTCCCGTAAAGTCTTTAAACTTGAACTTAAAGTAGCATCATACTTTGATTTTGGTCAAAGAAATGCAGATTCATGGGCAAAAATATCAAGACAGATACAGTGACAGTCATCTGTGAAAATTTCAGTCCCATACGGTGCCCACCATTTTGAGAAAACAGTAAAAAAAAAAACGGCCACAGTATTTCTGACTGAGCCTGTTCTCTTTTATTTCTTATCTTTAAATGATCAAAAATAATTTTGGTCAATGGTTTTACTCTTTTCTGAATAAATACAGCATTTCAGGCAGAAAAAATGTTAACGATATGTTTCTATCTTCACCATCTTTAGCCCTATTTAGCCCTGTAAGTTATAGGTAAATCTGTGGAGATTTCTGTTTCGGTATACTACCAATTCATCCTGTACTGTACCTTTAACCAGGAGTTTCACAGTTTTCTATCTTGAAAACGTTCAGTTAAATGTTCGCCTATTTCTTAATCTTCTGTTGTTGTTGTTTTTTCTTCAGATAAGTCGATGACAATGTTGTTCGGTTACCGAAAATGTGAATCCTTTCCCAAGCCAACTCTTCGTCACCTTTCTTAAAGCATCCACCACCCACATCACAGTCAAAAGAGAACCAATTGAACGGCTATTAAAAACTTTCAAAATTGCCTACAAGAAGTTGAATGACGCATGGAATCTATAGCTTTGATAATCCATCTATTAATTGTATGACTTTATCCAGGAAACGGTATTAGACAAACAAATCAGTTTGCCACACCAAATTGAGCCTATTTTTGGTGTTGTAATCTTTTCAATTCTTTGGATTTAGTTCAACAGAATTCGACTGACAGTAAGCCTAGCAGAACAAGCCTTCGTCAAAAGAAGGAAGAAAACGGAGAGCCAAGATTGACATCTTGTTGGTTGTTGTAATTGACTGTTTACCTACTGACCCCCGTGATGTCCACTTTGTCTTTCCTAATTGGACTCCAGGGGGGTTTTGCCAAAAAAAGGACCTGTCACTCACACGCCACCTGTGACAAATATTGATCGAGTCACCCCTACCAAATTAATGAAGTGTGGTTACTTGACTACCGTATACCCCCTGTCAGTTTGGGGTTGTGTTGGGTAAACATGATTAAGGTTGATTGAACCATAGAAGAGAAAGGACACATACCCTCTTTGTGTCTTTAGACCGTGTTCATGACTTCCATGGGCATGGGTCATCATGTTCATAGTTCATGCAAAGGTGACTTGTCATATTTTAACCATGACCCGTTTCCCTGACACAGAGGAACGTTTTGTTTCATTTTCATGAAGGAAAACTAGAAGTTTTGCTCAACAAAACACTATTTTGCAAGCACTGTAATCATTACTTGTAAAAACGTCTTCAACCAAAACGATAACATGAAATTGTGCTTAGAGTTAGGAGGGCCTGATGTTTGGATCCTAGCAGGATCTTTCTCAAAGGCTACTCAGAGTTAGGAAGGCCTGAGGTTTCAATCCTAGCAGAATCTTTCTCAAAGGCTACTCAGAGTTATGAGGGCCTGAGGTTTCAATCCTAGCAGAATCTTTCTCACAGCCTAAAAGAGAAAGTTCCTGCTATCGAAACGTCAGGCCCTTCTAACTCTATCTGTAAACATGTCTAGTCGGCTTTCTTTCTACATTGTAAGCATGTTTGAACTGGCAACCTCTAAGCAATTAAACATGTGTGCTTAGCAATTAGACACAGGATGTGTAGGAATTTGACACACGTGCTTAAATTCAAACATAGGTCCTATTTGCTAATGGATGACAAAACAATTCCAAAAACACGTCTTTCCACAGTGCAATTTCAATAATCACACCGAGCAAACATAAAGCAGGGTATACACTGTCAACAATTTCTGTAACATTTTCCGTAAAATGTTTAGGGCAACACACCTGGTAACATACAAAAACCGAAAACAGTTTTGATCTCGGGGTAAGATCAAAACCATTCTTTTTGTTTTATACCAAAACTGAGTCGCGTTTTCTAGGGATGCACCACACTAAATAGGTCAACAATCAATGCGCCGAGCTGATTATCATAATGTGTGTACCCTCAAATGTTTTTTAAATATGCAATTTGGGGGGTCGTGCAATTAATATATTGTGTAATTTTGACTGGTTATGACAACCTGGGGGTTCAGTGCTTCAACCTGTTGTGGAGACTTGAGATATTTTGGTTTAAAATCCGGTCCTACATTGTCTTGAACGTGGAGGGTTGCTTCATGAAAACTCGTAGCAAGTCGGTTACGGAAGAAGGACATTTCGGGGGTGTTTTTTTCTTGGGGCAATTAGCAAAAAATCCAATCGGTTACCCAACCAAAAATTGAAAAGAATTGGGTAGATGAGAGTTCACACTATCATTTACACTATTGCACCAACAACTGAGAAACTTCTGGATGGGTTTTTTTGAACTGTGAAGTTGAGGGATTTTACACTAAGGTCAATGGGAGTTTATTTAGTGTGGTGCACCCTATAGGTCACAAGATGGCGGCGCATCGGTAGCCATTTTGTGATAGCGCCACCACTCTGTTGTGAGAGGCGAGAACGAAAAGAAACTGTATAAGACCAAGTTTCTCATCAGATTTTGTTAATTATTTCCTGAAAACATCAATCCTAATACGCATAAAACCTTGTATTACGCAACTTACATTGTCTTTTCTACATCCTACGAGTTTTGTTTAGACGAAGGTGGCCCAACTTTTAACCCCATTAGACCCAAAATTGTAACCCTAGCCGGCCGAAATTCCAACCCAATCCCCTAAATTGTAAACCTAGCCCCCAAAATTCAACCCTAAGACCAATTCTTAACCCTAAATCGCTCTGATTCCAACCCTAACCCCAGCCGGGGGCTCCAGACCTAGACCCAACCCTAGCAAGCCCCGCCCACACGCTGACAACCCTAATCGCCTCTTTCTCACTTTTCAGAGGGGAAATGATTATTCTCAAGGACAGCGAAATTTTGTGAAATGTAATATGCATTGATTAATCCCAAAAAAGTTCATCATTATGTCTTAATATGGATACTGGGGCAGAAATATTCCACGGAATAGCCTAAACGCCCCCCCCCCCCCCCCACAACCAAACAGGCCAACCCTGACCTTACACCACTTTTCCATGTGAAATAACACCCTCGCCTTGATTAATTAAACTATATGTAATGGTCTGAGCATCATTGCATCCTAAAATAGCCATAAGATAACTTTGTGAGGAAATAATATGTGGATTCAGAGCCCGACTTTCCATGGGGTGTACACAATATTATAAGGGAGAATGTGCACGTTTGTATGGCCACCACGGGTAAACGACCTAACACATTAAGCCGTGCCGTAGAAAAACGCAATAACATTTTTCAATTTTGTTTTCACATATGAGATCAGTGTCATAAACTCTACATTTTGGGCCTAATTGGACAACCAATTTTGAAAGTTGACCCCCCTTATAGGTCACAAGATGGCGGCGCATCGGTAGCCATTTTGTGATAGCGCCACCACTCTGTTGTGAGAGGCGAGAACGAAAAGAAACTGTATAAGACCAAGTTTCTCATCAGATTTTGTTAATTATTTCCTGAAAACATCAATCCTAATACGCATAAAACCTTGTATTACGCAACTTACATTGTCTTTTCTACATCCTACGAGTTTTGTTTAGACGAAGGTGGCCCAACTTTTAACCCCATTAGACCCAAAATTGTAACCCTAGCCGGCCGAAATTCCAACCCAATCCCCTAAATTGTAAACCTAGCCCCCAAAATTCAACCCTAAGACCAATTCTTAACCCTAAATCGCTCTGATTCCAACCCTAACCCCAGCCGGGGGCTCCAGACCTAGACCCAACCCTAGCAAGCCCCGCCCACACGCTGACAACCCTAATCGCCTCTTTCTCACTTTTCAGAGGGGAAATGATTATTCTCAAGGACAGCGAAATTTTGTGAAATGTAATATGCATTGATTAATCCCAAAAAAGTTCATCATTATGTCTTAATATGGATACTGGGGCAGAAATATTCCACGGAATAGCCTAAACGCCCCCCCCCCACAACCAAACAGGCCAACCCTGACCTTACACCACTTTTCCATGTGAAATAACACCCTCGCCTTGATTAATTAAACTATATGTAATGGTCTGACCTGTTGTGGAGACTTGAGATATTTTGGTTTAAAATCCGGTCCTACATTGTCTTGAACGTGGAGGGTTGCTTCATGAAAACTCGTAGCAAGTCGGTTACGGAAGAAGGACATTTCGGGGGTGTTTTTTTCTTGGGGCAATTAGCAAAAAATCCAATCGGTTACCCAACCAAAAATTGAAAAGAATTGGGTAGATGAGAGTTCACACTATCATTTACACTATTGCACCAACAACTGAGAAACTTCTGGATGGGTTTTTTTGAACTGTGAAGTTGAGGGATTTTACACTAAGGTCAATGGGAGTTTATTTAGTGTGGTGCACCCTATAGGTCACAAGATGGCGGCGCATCGGTAGCCATTTTGTGATAGCGCCACCACTCTGTTGTGAGAGGCGAGAACGAAAAGAAACTGTATAAGACCAAGTTTCTCATCAGATTTTGTTAATTATTTCCTGAAAACATCAATCCTAATACGCATAAAACCTTGTATTACGCAACTTACATTGTCTTTTCTACATCCTACGAGTTTTGTTTAGACGAAGGTGGCCCAACTTTTAACCCCATTAGACCCAAAATTGTAACCCTAGCCGGCCGAAATTCCAACCCAATCCCCTAAATTGTAAACCTAGCCCCCAAAATTCAACCCTAAGACCAATTCTTAACCCTAAATCGCTCTGATTCCAACCCTAACCCCAGCCGGGGGCTCCAGACCTAGACCCAACCCTAGCAAGCCCCGCCCACACGCTGACAACCCTAATCGCCTCTTTCTCACTTTTCAGAGGGGAAATGATTATTCTCAAGGACAGCGAAATTTTGTGAAATGTAATATGCATTGATTAATCCCAAAAAAGTTCATCATTATGTCTTAATATGGATACTGGGGCAGAAATATTCCACGGAATAGCCTAAACGCCCCCCCCCCACAACCAAACAGGCCAACCCTGACCTTACACCACTTTTCCATGTGAAATAACACCCTCGCCTTGATTAATTAAACTATATGTAATGGTCTGACCTGTTGTGGAGACTTGAGATATTTTGGTTTAAAATCCGGTCCTACATTGTCTTGAACGTGGAGGGTTGCTTCATGAAAACTCGTAGCAAGTCGGTTACGGAAGAAGGACATTTCGGGGGTGTTTTTTTCTTGGGGCAATTAGCAAAAAATCCAATCGGTTACCCAACCAAAAATTGAAAAGAATTGGGTAGATGAGAGTTCACACTATCATTTACACTATTGCACCAACAACTGAGAAACTTCTGGATGGGTTTTTTTGAACTGTGAAGTTGAGGGATTTTACACTAAGGTCAATGGGAGTTTATTTAGTGTGGTGCACCCCTAGAGGGGTAACAGCGCCATCTTTTGGCGAGTTGAAGACAGCCGAATCAACAGCATCCCAAGTTAGGCGTAGAGTTAAGCCTTCATTCAACTGTTGGTGATAAGAAACCTATTCCAAACATTTACGCTAACTTCAAAAACTTCTGAAAGTCTGTGGGAAGGAAAGGACCGAGAAAAGACCAAGTCCAGACGAGGTTTTGATTTACTAGTGTCTTGGGACTCGGTCCCCATTCACTGCAGTGTTTTATTATCCACTTTATTGCACTAAATCTTGTAATCCTTGGGCAATACAAATTCAAAGCGGATTTTGTGCGGGATTTCATCATAAATTTTGTGGCATTTAAGAAAAATACTTTCAGAGGGAGAATGTGAGTGGTTTTTATTGTTTTTTGGAGGCTGCGCGGTAGTTTAAACTTCAGTTTCACAGAACTAGTTTAAAGGCAATATACTTCGTTTTTTGTCAAAGAAATGCGGATGGGCAAAAATATCAAGGAAGATACAATAACAGTCATCTGTGAAATTCCCAGTCCCATACGGTGCCGACGTTTTGAGAAAACAGTGAATAACGCTCACAGTATTTCTCAAGTCTTTCCACCGTTATCTTTTAAAGAAATATTTTCGGTCGTTACTTTTACAAATTTCCTGATATAGGCCTATTCAATATTGCATGCGGAAAAATCTATCATCACAATCTTTATACATTGTATACGTAAATCTGTGAACATTTTGGTTTCTTACCAAAGTATGATACTACATACACATTCTTTCGATTCGTTTGGCAAAACCTTATCGTGTAACATTGAGCGCACGCCCACGTTTAACTTTAAGCACAAGATCTGAAAATCAGACCGACAAAGTGAAAAAAAAAACACCTCAAAAATGTGAATAAATGGTTGCGGGGTCAGAGGTCAGGGGAAACCGACAAAGTCGCATACCCTTGAAGCCGCGGCTAAGAGGGGAACAAGACGGGGTCATGTGGAGGGGGTGACGGGGCACACTATTACCTAAAAGTGATGCTTTATTTATTAGTCTGCAAAATGTAAAGTACAGGGCCTATAATCATTCCAGCTTATCAAGTGAGCAATTTCTCATCCTATTTTTTTTTGGGCCAGTCTTTCTTCAAGTGCACATCAAAGGACATCAAAGTTCATCTCACAGCTGTCGTTGGATTTTATGGGCAGGATGTATCTGGATTTGATCGATGACTGCATATAGCGACTTGATGGGAGGCTAAGGTTCAAGTCCCACTTCGCGTTGTTTGTTCCACCTTGAACATGAACAACAGACCTTATATACATGACGTCATTTGGTAAAGGGCGCCCTCTGTTCCAATAAAAAGGAGCAGGAACATTGGTCAATACAGTATGCGCCCGACGCCTACAAAAGTAGTTTTTCATTGTTTTTCTCTCAAAGATGGCGGCGTTGTGACGTCATTGCACAAACATTTGAATAATTTGAGGACTTGAATAAAAATTGAGGAAATGGGTAGCAACGCGCCACCAAGACTTTGCACCGAGTTGGCCAATCACAATGCGTGGAACCAAGTGCGCATTGGGTGGATGAATTTCGTGCGTTGTGATTGGCCAACGCGGGGCAAATTCTTGGTGGCGCACTACAGTACTATTCACAAGAAAAACACAAGAAAACACAGAAAAACAAAAAACAAACAAACAAACACAGTCTCCTTTTGCGAACCAATCACCTTTCAGCAGAATGTTATTAATTACTTATTAATGATTATTAATGATTAATTGTTTAGTTACATTATCAGCCATGCATAGGTAATAATCTAAAACAATTGATTAATTAGCGATAACCGATACAAGATATCATTATTATTTTTTTATCATAGCTCATAAAATGCACATAATATTTAAAAGATTTCCTCCATTGATTGGTACAATAATCTACTATTATATATAAAAACATGTTTGCGCATTGAAGCATTCACATCATATTTTAGTGATGGAATCATTAAAAAGTCGCTAAATTCTTTGGCTAATATTCTGAAAAGGGTCCCCAATATTTGTCTTACAAGATTCAATCGACAATGAAACATTACAAAATATCACATAAAACGTTATGACTTCGTGTAAGCGCAAGCCAGCGATATTTTGGGTTAAATTTTCCCCAAAGTGCGCTAAGGCAGAACTCTTTATGCTTTACCTATCAGTAGGTGAGTTTGTTAGGGTTATTCAAAGTGAGGACTCATGTCAAAAGGAACAATGGGTCCTCGGTTGTAAAAGAAAGGTCCACGGTTTTTAACCATATACAAAACCAATGGAGCAAAGTCCTACTAAAGAGTGTTTAAAAATTCTGCATTTTAAATTCTTAATTGGGCCGGTAATTATTTAAACTATACATTCTTAAACAGGTTGTGGTGATAACTATACAGCCCAAGTATAAAACAAAGTAAGGCCGTGTCCGAAACGGGCTTCCAGAGCTACAGCTAGGTCTATTGTCTCGGTGTGTCCACGTATTTCCAATGGAGCGAAGACCTAGACCTAGCTCTAGACAACAGATTCGGATGCAGCCTAAGATACATTATCAATCGGTCACGATTCCTTAATTGGGCCATAGCCACGCTGAGCTTAGAATGTCACAAACAAAAGGCACTGATTATTTCAAAACAGCAGTTAACCAATATAACCTTACTACAAGTGAACAATGAGTCAATAATATTGCGACTAGCTATAGCACTGGTAAAACTCTTAAAGATGCGACATTAGTTAGAATCAAGATGGGCGGCCATTTTGTTTCCAAACTATGCAAGTGTCGCTATCGCTACTGAAGAATGTGAGCATATCATCACACAACATGGGTGAAAAAAATCACACATTTATTTAAAAAAGGAAGAAATATTTTCAGCACTGGTGTGAGCAGGTTATAGCTTTCGAACGATGTGAGACGCTAGGGGGCGCTAGAGGTATCTGACGTCACCCCTCTCGCCGCCATATTGGACGCTCAACTTGAAAAAAAAAAAGGTGCAATACGCGTGACGCACAGAATAAACCTCAACCAATGGGCTGTCCTCTTCAGGCCGCCAGCAGAGGGCGCCATTCTCAAATATGGTCATTACAACACGAGTAGGAAGACATTAATGTTGTGGTTGTAAGCTTACACCGTGCGACATAATTATTAAAACTCGCTAATTTTTTCACCCATGCTGTAATGCAAGATAACATCGTCGAACCATCTTTAAAAAAAAATACACAGTATTGGATGATTGGATCCAAAGTGCACATCCATTTTCGTTTGTACAAACATCATCTACCAATAATATAAAGTCCAACGTCTTTAAGACACTTCCAAAATCTTTCAGGCTTAACCCTACATCTTCCCAAGTTTTAACATCATTTTTTTTTAGACTTCAAAGTCTCCATGATATTACAAAAATTGTGAACTTCAAAACTAGCCCCATCTTCCACAAAAACCCTTTGTCATTCCCTGTTGAAAAAATCGACACCAAAGTCACCAAAATACGAAAGCCCTGTAGTGCCATCAAGTATATATTCTGAAAACGTGAAGCATGTATTTTCAAATAATACTTGATGGCACTACAGGGCTTTCGTACCAAAACGTATCCATTATAATGTTCTTGCAGCAACAGCAATAACATTACGAGATATTACGGGGATTATTTTCCCATAGTTTTTAACTCGAACATTTGCTTTAAAATCACAAACAACTTCTGCTTTGCAAGACCCAAATTACGATGTCATATCCCTTGCAATTATTAAAATGAAAAATGTGCCCGACTGCCCGTTTTTCCCAGTAAACATTTTAACCAAACAACCAAAATTCACAACAGATAATGACCGCTCGCATAAAAAGTTACCAAGCGAAACATATGCCGTGAACCAGCGGCGTGCTGTACATGTATTATAAACGTCATGGAATCCTGGTTGGTACCCGGCGATAGCTGAGCAAAATGACTAGCACAAAAAGCAAGTTTAATTACTGCTTATACAAGTTCAAGCATTTTTTAATCAACTAGCGTATACAGTGCATTTTATATGGTATTACTATGGTTTAGAATGCATTATCGGTCTTACAGAGTTAGTTTTACAACATTATTAAGTCCAAGGCAATAGAAGAGATTTTGTCAAGTTTTTGTTTAATCCAGAGAAATTTTAGACCTACACAATTATAATATATTTCGCTAAAATCTGAAAATTGAAGTCCATTTTTTTAAATTTCCAGCACCCATTTTCACAGAGTCGCTTATCAGAAAATACCGTAAGCAATTTTGTTTCATGCTAAGCAGAAAGCAGATGACTACCAGCGAGAAGCAATTGAGATCACATGAGATTCTAGCTGGTAACCTGCGATTTCTTGCTTAGAAATTCATTTTCGTGCTTGGTAGTAGGTTTGTATACTCTCTGAAAGTGGGTCCGGATACCTGTATGTAGACATAGGACATGACACTAAAAGTACCATACGCACAAAGTTGTATATAGATCGTATTGTTGAAATGACGTTTAAAACCCGGAAAGAATTTCTGGAGAAATTTTTTAAGAACTTCGATTATTGAAATTGGAACAAGAATTCATTCAATTTTGAGGTACAGCTAATTCCGTGTGCATTTTGAAGTGAATTTGTCAAAGCGTTTCCATGGAAACACAAGATCCTGTATACAGGGTGATGAGTATAATTATATACTTTTTTAGGTTGAATGTGATTGGACCAAATATTTACTAAAAACTTCAGTTTTCAACTTCAGAAAATGCAAAATTGTCTGTTATACTTGCGACTTTAAATACACCCATATCCATAATACCACGAAATATTTCTTAAGCATTAGTTTTTATACTAGAAGAAAGACCTTTTTTAATAATATTTTACACAAGTAATTTAAGACAGTACTTATGGTGTAATTCGTCCTAAGATTACAGATCAAAACTTAGAGTTAACAAAAAATACAATACCGATATAACTGCTTCAACATTTCTACCACAAAGTGACATCAAACATAATCAATTATTTATGTATTTATATCAGAGTTCGCTTTGATAAAATTGTGATTTGTGTGAAGTTTAATCGTGGAAAGATAACATATTATTTTTTGCATAGTCGTTCAATTTCTTTTTTACAGTACATGTTTTACAATTTCATTAGCTGCAAAAAACTTGGTAAAAACTGATGAAAAGGCTGTTTCAGGGTCAGGTTTTGGGTGCACCCTGTAAAAAAACTGGACTTATAGGAACATTCAAAAGAACTTTCGGAAGAACTTCCCGAAGAACCTGAAATGTGTGGTGTAAGAACCTTATCTCTTTTCAGAGGAACTGTTATTGGGAACCGATTAGTTCTGAAAGAACTGCAGAGATGAGAAACTTCAAAAGAACTTTTGGAAGAACTTTCGGAAGAACCTCAAATCTTCGGTGTAAGAACCTCATGTCTTCTTAGAGGAACTGTTGTTGGGAAATCGATTAGTTCTGAAAGAACTGCAGGGATAAGAACCTCCAGAAGAACTTTTGTAAGAACTTTCAAGCCCTGAGGTATCGGAAACTCATCTCTTGTTAGAAGAACTGATTCTTTGGAAGGGAGCTGGTTCTGAAAGAATCAGAGGGTTAAGAGCCTCCAGAAGAACTGGAGATCTTTCAGAAGTAGAGGAAGAGGAACAACTTAACCTCCAAAAGCAGGTTTGTGGTGTTTCATGAACCTCAAGCTAATACCTCCGGTTTCTTTCAGAACCACCTCTCTTCCCAAGAAGAGTTCTTCACATGTTGCACCATAAACCTTGAGTTAATACCTCCGGTTTCTTTCAGAACCACTTCTTTTCCCAAGAAGAGTTCTTCACATGGTGCACCATAAACCTTGAGTTAATACCTCCGGTTTCTTGCAGAACCACCTCTTTTCCCAAGAAGAGTTATTCACATGGTGCACCATAAACCTTTCAATGTGCTCATCTACGAAAAGGATGAAATCTTCGTAACTGGGAGCTGAGGCGAGAGGGATGGATAGGGGTGGTTGATTAGGGTACGGGTGGGGCAAGGGTGGGGTTAGGGTGGAGTAGGGGTACAGGGTAGCTCGGTAGGGTCAAGGGAGCTAAACTAAAGGTGGAAAATAGGAAAACGGTGTTAGCTTAACAACATTTTGGCTTCAACAAGCTTACATACTTGTGATTAAATACTACCGCCTCCCGACGTGATATTTGCAGACGAAATTTACAAAATGTGATACTATAATTGAAAGCAGAGTTAAAAATACATCTTCCTTCTATATATTTCAACTTTCTACCTTTTGTTATTGGTCATGTGATGGTCATGTGACAACGTTACGACAAATCTACAAGACAATATTAATAAGTGATGTGGAACACCACTGTCAGAACTATGCACTACTGTGATAAATTTGTGTGGTATACAGGCTATATGAGGCACTAATTGTAAGCTGTGATCCCTAGGTCTAGCCTGGAATCCACACCCTTGAAGACCTTGTTTCAAGTCTGTTTGTTACTCTGTACAATCATCTGAAATACCGCCCTGTTGTGGTCATATTGCTCACTTCTGCATGTCTCCTGATGATGACTAGAGCAGGCTAGTCGAAACATTGAGACCTTACGAGAAATGCAAACGAAATAGAAGTGCCAAAGTACGAACGATTCTTACATGGAATTTCCGCAAACCGTTCCACATACTTCTGCATTTAATCATCACTTAAATGCCCAAGACAAACAAAACAAGAGAGAGAGGGCGCTATTTAAGACAACATTTGAAATCCTGACTAAACTCAGTCTTGAAATCAAGACTAATGTCATCATCTAAAGAAATATCTCTGCCCGTGACTTATATTGATTAAAATATTGAAAAGACCTAGGGCATGATGTTTATCGTTTAATACTAACCTGCAATAATATTAGCATGTCATTAGCATATCATTTGCATATTATGCAAATAAAACCCATTTCATCGATCGATGACCATTAATTGCACAACAATTAGCTAAATACAACACAATACTAAAGACTTCATAAGTGCATGTAGTGTACAATAACTGCATTAGTAGACGAAAATATAAATTAAAAATAATTCCCCCAAAAATTAGTTTAGTAGCATCAAATATTGCTTCATATTTTTTTTTTTTTATTTTTTTTTTTTACATTTTTCATTAATTTTTGCAAATTTGAAAAGAAATGTTAAAAAATAATATATACTTTACGGAGGCTCACTGTGGCTAGGTATATGGACACTTAACTGCGTTTTAACATTTAACGCCTATTGTTTAAAGCATAGTTACTATAGCAACGGTGGTAATAATAATAATAAAAAAAGGCAATCAATTTTTTTAAAAATAAATGGCTTTAGTATTATTTGACACTAGACTACGCGATACGCTTGCATGCTGGAGCGAGGAACGTTGGTTGACTGGCGGCCAGTCTAAATTTTGCGGACTGAAGTCGAGCCATGGTAAAAATTAACGGCGATAGCTGTAGTCAGTCGTGTAGTGACCACTGGTTCCACGCCGAACTCTGCCACTTTTTGGACACTCCGTTGTCCAGCGCAAAATCCTTCACCGGTTCCAGAAGGGGGAGCAGCAAGTACAAGAACAGCTTCATAACTGTCACTCATAAATTAAGTTCTTGTCCAGCCAACAGCGCCCTCTGCTGTCAACAACAGCGCCCTCTGTTGACAAAAACTGACATCATAAATGCCATTCACCAAGCTGTTGCCAAGGAATTATATCCCATGGTTCAAGTCCAACAGCGCCCTTTGTTGACGACAACTGTCACTCACAAAGTTCTTGTCCAAGCTCGATGTATTCAAGCCTCACTTTAAAGCTTCATGACCTTTGACCTTTGTAATATTAAGGCCCAACTCGTGCTCGGGAATCAATGGCGGAATCTCCATCAGGATCGAGTTTCAAAAACTTCATCCTGTTGTGTCGCTCCGCTAAAACAAAATAGCGCCTTGTTTTTCATCCACAATCGTAAAAAGTTTGTCAAATCTGCATCATCCAACAGATTTGTCTTTCATAACGCAAAAAAAATCAATAAGGAGTTCATTTGTCACAGGAAGAACAAGGAGAATGGTTTGATTTCAGGCTGTTGCTATGACGACCATTTATAGCGCCCTCTGTTGACTGCAACTGACATCATATCTCTTGTGCAGTGTTCAACGTATTAGAAATCAAAATAACCAAAATCAGTCCAATGCTGAAATTACACAAAATAATGTTTTTCCTCGCTTTCGCGTTTCCGCGTTTTCACGATGATTTCTCCCACAAAAAACTGTATCTCTGGTAGAAAAAAATGTGTAAACTTCATAAAAGTTGACAACGGAAAAGTTCTGACGCCGTGTTTAATCTCCAGCGCCAGCATGACTGACCAGCACGCTACGTTAACGTCAGGGTGATTACTGTTGATGCTTTGCTATGGTGATTACAAAGATGCTGCATATTATCCTTAACAACGACAACGATGGCACAAGATGGCTCTAAGCAAAAATTAACAGCAAACTCAACTATTACGAGGAAGCATTATTGTCGCAAGCACAAATTCAAGATTATTTCGTCCGCCAATCCACAGCGAGCGAGCGAGCGGTCACGTGACCTGGTCACATGATTTAATCGTCGTTCCCGTCTCCGATGTCGATCAGGAGGCCGCTGTCATCGCCTTCCAGGGGTTTGACGTCATTAGCATCCTCATTTGCATATTCATTAGCGTCGTCATCTTGAGACTGGATGGCGGCTGCTCTGGCGGCTTTTATTTCCCACGATGCAATGTCCTGTCCCGGTGCAGTCTGGGTAAACAATTTTTACAAAATATTCAATAGAAAAGAATTACTGATCAAATAATAGTTTTCTAGAGATCGTTACTCATGGGGTTGATTTCACCAAACTCATCGTAACTAAGTATCAATCATAGGACTTGTGATGCATTGCAGTCCTACATAGGATACAATGGGTTATCCTTTGTAACTCGAGTTACGATCGATCGTAGGGCTTCATGAAATCTCGGACTCGGTCTTGGACTCAGACTGACCGGACTCGGGCACAGCACTGCTTTGAACTTCCAGCCTTGATATGCACTGGGAAAGATGTTTTGTGAAAATGACAGAACTGTTTTTCTATAAAGTAATCATACCTCGATTTGAACTAGAGGATCCTCGGCATGAGCAGTCTCCTCGCTCTCAGGGGAGGTGGCAACCTCCACCTCAAAGCCGTTTTCCTCTGTGTGTCCGTTGACGACTTGTTCCTCATCTTCCTCTTGGCCATTCATTGCTCCAGTTTCCTCCTCGGGCTCTGGCTCTGCTTCTACTTCAAGATCCACTTGGAGTTCAATCTCTGGTTCCACCTCTAGTTTCACCTCGAGTTCCATCTCTGGTTCCGCCTCTGGTTCCTCCTCTGGTTCTGCCTCTGGTTCCGCCTCTGGTTCCGGTTCTTCTACCTGGTCAGCTTTGTCGCCAGCGGGTTCTTCCACGTTGTCTTCGTCATCGACATAATAAGCAGACAGCCTCTTGGGAGAGAGTTCCTCTTTCGCTACTCGGTTCTCAGCGTGGACAATGTCTCCGGCTTCCCACTGAGCTTTGAGGGAGCTTGCCCCGACGGCCATCTCTGTGATGTCGGAGGATTCTCGTACTAGATCCTCTCGCACCTCTGGTTTGCTCTCAGCGACCTGGCCTTCCCCTCTCAACTCAGCTTTGATGTCGATGACCGGCTTCTCAGGAGCGGTCTCCACTTCCCCCTTCTCCCAGCGGTCTTTCAGAGAGCGGGAGGCTCCGCTCTGAATGTTCATGGGTTCGTCACGGACGGAGGTCTCCCGTACGATGTCCGTACGGACTTCAGGTTCGTTCTCCACAACGCCTTCTGTGGAGGGAGCAAGCTGATCTAAGGACTTCGGGGAGCGCTCAAGAGGAGCTCTCGGCCTCTCTTCAACGTTGTGAACCTCTCCTTTCTCAAATAAGCTCCTCAAGTTGCGAGCAGCACCTCTCTTGATGCCTGGATCCTCCTCACCAGCTCCGCTTCTCACAACGTCGTCTCGCTGGACAGGGGTGTTCTCGGAGACACCATGATCGACCACATCCTCCTCCTCTTCCTCAGCTCTTGGCGAGATCTCAAACTTCTCTTTTGGCTTCTCCTCGATGTTGGAGACGTTCCCTTGCTCGAATCGAGCCCGGAGTGACCGCGCTCCGCCCATCTTGAAGAAGGGATCGTCCATCTTGTCAGAGGACCTCACGATATCTTCCCGGACCACTGGAGTGCTTTCAGAAACCCCTTTTTCCGCATCACCAGGGTTGTAGTCGTCAAGAGAGCGGACTTCAATCATCGGCTTGACGGGGGTGGTTTCGATGTTGCTCACTACTCCCTTTTCGAAGCGATCTTTGATGGAGCGGATGCCGCCGGAGAAGGCTTTCACCTCATCGGCTTTGTCTTCAGACCTCACGACGTCTTCGTTCCTCACCGGGGTGCTCTCAGCCACCTGACCAGCGCTCTCCTGGACCTCCGCCTCTTTGGCTGCTCGGATCTCCTCCTGGAAGTTGAAGGATTTGGCCGGCGAAGACCCGGCGGCCTCTCCCTTCTCAAACTGCTCGCGAAACGATTTCATGGCAGCGAGTGACGTCTGCTCCTCAACAACATCACTTGATCGGACAACATCGGTTCTCAGTACTGGTTCGCTCTCTGAAAAAAAAATAACGCAAACCCACACTTTCAGAAATAGAAAACTCTATCCCAGAAACTCCTTTCAATACAAGATCTTTATTAAAATGCTTGGAGTCAGTAGGGCCTGACGCATTTCAATCCTCGCATTAAGATCGATTATAAGGCGTCCACGTGATGGGGATGCTGAGATGGGGATTGGTCGCATGGCTGCCTGGGGAATGGCCATCAGAAGACCAAAGGAGTACCGCTGGAAGGTAGATGCGGCAACGCGCTGTAGCGGGGCATGCTCGAACTGATTGATTGATTGTAGGGCTTTGTGAAATCGACCCCAGTTTGTATACACCAATCCGACAGCACAATAAACCATCCGCCATTACTGCAGTGTCTCCGCCAAAATAATTTTACGCTCCGATCCACCACACTCTGTATTTGCAGGGTGTACGTCCCATGATTAGGGGACGTACACCCTGCAATATAGAGTGCGACGGACGTAATTTATTTTGTTGCCGGACAAAAGGCGGCGGGGACACTGCAGTAATGGTGGATGTTTCCTACCTCCATGGTCGCGCCGTCAGATCGGTGTATAGATCAGTGATGGACCTGTCATAAATTTCAACAAGATACCGTAGTGCGAAAAAGAATGGACTATAGAGGGCCTCCTTCTTGGTCACTCACCTGGTGTGGACTGGTCAAGGTTCTGGCTGGTTCTAGTGATGGTCTCCCGGTCAAAGGTTTTCTTGACCTTCACGTTGCTGACAGGACCCTTCTCAAACTGCTCCTTGATGGATTTCGCGCTTTCAAAGTGCTGTGTTTCTTCCTCGCTGCTAATTAATGAAAAAAAAACCCGACAAATTCAACACATTGATAAAATGGTGAAACAAGAACTTAATGAGAGTCAGAGACAACTCAGGATAGCCGTCTTGTGGTAAAAGGGAAGATATCAAGCCAAACTACAATACTGGTTTGGTCTAGTTTGGAAAGCTTGGCCAGGCCTGGGCCTTCAGGCCTGAAATCCTCCTCTTGTCAGTCCTGAACTTCACTACAGTAGAGCTGCTTCAAATCAATCAAGCCTGGCTTCTGGATACTGTACTGTCCACGATGTGGACTCAATCTGTCAATCAGGTTTATAGTGCCAACTATGATCCAGGGCATAGCAGGGGCTTGAAGTTGATAGTTCAAGGCTTGGGAGTACAGAAGCCCAAGAGCCCAGGCAAAGACCAGACCTGGCCAGGCTTTCAAACTATGATCCAGGACACAGCAGGGGCTTGAAGTTGATAGTTCAAGGCTTGGGAGTACAGAAGCCCAAGAGCCCAGGCAAAGACCAGACTGGGTCTGACCAATACAAAATTTTCTCTCCCTGAGAAAGATTCTTACATACCTCTCCGTTGGACCATCACCTTCTTCATATCCATTCTCTGGAAAAGAAAGAACAAAAAGCAGGACGGTAAAAGTAAAAAACTGCGACAATTCTTTGGAGACGACTTTCAAGCAGGAGCTGCTGGTAAGAATGCACACTTGTACAAACCTTGTCAAAATGGCTGCCGCATCACCATGGCAACATACAGAAATCTCAACATTCGGAGTCTTTCACAAATGACTCTGCGAAATTTTAACCTTCAACCGACAGCCTCATGGAAAGCAGAGTGCTTTATATTTAACAAGATTTTGAATTTGCTTCAAATTTGACGAGAACTTAATTTTTTTTGGGTCGGTTTTTACAAAAGACAATGGCTGGCCGTAAATGAACATCAATCTTAGGCTGTGTCTGAAACAGGCTTCCAGAGCTACGGCTAGGTCTGTTGTCTAGGTGTCTCTGCATATTTCCAATGGAGTGAAGACCTAGACCTAACTCTAGACAACAGATTCGGATGCAGCCTTAGTTGCCGAGTAAGGTTTGATGTCACAATAGAGTTGATATTGACAACGTATCTAGAACATAAATTGTAAAAGACTTCTGAAATTGATCCGACAGTAAGCTGAAAAGAAAGAGAGAATTAGCAAGTTAGTCAGTGAGAGAGAACATTTACAGCAATATCAACAAACAAATAAACAAACGGACAAACAGAAGAAACATCCTACAAACAAAAGACAAACAAACACATAAGTACAAACCAACATACACACAAATAGCCCGACAGACAGACAGACAGACGGCCCCACATACATCAACCTAAATCAGAAAAAAAAACTCATGTAAAGCTTCCAGAAATTTACTCTCATCGGTCCTTCTCAGGACCAAAAAAGAGTGTCATTCTTCCAAAAAGAGTGTCATACATTACATGGTGTCTCCGCAAGCCTTACTCATTCCAGAAAGCCTTTGTTTCCAGAAACTGATAAGAACATGTAAACTACTTCCTGAATATTTGTTTCTACAAGTTCCAAACCATAAATATAACAACCCCCAACTTAAAAAACAACAACAAAATTTCAACTTCAAATAAAAGTGAACAATTCAAGTAAAACCTACCTCTATAAACGCCTACTTTTCTTGAACAAAAGTGGTTGCCAGGAAACCATGACAACAGTGAGATACCCCTGCCCCAACAACAAAAAAGAAAATCCCTAAAACCCAACAAAACAAAAGATCACTCCTCCCCAAATAAAAATTCTTTTCAAATCATTTAAATATCGCCATCACGCGCACGCAAGTCTAGTGTATAGTGCGACAAAACTTTGTTGACCGTTATAGCAATTTAAACGTTGGACAAAGTTGTTACAATCCAAAACAGTCTTGGAAAAGAGCTTTCCAACGGTATGTACCACTTGGGGTGCTATCTTCCTCTGTCTGTTGAAACCTGAGACAATTCAGGAGATTTAGAATGGATAAGTCAACAGAATGTTGCCTTTGAATAGCTGGACAGGCTGATGACACCTGGTGACTTTTTCCACTCGCTTCGTGAAATCTGGGTCATGTGATGAGAGTGTGCTTGGATACGATCGTCATGGTGACGTATGAGTGGGAAAAGGGTGAAGTATTATGGGATAGCAGAAGGTGGACACTCATTAATTTGTGGAAAAAAAAACAAAAGAGGGGAAAACAGTGATTAAAAATGCAGAAATGAAATGAAAATGACGACAAGAACTACACAAAGTTTTAATGATCAAGAAAAGCAACAAGGATTTATTAATCAATAAACAATGAATTACGAAACTGACAACTAATGAACATATTTTGTGCGTGTAACCATGGCAATGTGCTTTCATGAAAATGGGCAAGACCAGTTGTGACAAGGAAACAAAACTAATAGCTACAAACACATGGTAAAAGGCACTGTAACTTTATATGGGGGCTTGATGGCCCAACTTAGTCCAAGTCCAAATAATGTGCCATAGGGATACTGCACAGTGTGGTATTTTGAAGGACACAGGACTGTAGAGCCCAGGCAATGTAACTTTATATGGGGGCTTGATGGCCCAACTTGGTCCAAGTCCAAATAATGTGCCATAGGGATACTGCACAGTGTGGTATTTTGAAGGACACAGGACTGTAGAGCCCAGGCACTGTAACTTCATATGGGGCTTGATGACCCAACTTGGTCCAAGTCCAAAGAATTTGACCTATGGTGATTGTATTCTAAATATTGAAATAATGCCAGAAGCCATCTTGAATAGATATCTCCGTGGCAACCAGAACCCATGAACCAATCAGAACTGGTGAACAAGCCCAATTGAACGCACAATGCAGAAAAAACACTCATGAAGGATAATTATTTTAGAAAAGGGTGACAGAAAGTACAAAATGAAAACACAAATTATACAAAGTTTCTTCAAAATACAACAATATTATGTATTAAACTGTGGAGCATTAAATCTCTGTACAGTACAACCTTGTACCCAAACTGAATGAACGTGTGAGCAAAGCTATGACTGATATACTGCAAGCCAGGGGTGAGATCTGACTTTAGAGAACATCTGCGATCAGGATCGAGGTTGACTGATTTTTGCTACAGCTTCTTATAACTTCGCTTACGTTAGCAGACTTTTTTGGTTACGGTTTGCGTATTTCACGGGAGAGTTTTCTTTTTGGTAACGGTAAGCAAGGCTTTACTGCAGGGTGCACATGACAGCGCGTTAGCAGAAAATTATCAGTTACCCTAGAAATTCTTCGCTAGTCGAAAATCTTGCTTACAGATTCCATAAAATATATTTCACGCTTAGCAGTGCCCATAAGCACAAAAATAGGCCGTAACGGATTCCATGAAATTGGGATCAGTACCCAAGATAATCAATTTTTTTTCCCACATGAATATTTCGTCGGACAACTTTCACGGAATGATTGAGAGTGAATTAATAGTCAACTCCGAAGCCGGCGCCAAAGATGGTTTTGGCATTTCTCGCTTAATACTCGGCTAGCGTAGAATTTCGGCGCTAACCCTGTAAGCAGAAATTGAGGATCATAAGCAGAAAATTCTGTGGTAATCAGAAATGCAACATTGGTCCTGAAACCATCCTACCATATCTTCAAAAACATCTTTTAATATCATCGGTTGTCACTTATAACCGCTCAAGCCGTGATCATACCCAAGGATGTTTTTCGAGCATGATGCGACGGAGCCTCAGTGACTCACTAGATACATATTTTCAACATCTGTTTTTGTCATCATCAATCAGACGTGGTCGGACACGAGAATTCAATTTCTACTTTTCTCCAAATCTGCTTCAGTGCGATCTGTACAAGGCTGCAGAGACTTAATGCTCCAATAAATTTTTAATTTAGACCAAAAAAGAAATTTCTTTTAAATTAAGTGATGGGAGCTTACAATATAATTGGTCTGACACTGAAAAAATAATAATAACTAGCGGAAAGTTGTCTGGTGTTATTAAAACATGGGTTCGGTTTTTTTTTTAAGGTCGGCATTTTTGGGAGGTTTAAGCTGTGATTCCATTCAAATTCTATCAAACTCAGATATTAATAGTACTGGAACAAGCTTGGGAAAGAGTTTTCCAAGGTTCTGACACAAGAGGGCGCTATTTCACCCGACTGTTGACTTTTATAATCTCCTGAATTGTCTCAGGTTTCAACAGACAGAGGAAGATAACACCCCAAGTGTCGCATACCGTTGGAAAGCTCTTTTCAAGCTCGTTCCAGTCTGAGATATGATTCAAATTTTTGGACATGTTCCACTTTTAGCATATTTTGTTTTATGCTACTTGCCAATTTTTGTTTTAAAACAGAAGTCAGGAATTTAGAATGTCAAGGACAATTCAAAATAACACGAGTATCGATTTCCAAAAAATAACAGATTACCTCCAAAAATGACAAAAAACAAACGATTATGCATCATAATAATCTACAAACTACATTTTTAAGTCAAGTAAACAATAATCAACAAAATATTTCGAATTTTTAAGGGTTCCCTATTTAATAGACACATCCCGTCATTTAAACAGCTTTTAGTTTAGTTTAAATGGCTAAATATTAAAATGCTGCTCAGAAGTGGGATTTTGTCGCCGGCCAGAAAGAAATTCTGTCTTAGGGTGGGGAGACGGTGAGATGGTCCCTGAAATCGCCAAGGCAACAGTTTTGGATCAATCAATGATACAATTAAACATGTAGCATAGAAATATCAGGGACAACCACTGACAAAAAAAAAATTATGTTTCTCCTTCAAGTTTGAATTTGACAGTAATTTCAGTGCAATTTCCAGACTTTTCATTTCAGAGTTTCAAAACCAAAAATGTCATATTTTGCTACTGATTCAAACATCATTTCATTGATTTTTTTTTAAAGGAAACCCCAGGTATTGTTTTGAGGTGAAATACAATTCTGGAGAAACAATTTTTTTTTTCAATCCAATCGAAAAATTCCTGCTTAATAATATGTAAATATTCAATTTAATAGGTGACAGAATTCCACCTTTTTTGGTGATTAAAATGAAGATTGATGCTTTTTTTCAGGCAATTTCATGCTACGGCTGAAACAAATGATGCAAATTTTGTCTTTATTTGGCTGAAAATAAAGAGTTAGACAAAGCATTGATGCCTGACTGATCTTGGCTGGTAAACGGATCAAATTGTGCAGTCACTGAATATCTGGAGTGGATACCAGTCACTTCAAGTTCAAAGTTTATAACTGACCAATCAGTCAATCGAATGCCAATAATGGCTGGTCAACATATCAAATTGTGTTGTCATTGCATATCAAGACTAGGTACCAGTCGCTTGAAGTTCAAAGTTCATAACTGACCAATCAGTCAATCGGATGCAAATTTGGCTGGTTAACATACCAAATTGTGCAGTAACTGCATATCAGGACTGGGCACCAGGCAAACTTCAAGTTCAGAGTTCATAACTGACCAATCAAAAGATTGGATGACATAAGTATGCAAATGAGGAATTGTTTCAATACATTATAGCACTTTTTGTGTAGGGTGCTCAACTAAAAACTGTTACAAATCACACATGTTTTCATCTTTATACCAGAGAAGCATTTTTGGGGGTGGGTGGTGGTCGGGAGGGGGTGGGGGTAGGTGAGATTTGAAGTCAGAATCTTTGATCAGCAGGCAGGCAGCATTGCTAAGCTTATTATATCGTTAAGCGAAATAAAAAAAGCCCGAAAGCCAGGCCACTATATCAAATACCATCAGGTTAAAGGTTAAACTAGTAACCATGGTAATATGCTAATCATATATTTGACCTTTGACACGAACCCCAAAGCGGCAGGCATTTTAATATCTAGTAGACAAATGACAAATTATTACGTAATCCTTCAAACATGATTATATAATTAGATTAATTAACTTTATGCAGAAAAATTAGTCAAATATGCAAATGAGACATAACAGCTTTAATTAATAATTAAATAATTCTATACTCATTTAATGATTTTTAGATAATTTTTTTTTTTAAGACACTTTAAAGAAAAATGATAATGGTTGTTATTAAACACTCTGGACTGAGGTTGGTATTAAAATGAAATTTCAGGCACTGCAATTTAATTCCAAATTTGATAAAAAAAAAAAAACGATCAAGATTGTCACGTTATGCTACAAGTTACACCAACATCGGTCTGGGTATCGAATATGCACACTCATAAAAACTGAGTCTTTTAGATTTTTTATAAATACGAAAAGCCTAATTTTGTTCGGAATTGTTACTATGGCAACTAGAAGATTCATTCTTTAAGCTAGTAATCTGAATATTATCATACAAATACGGAATTATTTTAGTGCATACCTACGTGCATTAGTATTTGCAGCTACAAAATGTCGCGTTTTTTAATAAAAACTCTAAATATTATTTTATTATATAGAAGCAGCTATTATCTTTAACTTCAAAAGAATGTTCTGAGTTTATTTTGTTCTCACGATAAAAAAACAACATTTTATTCTCAAATCTAGTTATTATAGAAATTTATCAAATTCTGTCTAGAAATCTGCGTAGAACGTTTGGTTGATACATTTTGCTTTTCATCTGCAAGCAATTTTGCACGACAATTTGACATTCCTTAAAGTCTTTGTTTGCAAAACAAAAGAGAAAGTAAAGCGAAACAATGCATGCAGGCAAACAAAAGGAAAAAAAACAATAGGAAATAAAAAAGTGTTATTCGCTGTGCAACAAAAACATGTTAATCGGCCAATGCCAGCCATGCATGATGGGAACGAAATGCAAATTAGTATTGTTATGCAAATTAGCAAAGAAAACAGTGACCAATCATAATGAAATTCTCACCCTCATCCCTCCCCCCAAAAAACCACAGCAATTTTGTTTGATATCATGAAATTGTGTTTTATAATCGACGAATCTACAAAAGTTTTTCAGCTTTTACCATTTCCCCAACTTTTGGCCACGCCCCCTTTCTGAGCTTGTCCAGTTGACGGGTACCATCAGGGGCCAACCTAGAAGGAATGGTCTCTCACTGGTTACCGACAGCTTTCCCCTGACTTACACACCAGCAGAATATGGCAGGGGACCCCTGATAACCATGGAAACGACTGGTTGTTCACTTATGGTGAGACGGCGACCAACCTCTTTTGCCTTGTTGACGGTTGAGCTGGTTTGACTACAGGAAGCAACTTGGGTTTCACTGGTTACCATTTTGTCTCACTGGCAGAATATGGTAGGGAACCACTGATTACTATGGAAACGACTACGGATGTTCATCCAGGGTTTAGCTGGCGACCGACCTCCTGTAGCTTCGACTTCCCCAAATGGCACAAACAGTTGTTAGTCTTACAGGAACCAGTTGCATCCTACATACTGGTGGGGCACCAGGGAAAAGTGTGCCATGCGTAACACTATGATGCAGCTGACTGGTTGCTGGGAACCGACTATTTGCGGTACCAGTCGAATAGATTCCAACAGGCAGAGGAAGACAAGTGTCATATACCGTTGGAAAGCTCGTTTCCGTCTCGTTTCAGTGAGAGCAAATATTTTACGTTTTGACAAAATTTCTGTTCCATGGTGCAACTGACTCGACATTCCATACAACATCTTCCATATCAGAGTATAGTAGTAATAGTAGTTCTTCGAGCCTTTGATAAAGATCCTGCTTGGATCAAAACGCATCAGGTCCTCCTGACTCCAACCAATAATAGTTCTGATTAGAACCCTACTTGGGTTCTAATAGAACCGGAGATATTTATACTCGATGTTCCCGTCAGCCGGTTTTCCTATTTTCCGTCTTCGAGCAAGACTTGACACTTGATGTCTTGATTTAAGCTTGCGACTCTTCGCTGTTAAACAATTCCGTTGGCAGGCTGCATTCAACATAATCTCCCAGACTCAGGCTTAGCAGGATGACGTACAGTAGCTCAAGGGATGACAGGGGCATTTCCAAAAGAACGAAGAAGTTCCGGCCAGCGTGCTTCGAAACTCTTGCTCAGCTAATAAAGCTTCTTTGTCGTAATCTACAACTCGTACTCTCATTGGTTGTCCCAAGAATCAACTTTCTTACCATTGGACAAAACAAAACTCCTCTCAGCCAATCAGAAAGCTACATTCTGTTTCAACCTGGTAACGACCTCGTGGCAGTTGGAAACGACCTCCCCAGAGTTGCTTGACCCAAAGGTCAACCGGGGTCATTCTAGAGTCTAGACTCTTCCTCCAGCAGTAAAAACTTATAAATTTATACAATTAAGTTATAAGAGTGGGGGCGGGGGAAAGTGATGAATGGGGGAGGGGTAAGGGGAAAGGATTGGGTGTAGTTAAATGACCTTTGACCTTGGATGGGGATGATGCAATAATGACCGATTATTATGTCCCTGCCACGACATGATATATTGTCAACAAAAACGATGTACAATATCAAATGAGCGAATGATGACGCTATCAAAACAGATCTACTTAGCGCTAAAACTCTAGATAACAGCTTATTAAGTTTCAACTCAATTACGGCATGAATTTGGCAATATTTCTTTTTTTTTTCAACACACTGCGGCAAAATTTAACGCAATCATTACGTTATAAAAATACGAACAAAGAAAATTTACTGGGGTGGGATTCGAACATTCAACATCCGGAATTCCATACCAGCTGCTCTACCAAATGAGTTTTCCAGTTGGTGGTTTCGGAAGTGCAAATTATCTTTGTTCGTTACGCATTAGCAAACGAACTAGTACATACATGTACGTACAGTACCATGGACACGGTACATGTTTGTACATGTACATCGTACATGTACACAAGACGATGACACCATCACACAAATCGTACAAACTCCCCCACCCCCCAGGTCAAAAAGCCTGCTTATCTTTTTATTTTTATTCCATGCGTAACAAAATAACAATCGTTTTGATTTGGACCCAAAACTCTGACTTTAAACTACCATTCTACTAAACCAATCCTTAACAACCCCTTTAAATTAATCTGTAGTATATAACTACTTTTTTAAACCCATCCAAAACTGCCCCTTTAATCATTTCCCCTTAGCAACTGAAGTTCACTGCCCTCCCGTTTAGCGTTCTTATGGAGGTGCAGGATACCGGCTATTTGGCATTTTGCCAAACAAAAACAAGAAATGGATCTCGGCTGGCAAAACATTATCAGATCAGGAAACGATTTTAAAAAAAATAAAAAAATATGCAATTCATGAGCCCAAAATTTCGCAGTAAGAATGGCACACGACATAAAATCTGTAGAAACCTAACCAGGATATAAAACAATTTTCTTCCAAAAAAACAAAAAAGAAAAAAAATAAAGAAATAAAGAAATAAAACAACAAAAAAGAAAAATCACGTGGGGCAGAAACGAATATAAATCAAAAACAAACACACAACAAGGAGCACAAAAAAAAAATGAACGTAAAAAAAAAGCAAACAAAATCAGAGCAGAAACAGTGCAGAAAAGTCAAATCACATTGCTGTCGGTTTTTTAAAGACGAAACAAATTTTAAAAATGAAGATGTGGAATTAGTTATTGGACTTCTGAAATGGAAGGAAAAAATGGCAACCAATTGTAAGAGTTAAATGACCCAAAAGTACAAAAAAAATAATAAATTTCAAAAAATAATAAAAAGTGAAAAAATGGTGACCTTTGACATTACCCATAAGCCCTAGCTACGTAGAGCTTTTCACTAAGTTAAAAATGTCCATAGAGGGCGCTATGTAACCTGTATTTTTTTGCAAGTTTTTGCAAGTCATGAAAATGCCTCAACAAAATGAATTAAAAGTTCATTGATGAGCTTAAGGCAACATCGACGATCCTTGTGAAACGCCAAAATGATTGAGGAGGGATACCAAAACGTTTCCTCTGCGTCTCCCTCAAAATTAGGTCGGCAAATTTGGTCCCAAAGAAAGCATATAGGGATAGTTATCAGTACAAATCTTTAATACAGGATTGTCATCATAAATAGCGCCCTCTACAAATACATATAAAATCATGTGACTATGACATCATTGTCATGTGACCTTGAACCAATGGAATGCGTCGATCAGTGTTTTAGTCGTTTTTGATTGGTAGATGAAAAGTTTTAAATTTTGGGGTGTTAATGAACCATTATGTACATGTCCCATTTTTAATACTAAAAAGTGTTTCGTTTTGTTATTCTTTTGTAATTGCATCAATAAAAAAGTAGAAAAACAAGCAAACCTTTGTCCTGTGTACAAATATTATGCATAACTTCGTGATTTTATCAAAAATGGCTAAAAACCCAACTTTGTTCAGAAAGTTTTAGTTAAACCCTGGTTATACACTATAAAAAAGCCCTAAGAAAATAAATTGTTCAAAACTGCATACAACTATGTTTTAACCTCAGTGTTTTTGCTCGTTCTATTTTGTTTTCAAACTTTCATTTGCATAGATACAAACTGCATAAAATCCAAACTACATAAAGACCATTGCTAAATGCATCAATTTGTTCAAAGTTTCCTAAAAAAACTAAAATGTTCCCTGCATAAATCAACTCTTGGCATTTGAGCTACCAGTGTTCAAAAAGTCTGTGAAAGGCAAACCTAATTTGCATATTATCTATCTCCAGACCAAATCATTCATATTCATAATTTGAACTACCTGTTTGCAAAACCACAAAAATCAGCAAAAAGACTAACCCACTAAAAAAAAACCTAAGTATGTGATAAAAATAAAATGTTCCATGAAACTAATAACCCTGTCTTTCCTAACTTACGTTTCAATCTAAAAAAGAATCTGTTGGATTGGAATCTAATCTGTTGGATCTTGTAGGGTTTAAAATGATTTAGGATTAGAGCAATTATTTTCCGCTCTTCCCAGCGAGTGAGCGTAGCAACACACAGTTTATACATGTAATACGGAGAAGTTTAAATATTAGAATGAATCAAGCCCCATCCTTTCTCAAAGCCGTTTGACGTTCCTAAATTTTTAGCATTCTTTGAATGGTTACCGATTAAACAAGCCTGCAAATAAACTGACAAAAATTTGCCTTTTATAACCATTTTCTGCCACCAAAAAATACCTAAGGCAACCATTATCAAAACAGAACTACCAAAATAACCCAACGAAAGTTTTCAACGAAAGTGCATATTTGTGGCGAAAAAAAAAACCAAAAGAAAATAATAGATATTTTTATATAATGCTGCAATGGAAAATACTGAGAAATATAATATTTTATAAAAGCTTTTTTTTTTGGAAAAAAAATGCGGGACAAAATAAAATAATTCTTGGTGGTATATAAGCTTATGAAGAAGCCGTAACAAAATACTTGCAAAATAATATTTGTCGTAAATGGGGAAAAATTTAATAAAAATATTTTTGTCTTTTTTAAAACCCGTGAAATACTGCATGTGTGTTCATGGTGGGTATTCATGCATTGGCACAACTGTGCATTAAACCAGATAAGCTAAACTAGGTTAAAATGGTTGTGATGGTTTAACCACAACTAACTAGGTTTAATAAAACCGGATTAGCTACATTAATCAGAGCTTCAGAAAATATTTTTTTAAATAGTCTGGGACAGTTTAAATACTTAACTTATTAAGACCCAAATTTATCACGAAGATCATAATTATGTAAATTAGTAATAATATTAATAATTATTTATCAATTATAATGATTAGTTATTTATATGTAAATTAGTTATTCATATGTAAATTATCAAAGCTTAATCCTTGTAGAACTCGTAATAAAGATAAACTTTTAGGTCCAATTTCAACTTTTAAACAAATTGTGTACCACATGGCCAAAAAAAAAAAAAAAAAAAATGTTGGCATTTTGAGCAATGCTGGTTGCTATGGAAACACAGCCCAGAACTTTTCAGTAATTCACGCAGCACCATTTCTTTTATTGGAGTTGCATAAACGTCTGGGATTGCTCATATGTGATTGGTCAATTCAAATACCTAAGATTGAACTTCCAATGCAAGCCAATCTTTAATGGTTGCTATGGACAGCGTGATGTCACCGTGGAAGTTACCACGGCAACAAGAGGCAAATTCTTTCCGACAGCCATTTTTCAAAAAATTTCAAAAATAATTTCAAATTCAAAATTTAAATTTATGTCTGAACGGTCTCAAATTTACCACTTCGCATAATTATCGTCCAATCTGTGAAAATACTGAGTCATACCACATGAACATCCCTGTCCAGCCAAAAAAAAAAAAAAAACCTAAAAATATCTTTCTTTTTTTTCCTTAAACGCCTTTCATGAAAACTGTCTAAGTTCTACGGGTACCTGAATCGGTCTTGGCCCACATGGCTTTCCTGGATTCCCTGCCGAAGCCCTCGTCATAGTTACCCTTTAGTGTAAAGAGTTGTTTGAAGTGTGGCTTGCAGTAGAGGTTCTGATTGGACTGAGCGTAGCTGCCCAGGCTGAAACGGAATTTGGTAGAAGATCGAGGAAGATTTGGCGTTAGCATCATTCGTAAGCTCAGAGAAGATTACAACTTAAAGGTAGTATCATACAATTTTTTGTTTTTATCAAAGACATACAGATTCATGGGCAACAATATCAAGACAGATACAGTAACAGTCATCTGTGAAATTTCAGTCCCATACGGTGCCCACTTTTTGAGAAAATAGTGAAAATCGACCAAAGTATCTATAAGTCTTTTCTCTTTTATTTTTGATCTTTTTGATCTTTAAAAGATCAAAAATAATTTTGGTCACTGGTTCTACTCTTTTCTGGATAAATACAGCATTTCAGGCGGAAATATTTTAACAGTATGTTTCTACCATCACCATCTTTATACCCTGTGAGTTATAGGTAAATCTGCGAAGATTTCTATTTCGGTATGCTACCAAAGTATGATACTGCCTTTAAGAACATTGCAATAAAAGTATATAAAAACTCGCATCCCCAAGAAAAAGTTGACACAGTATTCATGACATATAGTTCCAAACAGACAACCTTACAGACAGACAGACAAAGACTACGACCAACAGACAAGCCTTACCTAAGGCACCGGTTGCATACTTGACAACGGAAACACGTCTTGTGGTACGACACGTTGTCCGCAGTAATTTTCTCCATAGGGTAGACTGTTTTGTTGCAGACGATACAGATAGAATTGTTGGTCTTGATAGAGGACGACTGTTTCTGCAAAAGTGAAAAAAAAATTAAATTGAAAATTAAATTCAGTCATGAATATTAAATGATTTTGGTCGGGAAATAGATAATATGCAAATTGGGCTTGCCCTTCACCGACGTGGATGAGCACTGTATACTCAGTGCTTGTGAGAACACGTGAAAAAATCACATGCTGGCTCAGGTGGGATTCGAACCCATGACCTCCTTCTTACTAAAAGCAGTTAAAATCACATGAACATTTGGTTGGTAATCCTGTTTGATCAAGGAAGACTTGTCATGCTTAAGCAAATTTTGTGCTTTTTTGCAAATTTGTGTGACTTGAAACAAGTCTAATGACGGTCTGACACCCGATGTCATCCTCCTCCAATCCAATGACAACTCATAGATAGTCAGCGTAATTGATGGCTTCCTAATTGTATTTCCAGTCAATTCTGCTGAGACATGAGATGAGCAATCTGTTACAACATCGTTTAATCGTACACGGAAAGACGATGATCACCAATTAAGTAAACGTATTGTCTAAAATTTAAAGGGTTCCTGTCCAGTCTTTTTTCAATCACGTCCGTCAAGTTCATTTAAATACAAAAACGAAACCGAAACCATACCCTGTATCCTGGATTTAAAACAACATAGGGTTGTTGCCTAAGACAATGACTATTCATACATTTCATTTCGGAGTTAGGAGGGTCTGACGTTTCGATCCTAGCAGGATCTTTCTCAAAAGGTGCTCAGAGTTTAATAGAAGGGCCCGACGCATTTTTATCCTAGCAGGATCTTTCTCAAAGGCTGCTCATCAGAGTTAGGAGGGCCTGATGTTTCGATCCTAGCATGATCTTTCTCAAACATGTCAAAGGCTGCTCAGAGTTTATAGGAGAGCCTGACGTTTCAATCCTAGCAGGATCTTTCTCAAAGCTCATGGGCGTCTTTAATCCCCAGCCTTGAACTATCAACTTTGTGTCCTGGATCATACATGTACATGTAGTTGGTACTATAAACCTGATTGACAGATTGAGTCCACATTGATCATGGACAGTATCCAGAAGCCAGGCTTGATTGATTTTAAGCAGCTCTATTGTAGTGAAGTTCAAGGCTGACAAGAGGAGGATTTCAGGCCCAAATTCCCAAGCCGAGCCAGGCTTTTCAATTGCTGAGCCTGACCAGTACTACAATTTCTGTCCCTTAATACTTAAATATTAGTTAAAATCCAGAGATTTCTCACATAACGGCCAGTGGGTAGGTAACAAATGCACCGTTTGGGACCATTTTTGTCCTCTCACAAATTTAGACCAAGTTCTGGTGACTCTATTCAGTACCCACTGTAATTCTGCAACTCCCTCAACATATGGCACAGATTATAGGGATAGTTGTCCATACATGAGAGCACATACATGTGTGATTTTTTGTCAGGGACCGGACAAAGGAATTGTCTGTTTTGAAGCAGAATTTAACCTTGGGAGGAAGTTGTAACAGATTTGCAATCTTTTTTGGTGGGAAAAGACATGTAGGGTACATTGTAGGCCAACATACATGTACTGTACATCTGGAAAAAATGTCAGTCAAGTACGTCATTTCCTTTAAAGGTAATATCATACTTTGGTTTTTGTCAAAGAAATACAGATTCGTGGGCATAAATATCAAGACAGAAACAGTCATCTGTGAACATTTCAGTCCCATACGGTGCACACTTTTTGAGAAAACAGTGAAAAACGGCCACAGTATTCCTTAAGTCTTTTCTCTTTTATTTTAGGTCATTGTTTTACTAATTTCTGGATAAATACACCATTTCAGTCGGAAACATTTCAACGGTATGTTTCTACCACCACCATCTTCATACCCTGTGAGTTATAGGTAAATCTGTGAAAATTTCTGTTTTGGTGTCTTACCAAAGTATGATTCTACCTTTAAATCTTTTCTCTTTTATTTTCGATCTTTAAAAGATCACAAATAATTTTGGGTAACTAGTTTTACTCTTTTCTGGATAAATACAGCATTTCAGGCAGTAAGATTTTAACGGTATCTTTCTACCATCACTGGTCTTTATACCCTGTACGTTATAGGTAAATCTGTGAAGATTTCTGTTTTGGTATGCTACCCGAAGTATGAGTGGTACCAGCATACATGTATTTGCATGCATGTGACCACATAATGTATGTAGGTCCGTTTTTCATTTGTGCAACAAGCCTGACACACACACATAATTATAATGAAAGTGAAATGAAATCGGATTCAAAGCCAGTTTCCATGGCAACAAAAATGAATTCAGCGATATTTAAAGGCACTGTACAATAACTTTCAGGGCATGGAGATAGTTCCGGTAGAAACATATCGTTAAAATATTTCCACCTGAAATGGTAGGCCTATATTTTATCCAGAAATGAGTCAAACAAAGACCGAAAACAGTTTCGATCTCGGGGTAAGATCAAAACCATTCATTATTGGTTTATAAGAAAAAATGTATTTTACTGTTTTCTCGTGACTCAGATCATGTCCGATTGAGCTCAAAGTTCCACAGGTTTATCATTTCATGTACATGTCTGATCAAACAAAGTGTTGCTAACCAACATGGCAGGATGCACAGATATCGTCCATTATAGTGGTAATTCTTTATAGTGATTTAAAGAACCATATTCGGAGTGCATTGTACACACATATTTGGGAGCCAAGGATGATGTTCAGTATAGCCAAATGTTCGGTATAGCGGTGTTTGTTATAGTGACGTTCGAATGTAATACCGCAATAGTGACCTATGTACACACTGACCAATAGAAGGATGTGTAGCACTTCATAACGTGGTTGAAATTACAGACTTTATCTAAAAGTAAAAACATCCTTCCTCCATAGCTGTTTGTTTGCCAGTATCTAAGGAAATTCAGAGCGATAATGAATTCGGCATATCCTTCTGCGGTTGTCAATTGTCACTTAACCACAGCTAATGATAGGTAATGAGCGGATGTTAGACAAAAAAACAAGTTGGTTCCTTGAAAAAAAGACGTCACTTTTCAAACCATAGTTGGGTTGGAAGCTGTCGTTTGAACATACACCGCAGCCAAAAATAGGTAGGGGTTCGGATGTTATACTCAAGCCTTGAATTTAACGGAGGCCACGGAGGTCATGGCCTTCGTTGCCCTGGTTCTTGGCCTTGGTGTCCCCTTCAAATGTTTCCATAGACATTATGATTTACCAATGGAAGTGCCCCTTGCAATGGAAAAGTGGCCTTGCCCCTTTCAGAACCAAATTCAAGGCCTGTGTACTGAGCTAGCCAAACCAAGCCAGTCGTAATCATTGAATTTACAGTCCTGTTAATACGCAGCAATGTCAACAAATGAAATGTTGCAAAATTTGTTGTTTTCAGATGTGAATTCCCTATCGTTTCGAGGATGGACTGAGTTTGATGAATGGCGTTGATGCGCTGATGCGTGAAAGCACAGTCGGTCCAAACATGGTGTATTCTCATTTGCATTTTGCAACATTTCACTTCTGACTTTGCCCATTATTCAGGAGAAATACACATTCCATGATTGCATAATCACAACAGATGGCACATCATTGTAAAGAGAAATAATGAAGCTTTCCAATGATACCAGTTTCACCGTTCACAGATCAATAACAAAAAAGATATCATCCCTCAAACTCAAGTTGCAGAACTTTTTTTGAGTGGTTTAAATTGGTTCATGTTATAACAAGGTTTCTGCACAGACCCTAAAACCTCTTATTAATATGGCTCCGCGCTCGAGCTATTTATAGAATGCACCCTTTATATCGACAGCGATAGTTACCCGGATGTTCGGCCAAATTTCACAATGTTTACGTGTAAGTTAATTGGGTGACGTGTGACTAGTTTGTCCGAACATCCGAATGTGACGTCACGAGTGCGGAACCCTATTAGAAAGATTCAATTTTACGTGTATTTCAGATCCTAGAACTGGTCAAGTCCTTTGAAAATTTGGAAACAAAAAACTTTCTCAACCAAAGCTGAGATGGAATCTTGTTGAGACAGCCCCATAGCCATTCCACCATGAGTAAAATTAGCCACCAAAGCCGACCTCTGACCTCTGACCTCTGACCTGCTTGGCTACATGCAAGAATGTCCTTCAGTCCATAATGTCAGTCAGTGCAAGTGCTAGCATGGAGAGCCTCCATGGCACAACTTACAAGCACACATGTGCACAGACTCTGTGGTCCATGATATCATTGTACAGAGTTCTTTCAATCGCGGAGCTAGCATAAATCTGTGATACATTCTTTGGACATAGGCCAAGATGAGCCGGCGAAACCCATATTAAGTATACAACAGCTGGGCCTACTATTCTTAGCCATCCTTGGAGTACATAATGTACAGACTGCCATACTAAAAATGGATTTGCACTAAGATCTGAACATTAATATGATGTTTTGCATACAGGACATAACTTCATAAGCCCTGTCCGCACTGGACTTTTTATGTCTCCAAACTTCATAGAAAAAGGACAGGGCCCTGCAGGGGTCAATTTCACGGCGCTGCTAGGCACAAAAATTTGCTAAGCATGACATTTCTGTCTTAATAAAAACAGGGTTAACGACCAAATTTTCATGATGCGTTGTGTATCGCTTGTGATTGTTCTTTGGCTGTTGTTCACATGACAATGAACATCAAATGAATTTTTTAACGGTGGTTTGAGTTATTGGGCAAGACAATTTTGTGCTAAGCATAATTTCTGTGCTTAGGCGAAGTAAAAAAAAATACCTGTTTAGCGTCCCCGCCCGCTTCCTTTTTGGATGCCGCCTGCTATTTTTATTTTTTTTGTGTGTGTAAAATCCGAAAAAAAACGTACATTCCGTGATTTTTTCCGCTGAAAAATGAATAAAATCTTCGTTGATAGACTCAATCGTCACTATCACTGTGCTGTGGAAATGGTCTATTCGTACGTGTGGATGCGATCAAGACTAGTATAGTGTGTATGAGCTCACATGCCCCGTGTGTAACATCGTCTCATTGTCCAGTCGCTACGCGATCAATCATGCGTGCTCCACTAGCTGACACGTGAAAAACCCGACTGGTGTGGAGATTACTAAATAAAAACGACTGGAGTTGAGATTACTTTATATTTATTGGGTGCATTCGTTTAGCTTCCCCGGATGGCTGGCAGTTCGTTTTGGGCAATATTAAATATTGCCCAAAACGAACTGCCAGCCATCTTGCCATTTTATTTTGATAAAATGGGCCGGGCGGCCATTTTGGAAAAAAAAAAAAAAAAAAAAAAAGGGCCTCCTCCTTCCTTTTTTCAAAAAGGCAGGACGCTAAACATGTTTTACTTTGCCTTAGCAGCGCCATAAAATTGGCCCCTGGAAAGGGCACCAACATGTAGTCCACAGCAAGGCAGAAACGACTGCCTCTCCATCCATGTCACGAAGAAACCAGTGGCCAATTTCATTTTGCTGCTAAGCACATAAAAATTGCTTAGCACAAAAATGTCTTGCCCAATAAAACAAACCACCATTAATACAAATTCCAATGTTTGATAATCACGGTCAGCGAACAACAGCAAAAGAACAATCACAAGTGATAGACGACGCATAGAAATTTGGTCGTTAATCCTGTTTTTATCAAGACAGAACTTTCATGGTTAGCAAATTTTAAGTGCTAAGCAGGGCCGTGAAATTGACCCCAGTCCCTTACACTAAACATAATTCTGTTGACAATTGTTGATTGAGGTGCATTCCATCCAAGTCCTCGTCTGGGTAAATGAAAAGGTCGCTGCAAATGTTTTCCTTGGTTATGGCATTCAGAAGGACGCTTCCTTACGCCTAAGGACAACGCCAACATGCCACGAGCATACTTCTTAGGGCAAGCAGTCTGGAGGGGCGGTGAGGGGTCCCGCCCCCACAAACAACATCCATGACTTCTTCGGGATATTCCAGGAACTTCTAGCAAACATTTGGTAGCCATTAAGCTACGACTGGCTTTTTAGGAGACCAGTGGAGAATCAGTTACTCACGAGTCGAGTCGTCATGAGTCAAGTACGAGTGATTCAAGCATTTATGGGTCGAGTTACTCAGAAGTCAAGTTACTCAAATACTCATGCGTCAAGTTCTAAGACAATTAATGTAAGAGCCAAGTACTCACAAGTGAAGTTACTCACGGGTTAAGTTACTCGCGGGTTAAGTTACTCAAGATTGAAGTTAAGACTCAGGTTACTCACGATAATACATACTATGTACATAAGCAAATAAAAATCAAGTTACTCACGAACCACCGTAAACACAAGTCAAGTCACTCACAAGTGAAGTTACTCGCCGGTTAAACTACACTTACTAAAGAGTGAAGTAACTCATGACTCGTGTTACTCAAAATAATACTTATTTAGTCAAATACAAATCAAGTTACTCACGAGCCAAGTAAACACAAGTCATTTAAGTCACTGAGGTTAAGTTGAACTCAAGATTGAAGTTACTCGTGTGTCAGATTACTCACGAGTCAAAGCACAAATCAAGTTACTCATGAGTCAAGTAGAGTTACTCAAGTTACTCATGCAGTGATGACTGTCATCGGTCAACTACTCACACATGTCACAACTTCAAGTCATGTACTCACCCATTTCCCATTCCCGTTCTGTTTTGACACCGGCGGAGTTTCCTGCTCCTTGGGTGTGTCATTGATGGGTTTTTCATTGACGGGCGTGTCATTGACGGGTGTGTCATTGACGGGCATGTCGTTGACGGGGCTCTCGCATTGGCCGCTGGCGATGACATCATCGGCCGGTTGCGGCTTAGCAATCTCGGGTGTCTCGACCAAAACATCCCCGGCGGACATATCACAATTCTCAGACATCTTGGTTTGTAAAAAAGTTCCGATATTCCGTATACAAAAGTAGAAAAGAGTTCAAACGCTTCCGCAGTTTCAGGCAAGAGTTGAAGTCAATAAAATTGTCTCTAAATGAGAGGTCAAAGTTCAAAGGGGTCAAAGTTCAAAGACGTTGTAGCTGACTACTTGAGAAAGAGTATTCCAGTACAGATTTAACAAACCAGTTCAGTTACAGCTACTCGGGCTGACCGAACAAAAATCCCCAGTATATCTTTCATGGAATGTCAAAATAACTGCCAGAAGAATGTGGACCAGCAAGAGTTCAAAGGTCGAAGGTCACTCACACACAATAATTATGAAGAAATGTTCTGCCAGAGTCACACAATAAACAGGCTTTGAAAACACAAAATCCTGTCGCCGACGCCAACCGTTGCTAAGCAGAATGTGAGTGGCCCAGAAAATATTCCAGATAAGATATAGTTAAAAGTCAAAACTGTAGATGTTTGTCGTTGCCGTGGTAATCAAAAAGGCGTGCTCACTGTAATATTGACAAGAGAGAGAGAAAAAAATCCACGAGAATGTTGATAAAGCCGCCCGAGAATGCACAAGGAAAAACCAGAGCCCTCAATATTACAACGTGATAAATGGGGAATTACTCCATCAGGCCTTAATTTCTTGTCAAAACAAAAATTCTGCTAGCTGGGAGTTACATGTAGGAGGGCCTGACATTTTAATCCTAGCAGGAAGATTGTTCATGCTATAGGATTGAAACGTCAGGCCCTCCTAACCCCTAACATTTTATATATTTCAGGTCATTATTTTGGTTGATGAGCAGTTTTGCAGTATTTGTACTTGTATTAAAAAAAAATAACTTCATTAAATTTTCAGCATTCAGCTTTTGAGAAAGATCCTGCTAGGATCGAAACGCGTCAGGCCCTCCTCACTCCAAGCATTTGATATATTTTAGGCCATTCTGGCCGATGAGCAGTTTGCAGCAGTTTATTACTTGCATTCATTACAAATTTGGTATTTTGAAAGAAATTTAGCTCATTAAAATTGGACTAGGAATTAATTCCATGCATGTGAAATAAAGCCACTATTCTCGTGGAATCCCAACAATCATTTTTGTCTTCCAAAGCATTTCTCATCTCACCAATTTTGAAAAAATAAATTTATTCCATCTTCACTTAACTCATTGCGAGTCATCTCGCCTTATATGGAGGTTGGTTACAGTTCACATTCTTACAAATACACGAACATAGGGGCCTACATGTACTGAAACTAGCACATCGAGGTTTATATTGATTTTGTGGGTTTTGTCTTCTACCAATACAATGTACACGTAGGCTGGGTTTTGCCAGACTATCGAAGGTTCTATTTAGCACAGATGGTAGAACAATAACAATAATGAATCATCTTCATTCATGGCGCTGTATAATTAAATACCCTGTTGGTTGCTAGGCACCAGACATCACCACGACAACCAGATTTTACATTTTTTTCACATACATTGATCAAATTCCTCTGACTTGTCTAAAATTCCTAACCCATGACGATATCGAACAAATTTTTTCTACATTTTGGTATTTATAAACAGGAGCGACATTGATGAAAAAGGCCCATCAAAAATACATTGTCTAGTTTTAGCTTTTGCAGACAAGATATTGGAAAATAGTGGGTTTTTTTCAGTTAAGGGTAGCATAATAGTTTGGTAAGACACCAAAACAGAAATGTTCACAGATTTACGTATAACTTACAGGGTATGAAGATGGTGGTGGTAGAAACATACCGTTAAAATGTTTCCGCCTGAAATGGTGTATTTATCAAGAAATTATTAAAACAACGACCGAAAATCTTTTTGATTTTTTAAAAGATCAAAAATAAAAGAGAAAAGACTTAAGAAATATTGTGGCCGTTTTTCACTGTTTTCTCAAAAAGTGGGCACCGTATGGGACTGAAATGTTCACAGATTTACTGTTTAGTTACTGTATCGTCCTTGATATTTTTGCCCATGAATCTGCATTTCTTTGATAAAAACCAAAGTATGATATTACCTTTAACATCATGTGCACGTATATTAATAACCAACGAGGCATGATACAAATTCCTTTGCGATGATGATTCTGATTTTTTTAATGACGAGTCGCATGCATTGACACAAGGTCTGCTTAAATTACGTTGGAACGCTGTGTAATGAACACGGCAGGACCCACAGATATTGTCTGTTTATAGCCGTCGTACATGTAGGTCAAAGCAATTTTATGCCGGCTGTCAGCTGTGCTGGTATTCAGTTTGTTTTGTACACAAAATTTGGGAGCCAAGGATGATGTACGGTAGAGCAGAATGTTCGGTATGTTTGTTATATAGCGGCGTTTCACGATACAAATAAATTTGTTTTACCCTTGTTCATAGCATTTCCAATCAGACGGAATGCCGCAATAAGCAACACATTGGGATTCACAGATACATGTACATGTAACTATTGTCCATTATTTAGACTGTAGCTTAGTGCTGGGCAAAAAGGGGTAAATTTCAAATCCAGTTACTGGTTGCTAAAAAAAAAAATCAGGTTAACAGTTAACCTATGCAATCACGTGCAACGTGTGCGATTTATGGTACGTCTTCTTCAATGTGATCGTCACTTTCAGGATGCTTTTTATGATGTCATTCTTAAGATCAAGCATTTAGATCAAGTACACAATGTTTCTTTTAGATCCAGTTAGTGAAAAGTGTGTTTCTACTTGGCAAAATGGACAAAATAACTGACGAAAATTCTACAGTTTACAGTTTTTGGGTTGTTGAACAAGAGCCAAAGGTTCCTCCCTATTTTACCTTTCAGTTTCGGTTTAAAAACGTTTAGCGGAAATTTGTAACCGGATAATTAAAATCCGGCTCAGTTATCCTTTAAACGGATACAAATTCCAGCACTAATATAGCCATCATTCCCTGTAGCAATTTTAAACAAAAAGGTTTACAAGTTTTGTACACAAAAATCAGGAAGCCAAGGATAATGTTTAGTGTAACCCATATTTGGTTTCAATACTGTACATGTATAGCAGCATTCCAATGTAATGTATATCATTTTGTTTAAACTTCCGCTGACAAGAAAATCAGAAAAGAAAAAAATTGTTATGTATTTCTAACCTTTTGTTCAATATTTCATACATCAGATTTGAAACAAAACTCACAGATTTTTGCCAATTTTGTCCACAAAGAGAGGTAAACAATATCAGCAAAGGAATTCCGTGTCAGCAGAACAAATATTACAAAATACGTGTTCAGTACCTCAACTTTTTTCCAGTAGTCTTTTATGATTGACGATCTGCCATTAAAAACACACCCATGTTGGTAAAACCATAAATTGGAGACGTATTTCAAAATTTTTCCCAGGAAAAACAAATACTCCCAAAATTGCTTAAATCCTCGAGGAATTTGTTTGGACTTCTACAACCAGCCAAAAAAGTCCTTCCGAGGAATTTATACCGAGTCAGAGGAACTTAAAACTAAAAAAATGTCCCATGATGAAATGTAACTTGATCCACTACAAGGACTTTTGAACTCAGTCGTTGACAGAAATATGTACTTATGAAAATTGCCATACAATTTCTGTATTAATACAGCTATCAGTTTCGCATGTTTGGTTGTTTCCTCATAGGAATTCAGAGAAATGCTTGAATTTGACAAAAACCAACAAATTTATGTAATTCAGTGATAAATACCAATTATTTTCTACAAGTAATAAACTGCTGCAAACTGCTCATCAACCAAAATAATGACCTCAAAAATACATGTACCGGTATACAAAATGCTCAGAGTTAGGAGGGCCTGACATTTCCTAGCAGGATCTTTATCAAAGGTTGCACTCAGAGTTAGGAGGGCCTGATGTTTCAATCCTAGCAGGATCTTTATCAAAGGTTGCTCAGAGTTGGGAGGGCCTGACGTTTCAATCCTAGCACGATCTATCTCACGTCAAAATACTTTTTTAGCTTTTGAGAAAGATCCAGCTAAGATCAAAACCTTGGACCCTCCTAACTCTAAGTAACCTTTGAGAAAGATTCTGCCAGGATAAAAATGCCATGCCCTCCTAAAGCAATACAAGTAATATACTGCTGCAAACTGCTCTTTAGCCTAAACATTTTTCCTAAGCAATTATTTAACCATGACAATACCACAATCATTCACTAATGCATAAACTATGAGGCAGAATTGCTCACAGAGCCAAATAAGAACATGTGCTCAATAAGCCTTCCAAGATTTCGCCCCTAAAACCACAGCTTTTGAAGAAAGACAAAAAAACTCCAGAATTTGATGCAGAATTCTTTGGGGATGACTCCATGGTCCTAGCAGCTATCACACATGTTTGACATGTGATGTACATCTCGTCTGGCGCACATAAGCCCTCCATTGTCCTGCCATATACAGAAGTTTATGCATCTAGCAGACAATCATCGTGATCGCCTTTTGAGTGATCAGAATTTGAAACAATAGACTGAATTTGTGATCTATTTTCGAGCATTGCTTGATGGTACCGCCAAAGAGAGTACCTCGTCTCGCTGAGTTCACCATCTAAAAATCGCCGATTCCAAGCTTAAAGCGCCCTCGTACAAACAATACCCTCCAACACGATACCGCGATCAAAAGCAAATCCAGCTCCTGACGAACTAACAATGCGAAGGTATAGACAATGGACAATCTGGCACCCGTACTTCTCTGGCACAAAAGGCATTGACAGCTGAAACAATCAGACGGTGCGCCAGACTATAAATAATCTCGTTGACTGGTCGGATTTTATAGCTCATAAAAAAAAAAAACATAAAAAAATGCCGAAATAAATATTTTGTTACGGGCTGAACAAAAAACCTGGTTGTACCTTGTGCATTCTGCAGACGAACAGCATAAAAATGAAACCGAACGAGAAATTTCGGGAAACACGAATGTGAAGTTCAACGACGATCACAGGGTGTCGACACGGCTGAACAGGACCAGCAAGGTTTAGTAATTTCCAGTTGACGCGGTAGTGCTAGAAGTAAAAGCTACAAGTGCAGTGAAGTCCTTTTGACAGCGTTGGTCGAAACACAAATGACAATCGAGCAAAGGAACTCCTTGTTCCTAGTATATAAACTGGTCTGGTATAAATAAAACCATACACCATACCACACTGAACGCCCGGTATCCACTTTTACCACCGGTATCCACTTCCTATGAACCCACACAGTGTTATGTATGTAAAATAACACACATGTATACCACTCTATGACAATACCATACAAAAACCCTTATCCAATGTTAACCACAAGGTGGGGGGGGGGCGCTGGTCTGTTCCATTCTAGCCACAGGTGAGATCCGAGTGATTCATCCGAGGGGTGAACTATTTGTGGCAAACTCGGAATACAGAGAACAACAACTGCAATGTCAATGTATTGTCCGGAACAATAAATGCAAAAGACCTGCGACCTATTAACAAAACAGTTTACCTCACACGGCCCAAGGATATCGCTGAAAAGTCTTCACACAAAATCATTGTACGACAACGAAGGTCGCATTCACTTAAGATGAAAGGTCGCCAAAAATGCAACCAGAGAAAAAAAGAAGAAGTGAATTCCAGGCAACCGCACTGTGAATAATCGTGAGTAATTGGTCTGAAGATATAAAGATGGAAGCTTGGCGTTTCAAAATTCTATGAATGAATGAGTAAGCATTAATGGAATGTTATGATCTTATGCATCAATCACCATGAAGGCAGTCAGAGATATTTTATTTCTCTTCTACTCCGGCCCGGCTTTCCAAAACAGTATGGTTCCAATTAGACAAACCAGCCAAATGTCAAACCCGTCCAGCTTGTTAAAATGTTAGAGGCGGGGTCGGCCCGCAGCAAGATGGTCAGAGTTTGGAATTGTTACGTCGTTAACAACTGCTTAGCGATGTCTTACAGAAAAGCGTTGGAGGACGACCCATCACCTGTCTATTTTAGGAATGCGCTAATTACGACGCGATTCTTCACACACGAGATTAAAAACAAACATAATTGCATACTTATCTTAATTCTACCCTGTGAACTAAAACAACTGCCACATTTTTGTAAATCTACAGAGCTTGTATATAGGGCCTACAGACACACTTTTCAAGAACTCTGTTCATGTATGTTTGGTATTTGGATGTTCTTTAAAGGTTTACTGTAATCAAATTTAGGAAAGGTGTGAAAGTGCTTTAAAATTATTGCTTAATACATAATTAATGACTGTATAATTTTGTGTAAGTGCTTAATTTTGACTGTAAATTTATTTTCTGTGTAAATGCTTAATTTTGACTGTAAATTTATTTTTTGTGGAAATGCTTAATTTTGACTGTAAATTTATTTTTTGTGTAAGTGCTTGATTTGGACCAAAACGTAAAAACAAAATCAGTACATGCATGCTCCGCCTAAACAAAAATCCCCCTTGGAACCGATCCACACAACATGTCACCTACAGAACTAGTATAGGCTCGCACCACAGTGTACTGCGTGGCGCTCTGCATGTGACGTAAGCAAGGTTTTTTGTCGTGAAAAGTGGAGTGCTAAATTATGGGTCTAAAATACATGTACCCTTTTCTATATACATGTATACAATATTCTTTTAGCACAAACAATGATAGACATATTGAGTTTTATAACAATACAGATGTATTTAACTTCATATGAGTTTTGATTACAGTAAACCTGTAACTTCTTAGTAATACCACAGAGGAATTGCCACGGCAACAATCTCCATAGAAACACTACCAACTCTTTATCAATATACAAAGTATTTTAACCAACCAAAACACATCCTAGAAAGATGGAAAAATTGTCACAAATGTTTGATTAAAAAACAAATAATAACGGAGCTTGCAGCTGACAGAAAATTAAAAACCAAATGAATTTCCAGATTACGATGTTAGTTACATATTCTGGATTCGGCGGCTACACTTTCCTTTGCACCCCTCAAAAATAAATGAAATACTCCAGCAAACAAAAAAATATTGAAAGGTTTTGACTTTTATCGGCCAGGAAGCTGGGTCTGGGCAAATTAAAAAACCTGGTATCCTCTTCAATAAACTGCTGGAATCGCTTTCCCATATTTGGCAGTTTATTTCCCATTACATGTACGTTTTGCCCACAAGGAAATAAAGCGTGGTTGTAAAACATGTGTATTTTTCGTATTCGGTATCGTTGCATGTTATGATACACGATTTATTTGTCTGGACGAAAATTGATGAAAATATGGTTTTCTACTCACAAAAAAATTAATTTTCTTTTTTCAAGTGTACCCCAAGTGGAAGAGGATAATGTTACTGTGAGTGTTTTTCAAGTTGTGCACTTTCGCTTCGAAACGAAGATGCATGCATGTCTGTTACTAAGGGCTTTCAGAGTTAGGAGGGCCTGATGTTTGGATTTTAGCAGAATCTTTCTAAAAGGCTGCTCAGAGTTAGGAGGGCCTGATGTTTGGATCCTAGCAGGATCTTTCTCAAAGGCTGCTCAGAGGGCCTGATGTTTGGATCCTAGCAGGATCTTTCTCTAGTTCATAACTTCATACTACTGTATATGGCACTCCTAATGCCCACAACTTAAAAGAATGTCTGTTTTTCTCATTTAAGCAACCATTAATTTTGACTTCTGTTTAAAAAAAAAAACAAGTTACTATCGATGTAACGGATTGTATGCCAGAAATAAAAAATGTGGGAAAGTTTACGATCAAACCACATTCCAATTAAAAACCCGAATCCACCCTGAAATAGAAAACGGGAAATTTAATACACGCTGGCTTAGATATCAATTCCCATTTTGTGCAAACCTAAGTGACCTTTAGATATTAGGCGTGGTCCGTTTTGATGGAATTGAATGAGTAAACAAAACTGGAATAATGACAGGATCACAATGAAAAGGAAAACAAATATTTGCCTGTCAAATGCTCCGACAATATGACTATACAAATGATGTAGATAGATTTTTTTAGAGTGTTCATGTTTTGTAAGTAAGTAGAACATCACTGATACACATAAATAACATGTTTGTTGCATGTTTTAACAATTTTAGAAACATCCAGCGTGCTGTATGGAATCAGCATTAGTCATAAAACCGATGTTGCAGTTCCCATCGGGTTTTCAGCGGAACAACATAAAAAAAAACACCCCTTCTGGATAATGATCTTGCCGAACACCATATAAGGTCACCACACAATGCTTTCATTCAACCACTTCCATGGGCTGGTCTGGAGGGGTGTTTGTGTGTGGGATAATTGATGTGCAATGTCAGGCAAGGTCAATGGGGAGAAATTCTGTTTAAAGGGCTAGTGGTCGTTACATTGTATACACTTCCATGAGATTAAAGGGACTTGTCAATCAAGATTACCGTTTGTATGACTGGAGGTCTACTCAATGTTTGGACTGCAGAAACCCCATGTACATGAATTTCTAAGGAGATACAGCGGTTCTCACATAGAACCAGAGGTCAACTTAATGTTTGGACTTCAGAAACACCATGTACATGAATCTCTAAGGAGATACAGCAGTTCTCACATTGAACCAGAGGTCTACTCAATGTTTGGACTGGTACACCATTGCAGTAACACCATGTACTGGGAATCTCTGATGAGATACAGCGGTTCTCACATAGAACCAGAGGTCTACTCAATGTTTGGACTTCAGAAACGCCATGTAACAGGAATTTCTAAGGAGATACAAGCAGTTCTCACATAGAACCAGAGGTCTACTCAATGTTTGGACTGGTAGTCTGGTACACCATTGCAGTAACACCATGTAGGGAATTTCTAAGGGGATACAGTGGTTCTCACATAGAACCAGAGGTCTACTCAATGTTTGGACTGGTATACCATTGAAGTAACACCATGTAGGGAATCTCTAAGGAGATACAGCGGTTCTCACATAGAACCAGAGGTCTACTCAATGTTTGGACTGGTATACCATTGCAGTAACACCATGTAGGGAATCTCTAAGGACATACAGTGGTTCTCACATAGAACCAGAGGTCTACTCAATGTTTGGACTGGTGTACCATTGCAGTAACACCATGTAGGGAATCTCTAAGGAGATACAGTGGTTCTCACATAGAACCAGATGTCTACTCAATGTTTGGACTGGTATACCATTGCAGTAACACCATGTACTGGGAATCTCTGATGAGATACAGCGGTTCTCACATAGAACCAGAGGTCTACTCAATGTTTGGACTGCAGAAACGCCATGTACAGGAATCTCTAAGGAGATACAGCGGTTCTCACATAGAACCAGAGGTCTACTCAATGTTTGGACGGGTATACAAGTTTCAACCCCGCGCTGACCCGGTTAGGGCTGCCTAGCCGGATTGAAATCAGCCCTGGTAGTGAGCAGGGTTGAAATTCTCAACACAGTTCCAAACTGCATTTTTCGCCGTGATCCCCCCCGTATTTGAACCAGTTTACCATAAAATGTTGTGTGAACGTTGCGTCTCTACGATCCGGTTCAAAAACTTGCCAGGCTGAACCGGGGCGGATCCGGGTTTGGTTTCAACACGGATCGAAAAGGTGAAAATGCCTCAAGTGGTATTCTGAAGGTCTCTCAATTTGTGTCTCAATTTGGTCGGAACTACAGCCTCTAAAATCACTACAAGTGCCAATAATTAAGTTCCAATGATTTTAATCCTGTGTTAAGGTGACTCTGTTTGTTTATCTTCAGTCTACCAACAGTCCTTGTAATAAAACCCTTCTATAAATGCAATGTTGTTGTTTAGTTTACAAGCAATGCTGAAGGTACAAGCCAAATCTTTTCATGAAATTTGAGGTCACATAGATATGAGGAAAATGTTGTATCCTTTTTTTTTCTAAGATGGGGTTGAAATTCTCGCCCAATATAATGTTAAACAATGGAGAGTATAAATCCTTTCTCCCAGTTTATAAACCGGGGGTATATCCTTCTTTGATGCAAATCGTGTCTAGGGAAGACGGCGCCCGTAGCAAATGGTAAAACTGCGCCCCTAATTCCAACTTCTGATACCAATGATGACAAAAAATAAGACAATTCAAAATTGGAATCTTTCTTTGTTCATTAAATGAGATTTACAGCTACCTATTTTTTAACCTTTGCGATTTTGCGCCCCCTTAAAAAATGGCGCACGGGGCATGTTCCCCTCTTGCCCTCCCCTCATTACGCCACTGCATACAAATGGACGACACTGTATGCAATCATAGCGTAGACTACAAGCACTGTCACTAGTCTCAGTAAATATTACTACCCTAACCCACCTCAATCCTCCAAAATCCTTCTGGTAGTTTTGGAGGATTTCGGATATAATGTGATTTTCAAGTGAGGACCACTGGAGGAGTGGCAAGGATTCAGGATAAACGCATTTTTTGAGGTATGGCCACTGAAGGATTCTGAAGGATTCAGGATTCATGTACCTCTCATTTTGAGTATTATAAGTGAGATCACTGGAGGATTATGGAGGATTCAGGATGAACGCAGTTTTTAAAGTGTGACCATTGGAGGATTGTGGAGGATTCAGGATGGTACACAGTAAAATGCCCCTAGGGGGTTAGGGTTTTAAAGGTATAATACATGATTCAGTGCGAGATAAATATTTTTTTCTCATGTCAAGTAATTTAATGATTATAGTTGTAACAAATAAAGCGAGGTTTGTTGAGTGTTGAACATCCTCTTTAACACGTTTGTGACCTGAAGCCTTGTTAGCTCAATACCTGTGGTGCTGCTATGTCAGTTCCAGCATAAACACTGTTTACGAACAAGTCAAAGTTGTCTGTATACTGAGAAACAGTGACCACAAGCCCCTATGTAAATATGATGTCGTGTTTTAAATCAAGGTCGTCTAAGGTGCTCAGACAGTATTGTGGTCAGTATTATTATTTGGAGCAAGGTCATTCTGCCACGGGTCAGGATTAAGAGTGGTCAGTTGGTCTGGGTCTGGCGGTCAGCGAGCTGGTCTGGGTCAAGTGGTCAATACGTGAAGTCCATTATTAATTTTGTTCTGACTTATGATTTACATTGCTTGCTGAGGTTTATAAAGCTTCATAAAATGTTACAGTGCCTGGGCTCTACAGTCCTGTGTCCTTCAAAATACCACACTGTGCAGTATCCCTATGGCACATTCTTTGGACTTGGGCCAAGTTGGGCCATCAAGCCTCATATAAAGTTAAATACAGAGCCTGGGTTGTACAAGTTTCTTCGTGAATCCAACAAAATCCAACAAAAGATGGACTTTGGCGGACTTTGGACGTTATAACTACACATGAATATTCAACAATCAAATGGAAAGCTGCAGTTGGGAGAATTTAACCAAAATCAAAAAAGCACTTGGCTGCTGTTGGGAGAATTTAAAACAAAAACAAAACAAATTCTCCTTACCGGAGTGGTGGCCTTTCTCGTTGCCGGGCTGATATTGAATTTGCGCGTAACACTAGAGGGCGTGCTGCTGTCCGTGGAGTCTCCTTGGAACTTGGAGAAGCGCGAGGTGTCCAGGCGTTTGGTGACCGACGCCCGCTTGTTCTCATTCTCGCTGCCTATTGGCTGGTACTTGGCTAAATCCAGGCGTTTCGATCCTCCGCGTGATCCGCCTAACTGTGTAGGGTCTATTTCTGCAAGAGACAATAAATATTCCCTTAAAACACTAAACATTACTTTTTTGTCCATTTACGGACTGAAAATCATCCTAAAACGAAATTGATGTAAAAATAAACATATATGCATCGTTTGAAAAAATATTCTTAAAAAATAAAAATTAACAGAAAATTATATGTATAAATGGTGAAAAGGGCGCCCTCTCTTGTCAAGATGCAGAGAATGCTTGTTCTTGCATATTAGTACACCAAATAAGCCAATTCATCATATACATGAACACCGATCCGACGGCGCGACCATGGAGGTAGTAAACACCCACCATTACTGCAGTGTCCCCGCCTGTATTTTGTCCGGCAACAGAAGAATTTACGTCCGCTGCACTCTATATTGCAGGGTTTACGTCCCCTAATCATGGGATGTTCCCCTGTAATTATAGAGTGCAGCGGAGCGTAAATTATTTTGTTGCCAGACAAAAGGCAGGCGGGGACACTGCAGTAATGGCGGACAGTAGGCTATATCATGCCGTCGGATCGGCCTATACACCAATTTTATGCCCGAGTTTAATAGACAAGTAATGCTTCTCTCAGTTAGTCAATATAAAGTAAGATGCAAACAATATTCAAGCAAAATTATGATGAGGGAATTAAGGGAAGCAAGCATGATTTTTGCGGAGTGGTTTTAACGAAAATTTAATGAAAATGCCATCATGATCTGATAAAATAAAGAAAGCAGTACAGAAAATTAATCAAATTTGCACAGCATGCTTTATAGCAAATGTAAAAAAAAAAACGAAAAAGGTGCGCTGGTTTTATCATTGCATCAATGGTAGAAAAAGTACATTTATCAACTTAAAGAAAATTCTGAAAAATTGTCACATATCTGGATCAAGTGGTACTACATGTAGGTTCGAATCCTGACTGAATAATGAGAGGACATTTGTCTCGCATACCACGCATGCAGGCACTAGAGGGGGCTGTTGGGTTGCGACAAAAATCTCCCCCAAAAATTTAAATCAAACTTTGTTTTATGAAAAGTGAACAAAGAAAAAAATTTAGTTGAGCAGGATTTGAACCGGCGACCGTACATGCACTCTACCGACTGAGCCATCCAGTTGGTAGAGCGCCTGTATGGTATTCAGGAGGTCGCCGGTTTGAATCCCGCTCCCGTAAATTTTTCTTTGTTCACTTTTCAATGACTTTAAATTCAGCCAGTTTCCCTTGTCGTTATTTAATGACTTTGTTTTATGAAATGAAGCTTGAGGCTAGCTACAGTAGCCTTGGGATTAATTTGGGTGCCGCTATTTTTTAAAATGAAATGAAGGGCTTGGGATACAAGGCGAAGCTGGAGCCTTATTCTTCAGCTTCGTCAATTGGCCCAATTCCTTCGCTTTTATTTTGTGGGCCTCAAAATCAAATGGCGGTAGCGAAATAAGTCCCAAGCCTAGCCTCAAGCCTGGTTTCGTAAGGACCCCAGTGATATCCAATGGAAAATAGTTGGAAAGAAAATGTGTAATAATCGTGTAGTGTTTGACACGTGGTCGAGTTTTTAACTGATTCGGCGTAGATCGAGATGGGTAATTGGGTATTTCCAAATTCCGATCGCAAGAACATTTCCGAACGATTCACATCGCCAAAATTAACATAATTGTAATTAACATAATTGCCAGACTGACTCGTCCAATTCATTTCCTATTTTGATAAATTCGCCAAACGTCCTTCAAAAACACACAGCGATCTCCTTCTCACCCCACAATTGAAAGAAAATCACGAACTGGATGGAAAAGGTTTCCATAGCGACAAGCATCATTGTCTTGCCACAGTTAAAATGAAAAAAAAAAGGCTTCTTTTCTTCACGTGATTTTTCTGAAGTGAATTCTTTTCCCACAGATTCGTGAATTGTGTAGACGTTTACCGTGTATGTTTGTATACCGTCTGCAAATTCTACATAGGTAAGTTGACCTCAATGGCACAAAGGTATGCCAGATATGTACCACACTCTTCAGCGAAGAATGGAAACAATTTATGTTCTATTTACAGTCTTCCAAAACAAAATGCCAGTCTTGAGCTTTATTAAAGGTAATTTCATACTTATTTGTCAAAGAAATGCAGATTTATGGGCAGAAATATCAAGGAGGATACAATGACAGTAATCTGTGAAATTTTCAGTCCCATATGTCGACGAAATGCAGATTCATGGGCACAAATATCAAGGAAGATACAGTGACAGTCATCTGTGAAATTTTCAGTCCCATACGGTGCCCACTTTTTGAGAAAACAGTGAAAAATTACTACAGTGTTTTTTCAAAGGAGTTTTGGCAGGCATATTATACGGTACTGATTTTTATATACCAAGGTTTTCGTCCTTAAGCAAATATTTTGGTGCTTAAGCAGCTCTGTGAGATTGCCCCACGTTTGAAGATGACGACTAGCGAAGGGCTGTGTGTGGGAGTAGAGTGACTCTTCAACAAATAGTCAGGGTTGATCTCATTAAGTATTCGTCTCCGGTTTCAAGGTGGAATGTGTGACCACGCTGGAATCCAACCGACATCTTAAATTCTTCCTAAGATACATCTTCAATATCTTCGGTGTCACATTGAAATCGCGGGACAGCGCAAGACGAAAGATCAAGCTGTTTACGATTACGCTAATAAATTTCTCTTTTCTGATTCAGGGACCACCGCAAGTTTTAAAAACCTAATAAAATGATGCGCTCTTAGTGTGATAAAAATAAACAGCGCCCTCATGCATCGGTTTCCGCGAGTACCAGGGTTGATAAAAATCATGATTTTTTTTTTAAATAAAAATAATTTGATTTATTTGATTTAAATCAGATCTTTTTTAATTAAATCGATTTTCTCTTAATTTAAATTAAATTCTTAATTGTTTTTAAGTAATAACATCTAACTATCATAACCTTTTACTTAAAAAAAACCCATAAATGCAAGTCTTCTTTCATGAAAGTATTCTGTTTTTCGTAAAAAAAATCAAGAAATAATGAAAAAAAATCATGATTGATTTTTTTGAGCGATTTTTTATATTTTTTTCCATTGATTTAAATCTTGATTTAAATTGATTTAAATCAATGATTGTAATTGAGTGATTTAAATCAAACAACCCCACCGAGAACATTCTCATTGTTAAAAAAAACCCAGAATTTGAGGCATTCATCTTCATTTCAAAAGTATTAATATCATAGACAACATTGTTCAAGTTGGATATTCATTTTTGGAATAGAGCATTGAGTCCTATCACATTGATGCAAAAATTGAAGAAATTTTGTTGATAGATAACAAACTGCTCGGAATTGATCAAATACAAAAGAAATGGTGGAGCCAAAACAAAATCAGTACTGTGTTTTAGAAAAGGGGACAGCACAACACAATCATGCTTCAAAAGAAAAAACTAACCACACATGGCAGTATTTGGTACAGAACTCATAAAGTATTACATTTGTACATTCCACAGGGGGTCAAAGGTCAAAGTTCAGGATGGAAAGGGGGCGGGGCATCACAAACTGGCCACAACTTTTTCTTTGTCACAACGAGACACGAAACCACAGTGCAGAAACTTTCATTACTTACCGTCTGTATCAAAGTCTCGTTTTCGTACGTATACTGTCGTCCGATTCAGGCAGCCATCTTGAATTTTTTTTTTGGTCCGCAAGCATTATAAAGCGTATTATTTTTAACGACAGATTTTCGTATCACGATTTGACAATGTTACATGGAAAGTAGGATTTGCGCAAACAAATGTCAACTCGAAGACAGATCTTTTCACAATCGTGGGCAATGGGGTAATAGAAATCAATATTTTGTTCGTTCAGCTTGTGATCAGTTGAACATCTAAAAAAAAAAAATTTATTTTTAATTTTTAACACTGAGATGAAGCCATCTGATAATGAAAAACTGACTTTTCTTGTAACCGACGCAACCCAGTGACACCTATTATAAAGTTTGATTATGGCAATGAAATATCCTTAGGTATATTATTATTAACCCACTGTTGCCCAGTTACCCATGAATGATGTATGTAACATAAGATACATGTATGTAGACCACATGGGATTCACTGGTGCCCTGTAGTATAGCCGATATCCAACAATCTGTGGGTAATGCCCATAGAATGTTTAATACCTATTTTACATGAAGACCTGAACCCATACATGTACTGCAATATGGAACATGGATCACCTACACATGTACATGTAAAAGGCACCCAATGTTACCCAAATGGAACCCAAAGTTACCCAGTAATGTACATGATATGCAAATGAGAGCACCCATAAAATCACCCAATTACATGTACATGGAACCCAGTAACGCCCAGTCCTATAATGCTATCCACATGAGAACACCCAGAGGTACCCAATGTTACCCAATTACATGTAGGATACACAAGATATAGGACTCGATCCCACATGGAACCCAGTAACACCCAGTCCTGTAATGGGACTTCCCACACATGGAACCCAGTAACGCCCAGTCCTGTAATGGGACTTCCCACATGGAACCCAGTAACGCCCACTCCTGTAATGCTATCCACATAAGGTCACCCAGAGGCACCCAGTGTTAAATACCTAGTCATCAATCATCCAATCCATGCATGCAAGTGCTGTGCAAATGTGCAGCATGCAAATTACTCCCAGTGGCACCCAGCGGGGCCTCATCCTCAGGAATTTGACGTCATCCGTGTGATGACAGCATGTCTATCTATCTATCCACACCATGCTATTTATACCCCATCCCATTAAGAGCGCGTCTTCGATCGCAGGTCACGCCTACCCAATAGGGGGACATTTTCTTCATCTCTTTGTCAGCCAGGATCTTCCATACTGACAGACAGTTTCACTAAAGATACATCATACCCCTCCTAAACGACCCCCACCCCCACCAGCTAAAAGCTAAATTTGTTCTTCATGATCAACCTCTATAAATAGCCTTTTTAATATCTAAATTGAAACCATCTTTTTAATCAGAATAAAATGAAATGATAGCGTAGGTCTAGCAGTGCGTACATATCTATCAACAGATTATTAACCATCCATGTTAAAAATACTCCTCAAATCTTAAAGGTAGTATCATACTTTGGTTTTTGTCCAAGAAATGCAGATTCATGGGCAAAAATATCAAGACAGATACAGTAACAGTCATCTGTGAAAATTTCAGTCCCATACGGTGCCCACTTTTTGAGAAAAACAGTGAAAAAAACACTCACAGTATTTCTTTTCACCATTATTTTTGATCTTTAAAAGATCAAATTGTTTGGGTTTTTTTGGTCATTTGTTTCACTCATTTCTGGATAAATAGGCCTACAACATTTCAGGCAGAAATATTTGAACAGTACAAGGGTGTATGTTTCTTTTATCACCATCTTTATACCCTGTAAGTTATAGGTAAATCTGTGAAGATTTCTGTTTCAGTATGCTACCAAAGTATGATAGTACCTTTAAACCACCAAATTACACACCTGTACTTTGTTTCTGTTCGCCATTAAATAAATACAGGCAATGGAATCACCGATGAGCAAGACTATACCGCTGATGAACAAGACTACAATGTAGTCTTGATTCAAGGAGTATAGAACCAAATGCTTATTGCTATTACGGCATGTGTAATGCAATGGAATGGCAATGTTCTGCCACAAGAGGGCGGTATAACACATCTGCTGTCCACCAATTTGAAGTTCATTATCAAAATTATGCAGCACAGTCAACGGTGCATAAAATGTAAATTACGAAGGATAACCCATCTTAACGTACATTGGGTTGCAATGCATTATAAGTCCTACGAAGTTACGATGAGTTTGGTAAAATTAAATTGACCCCAGGAGCCCAAACTCCAACACCTTTCACCCACATTGTATTCAAAGGCAACATTCCGTCCTACATACTACACTCAAAACTTTCACGTACAAGTAATAAACCAGTTAAATGTTAATAGCCAAGAAGCAGAATTGATATTAAATGGTTGCTAGGGAGTGTCTCAAAACTCAAAAAAAAAAGGTTGTAAATATGGCAGTTTTTTTTTGTCAGAAACAGAGATTTTCAGACAGCATTTTTAGTGAGTTGTTAAGAACAAAATTTAAGCCGAGGGTTCGTCTGGGTTTAACCTGTACGCTGTTTTAGACGCCATTTTTAATGCCAATCGAATTAACCCAAAGAAGGGTTGCAAATTAAGCCTCCAAATAACGTGTTTTTCAACTTCTAGCGAAATGCAGATGCCCAAACTTCAAAATCTTTGGCTCTCATTGGGTATTTGTCTGTTAAACAGACAGTGTTCGTAGACTTAACTTCGCTAGCATGTGTTTTGTAGTGCGTGGGCAGGTGCTTTTGTTAATGGCCCAAGGGCCCATGGGGCTGGGGCGATAAAAAGTGCCCAAAAGTGGTTTCAGCCGCTGAATCTGGGCCACAGAGCCCAAGGCAAGGGCGATATTGTCTCTGTGAAATTCCTTTTGCAACAAAAAGGTGCAGAAAATCACTGCCCGCCTTCACTACACAGTTTAGCAATGGCACTCAAACAAGGCACCTGACCAATGATTACTCAACACTGCTTTTACAGTATCATACGGGGCACTATCCAAATTCTTGTGGCTATGGCTTGAATTCATGCATGAGTCGATGGAAAGCCAAAGCCGTGAGTAATTCCAAGCTGTAGCCACATAATTCAGACAGAGGCTTGATAATGATGCATGAGTCTGGTGCAGTCCGTCTGACAAGTGTTTTCCCATCAATTACAGCAGTGTAGAAGTCAAGGCTCCAGACGTGAATCAAAATGGCAACTCCTCCTAGGCATATTATTCGTCATTCTGGTTTGGGAATTAATAAAAAAAACGCATATTTCCTCTACTCGTTTTAAGACACTCCCCTTTTCTGCGATTCATGACGGCAAGAAGCAAGCATTCCCTTAAGCTGACGTCTGTATTATATAATGCGGGTTAGAGTAATGATCAGATCGCTATGGCAACATGACGGTTACTATGATTATTATGAAATTAATTAGTTCACACGCTACCTTTTTGGCAAGCTTTCTGAAACTGTGCCAACCGGCTCGAAATTGCTTTCTTAGCTAGTTAAGTGGGAGGGAAAAACGAACAAAAATGAAAACAAAAACATGTTTATACAAAAACACAACACTTGGCAAAATTTGCTGCAACAAAATCTATGTACATGTATTAAAGAGGATGTTCAACACTCAACAAACTTCGCTTTATTTGTTAGAACTATAAACCTTAAATAACTTTGACATGTGAGAAAAAATATATTCATCTCACACTGAACACAGAAAGAGAGTCTTTTTGGATGATATTTCTCTCAACATGCTCAACCCGCAAGCTACCCCAAAATTCAGATTCTCTGAATTTCGTCAATGGGGGCAGCAGACAAATCTGTGTGATTTTGTGACATCAGATATGGGAGCCATTTGTTCAAAAGAAAAGGCTCCCATATCTGACGTCACAAAATCACAGAAAATTTGTCTGCCGCCCCCAATGACGAAATTCAGAGAATCTGAATTCTGTAGAGCTTGCGGGCTGAGAAAAAACCTCAAAAAAGACTCTCTTTCTGTGTTCAGTGTGAGATAAATATTTTTTTCTCATGTCAGGTAATTTAAGGATTATAGTTCTAACAATTAAAGTGAGATTTGTTGAGTGTTGAACATCCTCTTTAAGTAACCACTACATTGCTATGGTTTTCGCTGACCTGACAAAAATAACTTTTATGATTGTCTGTTTAAAAGGAAAATGGAACATCAAGTGTCATATACCGTTGGAAAGCTCTATGTGAGCTAAATCCACTAAAAATGGTTTCTAAAATCAGTTTTTGTGGAACTTGACGCTTTTTTGAAGGGTTTTGGGTCAAAATAAGAATGGACAAGGCCTTCACTGTACAAATTAATCACACTCTCAGAAAAGAAAAACTTATATCTCGTTAAAAGAAGGTCAGAATGACTACTTTGTCCTTTGGGGCGACCTGCGCAAGACCAACCACTAAAAAGGCCACCATATTTCACTTTTCACTATACACCGTAACCATAGCAACGGTGTCCTGGGATCTCGCTAATAAGGCAAGGGAGAGGAAATGACTCGATATACCGGAGAGAATTGACCCCCCCCCCAAAAAAAAAGCCAACGTGGGACAAAATATCCAAAGAATACTTACAAATGACATCATCATTTTTTGGTTTCAAACTTGTACACGTACGTATACATCTGACATGTCTGACGTTGATCCATGACGTACATGTGTACATGTATGTATACATGGTAGTGCGCACACGTGTAATGTGTACACGTTGAACAAGTGTTCTTTCATTCAACATAGGGGCAGCACAAAATTAATGCTGACATGTTTAAAGACATAGTGTCGTTATTTTTGCGATATTTTGGGGTGGAAATTCATCCCAATGATAATTCAGTTTTTTAGAAGCTCTGAAGGAATTTCAATGGGACGTTGCAAGGAAAAAGCAACCACGTTAGAAGGGGGTACATTCGGCTCAAACATATGGGTACTGAACCAAAGGCAATGACCAGGGGCACCAAGGCAACGACCAGGGGCATCAAGGCAATGACCAGGGGCACCAAGGCAATGACCAGGGGTACCAAGGCAATGACCAGGGGCACCAAGGCAATGACCAGGGGCACCAAGGGAACGACCAGGGCACAAGGCAATGGCCAGGGGCACCAAGGCAATGACCAGGGGCACCAAGGCATTAAAAGGCAATGACCAGGGGCACCAAGGCAATGCATTGACCAGGGGCACCAAGGGAACCCCATGATCCCATTTACCTAAATATCAGCAAAAACACAGCCACTACAAACATTTCTATCCTAAATACATTGTACATTGTTGCTTTGAATTAGGAGGGCCCGATGACACGTTTCAATCCTAGCAGGATCTTAATCGAAAGCTGAATGTCTCAGATAAAGATCCTGCTACAATCCAAATGTCAGGCCCTCCAAACTCATTATTTTGGTCATTATTTTGGCTGACGAGCAGTTTCCAGCAGTTTTAAACAATGCACTGTTATTACCGGTTAGTTACACTGCTGACCGCTCAATGTTATAATTCCAAACAACAAGCTGACTTTAGAAAAGAAATGGAATTTATACAAATTAGTTTTTTTCTAAGTGCTTGACGCAATGCAAAAAACACACACATTTGTTAAACACACACATTAATGTGAGAGGTACATGTATCTAAATGAAATGATTCTAAAACAAAGGCCAAATTTCATGAAACTGCCACTAGCGAAATTCTACATTTGTGATCATCGTTCTTCTCTAAAAACTAATCTGAGCTTTCTCAAAACCATTAGCTGACACAAAGTTAAAAAAGGACGAAAAATTATAAGTTAATCACTCCATTCTGTTAGTGCAACAATGATTGATAAATTAAATACTGTATACACCGATCCAATGGCACAGAATACCATCCGCAGTTTTTCACTCATTAAGCTACATGTACCTTTTACGCTAGGCCTACTACATGTATGTACATTATCTACAGTAAAATAGACCTATTGTTAGATGTTATTAAATTCTCCCAAAAATATGAAGCAGTTTGCCCTCTAAAAGAACTTTCTCCCAAGTACACCAAAGCCAATCAGAACAATATAATGGTCAACAAAAAAACCCCACAAAACAAGAAACTGAAGACAAAAGGAAAACAAACAAACAAACAAACAAACAAACATTATATACCCTGAAAGACCAACAGATAGAACAGATAAAGATTACCAGAAATTTTTTTCTGAAAACAATGCTTGCACACTTAATAACGACATAAACATCTATAATATTCTTCCATAAATGAGTATGAAAAAGATCGTAAATACAAACTCACAACAAACAAATAAACAAATAAACAAACAAACAGTCAATATTATTCAATCTACACCTAACTATTAGCAGAAACATAATTAGAGAAATCAATTCACCAATATCAATGAAATGACAAACAAAAATCACACAACTATACAAAATAACCCTGTATGATACAAGAATAAGGAGCAACAAAACTAAAGAAACTGACTAATAAACAAACAAACAAACAAACACCCAAACAAACGGACAGATGAATGGAAAAACTATTAATTGTTAGCAGAAAATCCAATGAAAATCACAGCGTCTAGTCTAGTGAAAGAAAATCATCAAAATTTCACATCTGGTGTTAAATAAAACACAGTGGCGAACACCGAGAATTAAAGAAATCCTAGCCGCCCTTGGTAGGCGGAGCTCGGATCATGCCCCGCCCCCTTACCTTTATTATCCATGTCTTCTTGTGTTAGGTTGATGTTGGTGGTGCTGCGTTTACGCTTGCTCTTCACGTCGTTGGTCTTGGGTTCTGGTTCTACGTCGTTGGTCGTGGGTTCTGGTTCTGACGGGAAGTCCACAGACGATTCCTCGACTTGAACCTGTTGAATAGAGACGCACAAGACTTTAGCTTTAAGACAAGTCAGGCCGCTTTTCACTAACACTGAGTCAAGACTGAGTCACCGCGGACGAGGGGGCAAGCTCCGGCAAAAGACTATTAGCAAACTGTTTGCCCTTGGACTTTGTGAACAAGTTCACAGACACTAAAAGACAGTGAACGTTGAAATCTTCCACAGTTGGTTATTAACGGGTTCCCCGAAAAACTCCGTCACAGTTTAACACATGAAAGCAGCGTTCGGTAACCGGTTGTGCGGTCATGCCCTGTAGGCTGGTTCCGAGACATCGACCAGACCAGTCCAAGCAATACTGACAAGCCTCGGCCTTAGTTGCGTCTGTCTTCCAAAAGCTGAACGAAAAGGTTGTAATTTTTTTTACATTGAAGTCAAATATTCTCTTGTTCAAAACAGAGTATCTACTTCGAAGCCGTAGCCAAAAGCCTCAGTTTTATAGTAACTGAACACTTACAAGTTGATGTACAAGTACAGTACAAGCCAGAGTCTAAAGCCAAAGGCGACGTTGCAAAAAAAGGCCCGTTTTTCTTCAAGCACGTTCCACTCACAATTTAACTGTAGTCGTCGCGTGAACTAACAAACTTGTGGCAGCCAAATAGATAGTCACCCTCATCAGTAATACTACTGATCAATGCAAGTAGACCTACGGGTGCCAGACTGTGACCGTGACTCAAGTGTGACCAATCGCGACGTCGCGCATCGGCGGAGTCAAAATGACCTCCGACTTCTTCGTTCTTCTTTGTTCAGAGTTGGCAGACGTATATATACAAGTCCACGACAAATCTGTCGGCTAGCCACAATTAAGAATGTGTCACACTTATTGGGTGAATGATTACGGGTTTTTTTTCTGAGCGGCGCTGTTGCACGTGCTGTTGATGGTGACTCAGAGCATTTGGTTTTGATTGGCTGATGGACTTGATCACCTACCAGCCTATCGGGCTGATGTGACTGTATATATACCAACAGATTGGCAGTGATCAGACACAAGACTGGTATACCTGTCCCGACATCAAGTATCGAGAGAGCTGACACACGTAATGCAAGTCAACAGCAATTAATAATCTGCTGTCTAGAGCTAGGTCTACATGTAGGTCTTCGCTCCATTGGAAATACGTGGAGACACCAAGACAATAGACCTAGCCGTAGCTCTGGAAGCCAGTTCAGACACGGCCTGAATCTGTTGTCTAGAGCTAGGTCTAGGTCTTCGCTCCATTGGAAATACGTGGAGACACCTAGACAATAGACCTAGTCGTAGCTCTGAAAGCCAGTTCAGACACGGACTGAATCTGTTGTGTAGAGCTAGGTCTAGGTCTTCGCTCCATTGGAAATACGTGGAGACACCTAGACAATAGACCTAGTCGTAGCTCTGAAAGCCAGTTCAGACACGGACTGAATCTGTTGTGTAGAGCTAGGTCTAGGTCTTCGCTCCATTGGAAATACGTGGAGACACCTAGACAATAGACCTAGTCGTAGCTCTGAAAGCCAGTTCAGACACGGACTGAATCTGTTGTGTAGAGCTAGGTCTAGGTCTTCGCTCCATTGGAAATACGCGGAGACACCAAGACAATAGACCTAGCCGTAACTCTGGAAGCCTGTTTCGGACACGGCCAGAATCTGTTGTCTAGAGCTAGGTCTTGGTCTTCGCTCCATTGGAAATACGTGGAGACACCAAGACAATAGACCTAGCCGTAGCTCTGGAAGCCAGTTCAGACACAGCCTGAATCTGTTGGCTAGAGCTGGGTCTGGGTCTTCGCTCCATTGGAAATACGTGGAGACACCAAGACAATAGACCTAGTCGTAGCTCTGGAAGCTCATTTCTGACACAGCCTTAGAGAGAGAGGGTACGTACCTGTGATATAGCTATGTCCTCCTCCACAATCTCCGGCGCCCCGTCCTCCGGGAACGTCGTTCCGTTCTCCTTCGACTCCTCGATGAGAACGAAAGCCTCGCTCTCGTTGGACACGCGACCCACGTCCGGCTCACTCATGATGTACTCCTTGATCAACTGCGACAGAAGAAACAAGCCCGTGAGAACCGATGCTGCCATTAAATCAAAACCATCCTAGATAGGGACACTAGTGGGCGCCCTTGTCACAATTCGCGCCACCGAGAGGGCACCCTTGTCAGAATTCGCGCCAACGCTTACAATTAAACCTCACACTCTCCTGATGAGGACTAGAGCAGGCTAGTCGAAACGTTGAGACCTTTATACGAGAAGTGCAAACGAAAAAGTGCGAAGTACGGACGATTCTTACATGGTGTTTCCGCAAACCGATCCACAAACCTCACATACCGAGCCTTCCCTTCAAATTGAATAATCTGGATGACCTTAACTCTAGGCATGACAAAACCCAGCGATACACTGATGCATTTCTGCTACCTTTATGCATAATACGCCACGAAGGAATCAAGTATTGAAATTACGGTGTCCATTTTTTCACTCTCAAATAAGAGACATATCTTCATATTGTTGTATTGTTTTGAAGCAGACTTCCTAAAAAAGGACTTCCTTTTTACAAATGCCAGTCCCTACAACAAAGGAAAGCTACGTCGCAATTGTCGGTTTCTCCAACAGAGAACTGATAAAGGCAATGTGATTCGTTTTGCTACAGGAAACAGTATGGTATATAGTAGACACGATAAAAATGTCCGAAGCCAAAACGAGTTCAGGCTTTAAACAATGGCATTCTGAGAGCGGCTACACTTCCCAAGGTGTTAGTTAGATTCTTGATTTGCTAATAGGTGTGCTGTTACAATCCAAAAAACGCCGCTCCGCATTTTTTTTTTTTTTTACAAACTCGATGTCACACGTCACCATAGGGGCCAATTTCATAGAGCTGCTTAGCACAAAAAATTGCTAAGCATGACATGTCTGTCTTTAATAAAAAACAAGATTAACAACCAAAATGTCCATGTGTTGTGTATCACTCGCAATTGTTCTTTGGCTGTTGTTCGCTGACCATGAATATCAAATGGAATTTTCAATGGTGGTTTGTTTTATTGGGCAATCCATTTTTGTGCTAAGCAAATTTTTTTGCTAAGCAGCTCTATGAAATTGGCCCCTGATAAATGCAGAAATTGCCGATGCTGTGTCGGGTACGGATTATTGCCCCGCTGTTTTGAAGATTCCAGTTTAACAGATTTAACGGCCGTTTGGCTGCCTCAGGGCCCCTTCTCCTTCATCAACTCAAATCTGTCTCAGATTAACCACCTAGAGTGCACAGCTGCAAAGGAATTTCGCCGAGCGGTAACCGAGCAACCGTCGCCAACGGCAACCAAGTCTCGATACTCTGCACTTTGTTGTTCAGCGGCAGCAGTATTCACTCTGTGTACTAGCAGTATAGCATCCACACAATTTTTTTTTTTTACAAAAAATGACTATATTATTATTATTATTATTAATCATCAAAAAGTGAACAAAGAAAAATTGACTGGAGCGGGATTCGAACCGGCGACCTCTTTGTTCACTTTTCAATGACTTTAATTTCAGTCAGTTTCCCTAGTGGTTATTTGATGATTACAAAATAATCATAAAATATAAGTCCCGCACTAAAAGGTGTGAAGATTCCGACAATTCATAATTTAGTCGGGTACCTATGACATCACACCCAGACATCATAATCTATTCAAGCAATGCCTTCGGGGCACCAGACACAAAATGGCTACCCTCCATCAACTGGATGCAGACCAGTAAATAGGTCCAGATCAGTCCGCGGAGCTCATGAATATTTTGTATACCCTCAAAATCTTTTTTATAAAATCATTTGCTGGGCCCTACATGTACATGGGAAGTCTTGTAAAGAAAATGGACTTTCAACTTTGAGCTGTTTGGATGAATTCAGGCCCTAAACTCACTCTACAGTACTTGGGCCTGTAGGGGAGGGGTACATTTTTGTATTCAGGCACCAGTCAACATGGCCGTTTTCAGGGTATTTTCCTTTGGATGGATTTTTCTCAAAAAGTCATCGGTTACCCTATAGAAAATTGAAAAGAAAATGAAAATCGAAGTTTTCAGCTTCATTTTGGTGTATAGCTGGAGTGTCTGAGAAACTTCTGAGTATTTTTAATAATTTCTTGAAATTGGCTATTTAGCATGGGAGCCTCTGGGAATTTATTTACTGGTCTTCACCCAACTATGCTAGATACATTTACTGCTGAATCAGAGTTTTCCCACAAATCCCAAACAACATAAAGTGACAACAAAAGAAAATTATGCAAAACTAAAAAAAGTACACGAAAACCACTGACATGAAACTAATCTCAACCTTTTTTTCGATCTTTCGCATGAAGGGGGCGTGGATAAACTCGCTCCCGACCACAATAAAGGTCAGACAGAGAAAACAACATAACAGGAATGGAGGAAAGGCTTATGCACACGTAGTCATGTACAGGAATTTATAATAACAGCACACAGGGAAATAACTGTTGATTTATCCGAGGTGGTGGAAATGGGAAGTTTGTTCGAGGATGTGATTTTTATCCATCATATATCCACCGGTTACCTTTTATCAGGTTTTAAAATCTGACTGCCGATAAGGAAATGAATGTGTGTACTATAAACCTGATCATTAAAGGTACTGTACTTTGGTAGCATAGCGAAACAGAAATCTTCTCAGATTTACCTATTTAACTTAATGGGTATAAAGATGGTGATGGTAGAAACATACTGTTAAAATTTTTCTGCCTGAAATACAGTATTTATCCAGAAAAGAGTAAAACCAATGACAAGAGCTGCTTACCACATACTACCACTGTCTCCACAGGGAGACTGGATATTAACCCTAACCCTCTGCACCTACCACACAAGACAAGAGCTGCTTACCACACATAACCACAGTCTCCACAGGGGTACTGGATATCAACCCTAACCCTCTGCACCTACCACACAAGACAAGAGCTGCTTACCACACACTACCACTGTCTCCACAGGGGGACTGGATATTAACCCTTACCCTCTGCACCTACCACACAAGACAAGAGCTGCTTACCACATACTACCACAGCCTCCACAGGGAGACTAGATATTAACCCTAACCCTCTGCACCTACCACACAAGACAAGAGCTGCTTACCACACATAATCACAGTCTCCACAGGGGTACTGGATAGCAACCCTAACCCTCTGCACCTACCACACAAGACAAGAGCTGCTTACCACACACTACCACTGTCTCCACAGGGGGACTGGATATTAACCCTAACCCTCTACACCTACCATACAAGACAATAGCTGCTTACCACACATTACCACAGTCTCCACAGGGAGACTAGATATTAACCCTAACCCTCTACACTTAGCACTCAAGACAAGAGCTGCTTACCACACATTACCCAAGTCTCCACAGGGGGACTGGATCATAAACCATGCATTACCACACAAACGACACACACTGTGGTGTATTGTGGTATTCAGGATACCACACTTACCACAAGAAAAAAAACATGTTATCAACTGTGGTATGGATGTGGGTTAACCCATTTTTTCCCTGGGATTATTTTCCATTTTCCATACTTAAAAAGCTTCCAACTGCTCCATAAAGCACTGTGATCCTGACCTTATAAATTATAACGGAACCAGGGCTGGCTGTATACAAATAAATCAAATTTACATCCCTTCCTGCTAGCCTACTTTAAAATTTTCCCCAAGCTGTTAACATCTTCAATCAAGGGGCCTGGACTACAAACACATTTTGAGAAACCCCAGTTCCGTTCCAGGGGTTCGGAGAAGAAACAGGAAAGATTTTATACAAGCGTGAACGCCTCTGGACTGATAATTTAGCCAGGTGTCTGGGTCCAGGATGTAAGGTCTGAGAGGACGTTTAGAGGCCCGTGGAAGCTTTCCTGGACTTCCTACTTTCATCGACCTCCGTCAGGGGCAGGTGGTTGATGAGTGACGGGAGATCTTGGATGCAGGAATTCTATTCTTAAAGGAGCATTTGGTTTGGTGAGGGTGCTTCTTCGACTGGGAAGTTGAAGATGTTTACCGGAATATTTGGAAGGGTAGTAAGGAAGTGGAAAGGGCATCAAGGCAGTGAACGACCAGGGTCACTGAGGCAATGACCAGGAGCATCAAATGCAATGACCAGGGATACAAAGCCAATGACCAGGGGTTCCAACTTCCAAGGCAATGAACAGGAGTTTTATTATTAGGCAATGACCAGGGGCACCAATTGAGGCAATGACTAGGGGCACTAAGACAATGACCAGGGGCACTAAGGCAATGACCAGGGGCAATTTGGCAATGACCAGGGGTACCAAGGCAAAGACCAGGGAGAGGACCTATGGCATGTGATGAACAGAGGCATCACGGTAACCGAGAAAATGACTAGGGGAAACCATGGCAACAACTAGAGGCACTATGGCAACAAGAAGAAACAAAGGCAGTCACTAGGGCAACCAACCCTCCAAGCTTAGAGAAGAATTTTGGCAAATTATCCAAGTTAATCCAAAATTACAATCCATTGGTAAATACTGGAATTGTACACCGACACCAATGACAGTCACTATGGTAACACGCAATTCAACCACGCCCGGCAACAGCCATCTACACAACATACTCACTTGTCTAAAACCCGCTAAGAAGCTGTCATCATCCCCGTCGCTCTGACGATGCTCCGAGGTATCGCTGGACCCAGAATCATGCTTCACCATGTCCAGATATTCAATCTCGACTCCTCGAGTTTCCAGTGTCGTCGTCATTCAAACAAAACCAAAAAATTCCACTTTCCTCAAGAAAAAAACTCCGAATTCTTTGAGTGGATTTTGTGGTGAACAATTTTGAGCGCCGATTCGACACAAAGTTCAAGACGATATTGGAGAGTGAATCAAAGTTGGACGACAAAGTCAAAATTGGGTGAAATGGTCGAGAATTAGAAGCCTTTGGGAATGGGTCTCAGGTTTGGCACAGACATAAAACTAAAGCAGTGCCTCGTTTGGGACACATATACCGAGTAGTGACCTGCCTGAACACACCCAGTACCTTTCAATGCTTTTACCTCCATACCATGTATACATTGTGTACCTTGTACGACACAACCCTTTCCAATGCAAGTCTTGCTTCAATAAGCAACCATTGTTGCAGTGTATACAAAAAAAGGCAAGTCTACCAGTCTAGTAAACCTAGCCTGGTCAAGTCCAACTGCCTATCCTGCTCCATACAATACAGACTTCCAAAGGCTAATCTGACCTTGCAACTTCTGAGTACATAACCAGGGTAGTTACTCCGAATCAAAGGAGTTTTGGCCTTCATGTGTCGATCAAAAGATTTCAATGTGGTACCACAGAGAGCTTTATAGGGTACTATAGTTCTGATCAGGGGCCAATTTCATAGAGCTGCTTAAGCACAAAAAAATTGCTTAAGCATGAAAAGTCTTCCTTGATCAAACAGGATTACCAACCAAATGTTCATGTGATTTTCACTGCTTTTGACTTGTATTCGGCCAATTGTTTGCTGAGCATAACATTCACAAGGAGTTTTGGCTGGTATACTGATTTTATTTTATACCAAGATTTTTGGTGCTTAAAAGCAAATTTTGGCGCTTAAGCAGCTCTATGAAATATGCCCCAGGTTTATACAATAAGCTTTCCAGTGGAATGACTTCGTCAACTGGCCTACTTTTTTTTTTCAATGGTACAGTTTCAATACTTTTCCAGGATTTTAAAGTCGAAACTTTATGTGTGCAAATAACAATTGGCCTTGTTAAGCTGCATATAATATTGTGCTTGGACACCTCTATGAAACTGACCCCAGTACTAGACTACATGTAGCTGGCTATGTACAGGGGCCAATTTCATTAAACTGTTAGGCACAAAAATTTGCTTAGCACAAAAATGTCTCGCCCAATAAAACAAACCACCATTGAAAAATTCCATTTGATATTCATGGTCAGCGAACAACAGCCAAAGAACAATAACAAGTGGTACACAACACACGGAAATTTGGTTGTTAATCTTGTTTTTTATTAAGACAGAAATGTCATGCTTAGCGATTTTGTGTGCTAAGCAGCTCTATGAAATAGGCCCCTGGTGGCGTCCAGCATTGAGTTTGTAAAAAAAAAAAAAAAAAAATGCGGAGCGGCGTTTTTTGGATTGTAACAGCACACCTATAAGCAAATCAATAATCTAACTAACACATTGGGAAGTTTCGTTGTTAACCCTGTTTTTATTAAGACAGAAATGACATGCTTAGCATGATGACTTTACTACATGTACACTCTAACTCGAAATCTTGATATTTGTGCTGATAATGCATTTCTCTGAAAAAAAGCAAAGTACACATTACCTTTAAAGAGGTCAAGATATAAAAACAAAACACTAGCCAATCCCTATAGTAACCCTAGGAGTTAAATTTTATATTTGGGTCGTAAATTGTTGTTTGCCAAAGTCAGTTGTGCACTGTTATGTTGTGTATTGAGTTGCTACAGCATGGTACATGTATGTATCATAGTGTATACTGTAGGTAATCAGTGTAGTTTTGTGCTTGATAGTACTGTACTATGTACTGTATTAATACATCTAGGAGAGTGTGTTCACTTTTGCAGGTACATACATGTATAGGCCTATACTATTTGTGATACTGATAGAGCTACATGTATATTGAACTTTAAAGGGAGCATATTATATAGGATTTGCAAGGCCTCAAACAAAATTTATTGAGTTTGAGACAAAAAATGGACTCAACAGTTCGTAAACAGTGCAAACAGTCACCATGGGAAATCTTGGTTCATCTGATGCTGGATTTTTCAATCAAATCAAGATTGAGTGTCTTTTTTCCAAAGATCGTTCGTCCGAACGATTTTTGGAACAATCATAAAGTAAACTGTTCTTCATGTTTTATAAGAACAATCGAGTCGGGTTTCCGCTATTTTCTCATGACTCAGATGTCCGATTGAGCTGAGATGTCCATCTGAGTCACGAGAAAATAGTGGAAATAGACTCAATTGTTGAACTTTAAAAAACATTTCAGATAAGGACTGGTTTTAATGATGATCTTACCCCGAGATCAAATCTGATTTTGGGCTTTGTTTTACTAATTTCATGAATTTCTGGATAAAATTTCAGGCTGGAAATATTTTAACGGTATGATTCTACCAGCACCATCTTCATACCCTGAAAGTTATACATAAATCTGTGAACAGTTCAGTTTGGGTATGTTACCAATCCTGTACTGAACCTTTACCTTTAATAGGAACCATTCCAAAGTTCCAAAGTCTACTACGGGCTAATTCCTGACCTTAACGACGCCTAGCTGCCCTACGAGAATGATTTACGTCGTAGATGTCACACATTTCATTTCATTTGTTATTTCACAAGGCAGAATACAGGATATTACCCCCAAAAAAGGAATAATGAATCAAGTTGATAAAAATTAGACAAAATTCACAGCACCCCTGTAGGAATTTCATTTGCTAACATTTCAAGCAAAACGTTTGTAACAAGCTCCTATCACAGAGGATTGAGCCAAGTTTGGAAGGCAGGTTACCAACCAAAACTTCACGCAACCTATATTGATAACAATTGGTAATCGGCTGATTTAGGTTTTTGTTTCACTGTTTTATTTTTTAGCTAAGCAACTGGGCCTACAGTATGTACACTGTACACAATTTTTACAAAGCAAAAGTTAACATCAAAGAGTGCTCACATTGTGTATAGGCCTACAGTATAATGCAAGTTGGAACCATTATCCAGTATCTTCATCAATATTACCTCGGTGCAATCAAAATTCATGCCAACCCCCTCCCCCTGTTATAAGATGACAAGCCTACATGCACTTCGTCTGAGGTTGGCTCCTTTAAGACCGAACTTCAAACCACTCCACTAATAAGCTCCACAAAAAAAGTTCAGTACATGATTGGTAGAGGTCACAGAACAGCACTCAAATTTGTCTGATCCAGCATGTACATGAAATGATAAACCTGTGAAAATTTGAGCTCAATCGGACATCGGAGTCAAGAGAAAAATAGCGAAAATTTGACTCAATTTTTCTTTAAAAAAAAACAACATAAAGAATCATGGTTTTGATCTTACCCCGAGATCAAAACTGTTTTCTGTCTTTGATTACTAATTTCTTGATAAATACAGCATTTCAGATTGAAATATTTTAATGGTATGTTTCTACCAGCACCATCTTCATACCCTGAAAGTTGTACGTAAATCTGTCAACATATCTTACAAATCCTGTACTATACCTACATGTAACCACCAAATAATTACAGTATACCTACATCTTGTATGAAGGCCATGACTGTAGCACTGCCAAACCACGATCGGTCGGCTACAACCAGCAATAAGAATCCACGAGCACCACAACAAAAACACCCAAATCTGTTGAGTATTCCACGTCCAAAAATGCAGCCCAAACGAAACTCGGCAACCAAAATGGTCGGCAATCTGACTGTCGGTAAGATCAACACCACCCTACTGGGTAAATGGCATGTCATAAAATACACTGGTGATCTATTGCATACAGAATAATATGACAGCCGAACGGACTGTTAACTATTCTCTAAATAGTTTGGTTTCTATAGCTCGGCTTGATAACTTTGCCCTACCTGTGTATCATACAGTACAATGTAAGTTGAGTCATGCATGAAGCACACAGGTAACTTGATAATGGTACTTTGCCCTTTTAAAGCGCCAAACTTTACCGACCTCGTAGAAAAAATGTGTATTGTATTATTGACAACTGTGAACGGGCCGGGATAAAACGTGTAAGAAAAGGAAGGATTATTACATAAAAGGTATTTGTGCTGTTCAGAAGATATTGTGACTGACTTTACAGAGTCTGAAAATCCTGGCCTACCCAATATTCTGAAAACTCCCTGTAGCAAAACAGGGACATTATTACCTTGAAAGGTAACTTGTCATGATTGGTAAAGGTCACAGAACTCGCACTTTGTCTGATCCAGCATGTACATGAAATGATAAACCTGTGAAAATTTGAGCTCAATCGGACATCTGAGTCACGAGGAAATAGTGAAAACACAACTCAACTTTTCTTATAAAACATAAAGAATGGTTTTTATCTTACCCCGAGATCAAAACTGTTTTCGGTCTTTGTTTGACTAATTTCTGGATAAGTACACCATTTCAGGCGGAAATATTTTAACGGTATGTTTCTACCAGCACCATCTTCATATCCTGTAAGTTATACGCAAATCTGTGAGCATTTCTGTTTTGGTTTCTTACCAAAGTATGACACTACCTTTAATGCCGCATGCAAATTGCAAAAATACCACTTTTTCTATAAGTCCGTAACTTTATCCTTTTTCACAACTGTCTGGCTGTATCAAAGTATCTTGGTTTGTATGCCAGTAAATGTGTAATTCTATCCACTTTGACATATTATGTCAAGATGAATTTACCCATTCTTGATGTGTATGCAAATTAGAGTTGTCGCTAACGAGTTTTTTAAAGGAAAATTGCAACGCTGGTCAAGAATATAAGCTGATATCATTCCAATTGATTAAAGCCCATTTGTGGATTTTTAAAAATTATTTCAAGTTGAACATGTTAAAGGTACTTTTTTAAAGATTATTTTACTCACTTAAATTGTTTTCATTGCAAGGTGTAAATATCTGCCTTAAAATCTTCTAGTGATAAACTGTATTTTACAAAAACATTATTTATGGACACGGTAAACTTTGGACTTCAAAAATTAATTTATTATTTTTATTTCATTTTATTGTCAAATCCAATTGTTACCATGCATAAAAAGCCCCCCTTTTTGCAAAGACATTGCAAAGACTACAACAGTTAACAGCATATTGTTTTTTTACACCGTACCGTTTTCAATTTGTAGAAAATAAAATCTTCACAAAAATGCACTTGAATTGGCATAAAATTACAATAACCTATTCTAAATCTGGACGAAAATTGTTACAAATTCCAAGAGTGTGCTTAGAAATTTACAAACTTCAGTGTAATGTTTGACAACAGGTTAATATTTAATGTGGTAGTGTATTGTACATGTACACTGCAAGTTATGTACATGCAATATAAGCTCAAGGGTCCCTCCCAAAGCTCTATCCAGCCTATAGAGGGCGCTGTTCGTTATTTTTCTGACAGCACCACACAAAATTTGCACAGGCCAAATTGACACCCGGCCGTAACTCACAATTTTCTGCATTACAGTGGAAAATTTCAACGGCACAAAAGTTACATTTATAACGTGAAATGTCATATTATAAAGGTCTAATTAGGCTTTTTGCATACTAGGTCATTTTCTCGATCCGCCCCGGTTCAGCCAGGCAAGTTTTTGAACCAGATCGAAGAGATGCAACATTCACACTACGTTTTTGGTGAACCAGATCATGGCAAAATGCATAATTTTGGAACTGGGTTGAGATTTTCAACCCTGCTCCCTACCAGGGTTGATTTCGATCCGGCTAGGCTGTCCTACCTGGGTTGGCTCGGGGTTGAAAATGTTCAAGTGTGAAAAGGGTTTAACAAAATCTCAGGGTTCGATCCGGTTCCTAACCCCAAGATTTTGGATAGTATAAAAAGAAATATATGGATCCGTTTGCGGAAACACCAAGTAAGAATCGTTCGTACTTCCGCACTTCTATTTCGTTCGCACTTCTCGTAAGGTCTCAACATTTCGACTAGCCTGCTCTAGTCATCATCAGGAGACCACACTTCTATTTCGTTCGCGCTTCTCGTAAGGTCTCAACGTTTCGACTAGCCTGCTCTAGTCTTCATCAGAAGAAAAGAAATGGTTTTCAAACATTTTACAGTGAATACTTACAGAGGAAGGAACCTGGTGCTATGTTGTCCTTGCAGCTGAACTGTTATCCTGGAAGTTGCTCTTATCAATCACACAAATAGTAATATCCCTGGGGCAAGGTCGTCCAAACTAAAAACAACAAACGGCGAAACAGATGAAACAAACTGCATAAGAAGAACCGTTTTTTTCTTGAAGCTGAAGCTCTATTTTCCTTTTTCAAACCAGAGAATCTACTTCCGAACCGCAGCCAAAAGCCTCTATTTCGATACCCGTTATTTCAGAATGGATTCACGAAATGGAGCCGGAGCCTGAGACGAAGCCTCCGTTTCGTATCAAACGCACTAAGTATCACTCAACTTCAATTAGCATTGCGTGGGAGGGTTGGGAGAATTTGCATTGCGTGGGAGGGTAGGGAGAATTTACTCAAGTGGTTTTATTGAACCCTGCACGCGTAAGAGGGGTGGACTGAAGGGGTTGTTTCAAATGTCTGGCGATGTATTCGGCAAATCCAAGAGGCTAATGGTTGAATGCTTGGGGCCTAATGACGGTAACCGAAAATATTGTGGTTGACGAGTACTGACAATTGCGGGTTTGGTCGGTTTTTACGGTAACTGCAGTGTTTTTCCTCCCGAGAGAAAGTAAGGGAAGTGGCTCTGCAGTAATTCTATGTAATACTAGGTTAATATAACAGGTGTTTCCTGTCGGGATGTGCCATTGGTCGATATCCGTCAGGTGACCACAGGCCACCGGATATAGAGGAACATTATGATAATACCGTGCAATGCAATGATGTGTACATCAGGCTTTTCTCATAAGTTAAAATCTATGTATTATAGTGAAGCTTAAGAGCCTGTTTGTTTAACTCACAGAATCCCAGATTTGCGGATCCACGTCCTATGCAGGGTACGCTAATAGCTAAAATGGGATCCGGATCTGCAAGATTCATGATCTTGTGCGTTAAACAAACTGGCCCTAAAAAAGGAGATTTTCAGGCCTGAAGGCCCAGGCCTGGCCAGGCTTTTCAGTGGTTGGGCCTGACCAGTATGTAACATTTCTCTCCATAATGACCAAGTATTTTATTGACATTAAGCAGCTCCACATGTATTGTAGTGAAGTTCAGGGCTGACAAGAGGAGGATTTTAAGCCTTCAGACCTGGCCAAGCTTTTCAGTGGCTAGGCCCGACCAGTATCACACTTTCTCTCCATGAATTCAATTGAAGACTGAATGTGGCCAGCGTATAGGCCTAATTACTTATTTTTCCGATCCTGCATGCACACGAATTGAATTCTTTCATTTGGCTGAAACTGACGTCGAGACGGTGATTACCAGAATGTCACCATGGATCAGCGTCTCATCGTTCAATCGGTCTAGCTAGACCGAGAGACGAACAGAACTCCAAATGACGAATGAGAGATATGTATAAATTCACTATACAGTGTGTCCCCAAAAAAATGCAACACTTTGTGTCGAGAACCATTAAATTGAACTGTTAATCAATAAAATAACCACAAGGGAAATATTTGAAGTCATTGATTTAAGTGAACAAAAACCAAAACATCTAGCACCCAAACAAATTGCCTCGATAACGAATCAATGTCACAGGTTCCAGCAATTTCAACCTATAATACATTCAGCAGAATGATTTCCTTGGCCCCAAACATGGGGCTTTGAAATTATTCATATCATCTTTAGCCGAGTGCTTTCCATTGAACATGTTGAATTATAAATCATGCGAGCGTTGAGACGTCTCCTCCTTCATGTTCAGAAGCCCGAATGACAAATTTACGCCGGGACCTCTCCGTGTCTGAAAGGCACTTGAGTAAATCTAGCAGATGGTAAGTGCTCGTTTGCGATTCTCCGACCCCCCCACCTCTCCCAGACGCGGACCGAGACGGGTCTTTACTCTCGACAGACGGAGCGACATTACATTACAACCCGCATTGGGATGCGAGCCCGTAATGATGCCATGCAGACGCCACTGGGTATAATAAATATATATGTCACCGTGGTGATGGAGGAAGGCGCGCCATGGCAACACACATCAGGGGGGCCAATTTCACATCTGAGCTGCTTTTTATAGGCATGAACAAGAACAAAATTGCTCCAGGATGAAAATAATATCATCTTTGATCAAAGCAGGATTACTGGCCTATTCTTCGAGGCATCTTGGCCCTTTTTCAAACCTCGGCTCCAGCTCAGGCTCCGGCTCTGGCACTGTCATCCATATGCTGAAAATATAGGTTGCAGCTTTTTAATGAAGCTGAATCTCCGGTTTCTTGTTCAAAATAGAATATCTATTGTACTTAGAAACCATAGCCAAAAGTCTCTATTTTGATACCCGTTATTTTAGAATGGATTCACGAAATGAAGCAGGAGCCGGGATGGAGCCGGAGCTGGAGCTGGAGCCGGAGCCGGAGCCTTCAGTGACTTATACATGTGTGTATTCTATGAAGGCTTTGTACTGTTTGGTTTGCAAAACAGTCACAGTGAGGTTTCCGCTAGTGGGCTAAATTTGTTTAGTCTAATAGTCCCACTTTCACACAAGTTGAAAGACCTTTGGCGCTTTAAAAGCAGCTAGCACTAAAGCTGAGACCCCAACCACAAATATTAGCTTTCTAGCGTGAAGAGTCTCAATGCACCTCAGACTAAATAACATTTGATTGCTCTCGCAAATTGTCAATTGCTTGAAAAAGTTCAAATCAGATCAAATGACTGGACTTGTTCCCACATAACAAATTTGTTTTATTCGTTTCTGATTCGCTACACATTTTGAGTGGTCAATGTTGAACATTGTCATGATTGTGAGTATGTATATACACAAAGCAACACTACATTTAACAAAATTGCTTGGAGTTAGGAGGGCCTGATGTCTCAATCCTAGCAGGATCTTTCTCAAAGGCTACCCAGAGTTAGGAGGGCCTGACGTTTCGATCCTAGCAGGATCTTTCTCAAAGGCTGCTCAGAGTTAGGAGGGCCTGACGTTTTGATCCTAGCAGGATCTTTCTCAAAGGCTGCTCAGAGTTAGGAGGGTCTGATGTTTCAATCCTGGCAGGATCTTTCTCAAAGGCTGCTCAGAGTTACATGTAGGAGGGCCTGATGTTTCAATCCTAACAGGATCATATATATATTTAATGCAAATTAGGCTTGCCCTTCACCGGCGTGGATGAGCACTGATGATACTCAGTGCTAGTGAGTGCACGTGAAAACATCACGTGCTGGGTCAGGTGGGATTCGAAATGCTACTAAATCGTTCAGACGAACAATCTTTTTTAAAAGACAAGTCTAAATCTTGATATTCTTGAAAAACCAGCATCTGATGAACCAAGGTTTCCCCTGGTGACTGTTTGCACTTTTTACAAACTGTTGAGTCCATTTTCTGTCTCAAACTCACTCATTTGTTTATGGAGGTCTTACAAATCTTGTACGCTGCCTTTAATTAATGCTCGCTCTCGGTAAAATGATGCCCGCTAAGACTGTTCGTTCCAAGATCAAGAACACGTGAGCAGCAAGCAGCGAGGGCCCAACCCGAGGCCATTGTCTGTCTACACCGGGGCCGCCTAGCTAGCCTGTTAATAACAAGGATGAGTGTGGAGATACCCAGCCATTATCTATACCCATCATCATCATTTTACATCTCCCAAGAGAGAGAGATTCTTTGGATGATGATGTCCAACTGTCTACCGATGATGTTTCGGAGGCGGACGGCCTAAGCAGTGACTCATTCTTCGTAAGTTTTTTTGTTCTTATAACTTGTGCTACAACATCTCTGTCGCATAATACCTTTAAAGGTATAATACATGATTATAGATGCAAATCATACCTTTAACATTATTTTATACATATTGTTAAAGCCTTCGTTAGAGGGAAACGTTTTGCTATAAAAGTCAACGTTAGGGGGAAATCGGCAGTGTTAGGGAAAAAATTTCCATTTCGTCTTAATAACGTTTTAACGTTACGGCGAAATGGAAATTTTCCCCTAACACTGCCGATTTCTTCCTAACGTTGATTTTTATAGCAAAACTTAAAAGTAACTTTTAAAGAAACATTTTTACCATCCATTTTTGATATAAGATAGAGAATGCTCCCAATAGTAGAATATATATCAATTTCAAGTTGGTCGGGTTGGGGGTTATTTAGAAATAAAAGGGGAAATAAAATTTGTGCACGACCCTATGGAATTTCGCCCTAATGTTAATTTTTATTATAATATTTTTATTAATATACAAAAAAAATCCTTCACAGTGTACCTGTAGATCATTATTATAATTCATATAAATTTCTACCAAATGGATTGACATTCTAAGGTGAAGGTCAATAGCTAGGAGATATTAAAAGCTAACAGGTGGACTCCAACAAAATTATGATGAGTCATCAATCGTATGTACACTATACATATACACAGATTATGATAATAAACAGCTGTTTATTTGATTTATTACTTACTGGCCTTATCTACACAAATATGACCAGGGGCCAATGTCATGGAGCTGCTTAAGCAAAACATTTGCTTTATAAGCATGAAAAGTCTTCCTTGACCAAACAGGATTACCAACCAAATGTTCATGTGATGTTTACTGCTTTTGACTTGTATTCGGCCATATTGTTTGCTGAGCATAACATTCACAAGGAGTTTTGGCTGGCATATATACTGATTTTATTTACCAAGATTTATTGGTGCTTAACTCAATTTATGAAAGGATAACCTATCGTATCCTACGTAGGGCTGCAATACATCATAAGTCCTACGATTAATAGTTCACAATCGAAGCTCAATTTAGGTGCCGGATTTTGAAAATCTCAACAAGAATCCGGCCGGCTCCCAAGTATAATGAAACAATGTTATCTCAGGTTGGCTTTAGTGAAAAGAATGCTAGGTAGATTTTGGCGTAGCGGCAAAAATGTTGTCGTAGCGGCTCTTGCATGTACAGTACTTAGCCAGCGACTGACAGATACAGTCCAAATTACCGCAGAGCCGCTAGGGAGGAATGCCCCAAGGGGCTTAATCGTCTAATCGCGTCTCGGAGCTGATGACCAAGTGTGGAGAGACGCACATTATCCCCTGGGTGCCGTAATCACATGAGGCACATGACGGGACTTTTACGTTCCGCACATTTGGCTTATCATCGGACAACCAGACCAAAATATTGAGGGGGGGGGGGGGGGGGGGTGGTGGATGCAGTCTGCAACATCAATGTATGTAAAGCAAGTATTTGAGTACCAGTATTGCACATGTATGCAAAATGCACAGTGTAGTGTGTTCATGTTAGTGTTAAACATATTATTATGTATGTACAGTCGCGCACAGTACATTATACAACATGAACAGGTACAACCAAGACGACATGTAATGTATAATAGCGCTCCGCACTAATGACGTCACAAAATTCCCGGATGTCAGACAAACATTGTCTCACATACGTAGTTTATAATGCACGCGCACACCACACGTTTGCATGGTTGCAATGTTTGTCTGAGATCCTGTGCTATTTTCAGCGCAAGTGCCGAGCGCTATTAAAATCGTCATGTATCAAAAGGTTTAGAAAATTGTAGGCCTATTTAACAACCTTGCCTAAGTTCTCAGAATAATGTGAAACTAGGGACTAATTTGCATATGGTTTAGGTTTTACAGGGTTTTTTTAACCTACAATTATAATTATACACTTCGAATGCAGCGGTAGCCATTTTGCTCAAAACGCCCTCTGTTGGTCCCATAGGTTTGTGTACAAGTGATGGTCGTCAGTGGAATTCTTCCCCCACTTGTACATGTATGCAGACCATAGAGGCCTACATACATTGTAATTATGTACATAATGAAAATTCACGTACATGATGTTACAAATTACATTGCACATGTACACATGTGCGAAATGTGAATAGACAGCCGATCTTCGTTTCTAATTGGTTTTCACAGACAGGTGTAATCATGGATACCTAGGAGGCTAGACTTAGCCACCTTGCATGAATTAAATCCTCCACACAATTACACACAGCCACATCTTGTAGGCCTATACTCTGAGATGGTTTCAGACAGCCTTCGGAGGGCCCAAGGAACGAGAGGGAGGTTGATAAAGGGACTACCGGTACATCTTTATGTGCAGCTAGACTTAGCCACCTTGCTCGAATTGAATCCTCCACACAATTACACACGTACACAGAGCCACATCTTGTAGGCCTAAAGTACACTGAGATGGTTTCAGACACAGCTTCGGAGGGCCCCAGAAGCAAGAGGGGGTTGATAAAGATGTACCGGTACCGGTAGTCTCTTTATCATCATCATGTTTGGCGGATTACAGAATGCTTTATGGGATAAATCAACCGATTAATATCATTATGGAATAAACTTTCATCTTTGATCCAATAACCCCATCACGTTTGCACTTTTCACTTTCTAGGCTGACGTACATGTGTACCATCAGTCCTGAATCAGTTCTGATTTAAAATTAATCATCAAACAGAAATGTTGGGGTCAACTTGCCGTACCTTCGACTTTTTTGCTTTGGATTACATAAAACCAGCAATATCGCTATCATTAGCAATCATTTTAATTTAACATCGTAAATGAAGTAAAAAATATGCGGTAACACCATGTGAAATACATGTACAGGTATCTCTTTTATGGGGTGGCTCTGAAAAGAGCCGTTTAACTCGACGTTTCGGTCAGTATACTCTGGCCGTCTTCAGGAGAAACCAAAATAGAATGCGGTATTCCAAATAATACCCACTTTTATACAAATCTTCCCTTCTTCTACAGTAAGTATGTTGTACACATACTTTTTCCGGAAAAAACATCAATGGAGTTGTTGGTCTTTATGTATCCCAGTTTCCCATCCCCGTACATAAAATATATGGCTGACATTTACATGATTTTATGGTTTGTACTATGTACACATGCACATTGCAATACAGTGTGTACATACATGTAATGTACACAATATGGTACATTTAAAAATGAAGGTTTTAATGTCGAAATGAGATTACGTCTCATCGCAATAAATAGATGGACTTTAATTTTCTCGAAAATTACGTGTACGAGCCGGCGCCCGATCCAATCCAATATTCCCTACTCAGAAAGATTCACTAATTACTGATCCCCCAATTCCCTGGATCGCCGGAAACCAGGATTTCCATCGGGTTTTACATCAAGCCAATTGACGCTAAGCCCAATTAGAAAGAAATAAACAAGATTCATCTAATAAGATCAAGGCATTTACTTTTAGGAAGTGGTATCTTAATAGTGATGTCTAACGGCTGTCAGACTCAGTACCAGATGTCGCTCCGACCAATTTAACGATGGGTTCTTCAAGGGAAACCGAGATAAAAATATCAATCTTAAAGGTACAGTACATGATTGGTAAAGGTCACAGGACAGCACTCATACTTTGTCTGATCAAACATGTACATGAGATATTAAACCTGTGAAAATTTGAGCTCAATTGGACATCCGAGTCACGAGAAAAAAGCGAAAACCCGACTCGATTAAAATTTTTCTTATAAAACATGAAGAATAGTTTACTTTATGTTTGTTCCAACGATCTTTGGAAAAGACACTAATTTCGTCGCAAAATGTTCATGTGCTGGGTTACCTTTAACAGACTATTTTTTGGAATTGCCCTAAAATAACTTTGCGAACTCGTGAGTGGGTAGGTCTTCAGATTAGTACAAACATTTATTCTGTGACGTCCAATACCAGCATTTATCTTGAAAAAATATTTACATCATGAATCCTTGTCCATGTACATGTAAAGATTAAAAAAATATGGAATGACAAAAAGTATTCTTGAGACCACAACGTTTGTTAAAATTACTCTGTAGAAGAAGAGAAACAGGATTCAAACCCGCAACCTCCAAGTTACTGTACTACAATGTAATAAATATCATCTGAGCTACAGCAGGGGCAGATCCATGGGGGGGGGGGGCGTGGTGGCGCATGCCCCGCCCCCTTTTCTTCCAGAAAAAAAAAACAGAACTTGAAAGAAAGAGGAAAAAACAAGAGAAGAAAAAAGAGAAGAAAAAGAAGGGGGAGACAAAATTAGCTAGCTTTGATCACCCTGAAATGCATCCGTCGCTATTGAATTGGCGCATTTTATTTCCACGCCACCGCCAACACCCCCCCCCCCCAGAAACCCAAGCTACACTTTAATCAAATATCATGACAAACATTGAAAATTAATTAAGCGGGATTCGAACCCCTAACCTGCAGATGACCAAATGCCTGGAGTAAGGAGGGCCTGGCACATTTTGATCCTAGCAGGATCTTTCTCAAAGGCTAGGATTGAAACGCGTCAGGCCCTCCTAACTCCAAGCATTTGATAATATTTCAGGTCATTTGGGTTGATGAGCAGTTTGCAGCAGTTTATAACTTGTACTACAGATCTGTGACACATCAGCACCCACAAATGATGCTACCCAGCCAAATGTTGACAGAATCCAAAATGAAGAAATTATGAAGTGAATCATACTTTATTTATAAATAATTCATTTTCCCGAGACCACACGGCTTCAATTACTGATAAAACTTATCCCAAATTAATACAAAGAAACAAAAGCTCATCTCCAATACATTGTGCTGTAAATTACATTTTACGAGTTCATGCGCTCACATCCAACGACTACAACCAAACTATCCAATCAAACGCCGGAACTAATTCAAATCAGCCAATCATAATGTTGTATTTTTGAATCAATTATATTTTTCGGAAACCACATTGACAACATCAATTTCCTAGCTTGACGTACAATGGGAACAAAGCCTGTCTTTAATGCATTGTGCCGTAAATTATCGTACTTTACGAGGCGAGCCCGCTCCGCGGACGATGACTCAACGACCAACTCGTCATCTATCAACCGTAGACCAAGCAATAAGTTACTCATTCACTTAATTACGAAGGACAGCTCCGTTCGTTCGCGTCGGTACAACAATCAGGAAGGCATATGTGGATTTGTATCCAGAGCTCCGCATACATTATTTACAGTGGAATTCCCTATCCCTAAGATGGCTTTGAGTACGAGTCACACGTCGTTGTGTCTGTGTACGAAAAAAAAGTCGGGAAGATACTAAACAGGAGTGGGTGAGTCACGAAGCATTAGAATAATTTGCCGCCGTCGTCTGGTGATTGTTTCTGAGAGGGTAAAAACAACGGCCGATCCCCATAGTAATTAATGAATTCCGTGGCTTAGACCAACGATACACCAATCATACACTGAGTATTACTGTACAATGTAGGCCTACACTCACTGTACACTGTAAAGTCCATGTATACTATATTGATCAACCCAATATAGTGCAATATTTGTATCATTTTAGGTTTTTGTCAAATAAATGCAGATTCACTGGCAGAAACATCAAGGAAGATACAGTAACAGTCATCTATGAAATTCCAAGTCCCATACGGTGCCCACCTTTTGAGAAAACAGTGAAAAATACTCACGGTATTTTCAAATCTATTCACAGTGAGTTTTGATCTTCCTGAGATCAAAACTGTTTTTGATCTTTGGTTTTTACTCTTTTCTGCATTTCAGGCAGAACAATATTTCAATGGTATGTTTCTACTATCACCATCTTTATTAGCCTGTATTACATGTAAGATCTACATGTAGGTAAATCTGTGGAGATTTCTGTTTTTGCAGTTTGGTACATGTGTTACAAAATATATGTATGTACCTTTAACATTAACTGTTTAGTGTATCCAGAATGTCCCATTGTTGAATAGAGATATCCTTAACAAAGGTGCCCATTGTTATATATTTGAACAGTGCATAGTGTAAGCTTGTAATATTGAATTGGTTCTTCTTAAGATACATGTAGCTTGACGACCATTGTCATACAGAAATGTTTGCACACATACTTGAAGGCTGAGCATGTTTACAAAGGCTAGGCATTGTGTCCTCAAACAAAGCCCTACTAGGTTTGTTCAGCATGTATCCCATAATTGTCAGTCACGCCTTGAGGTAAGACGGAACATTCAGGGCGTTTACGAAACAGAGGCTTAGGCTCAGGCTCCAGATGTTCGGACATGCTGAAAATATCACTGAATATAGCTGGTGGTTTTTCACTGAAGCTGAAGGTCTGTTTTTCCTTTTCAAACCAGAGAATCTATTTCCGAACCGCATTCAAAAAAGCCTCTCTTTTTAGTTTAATACTAGACCTACTGCATGTCCAGAGCTTTTTTCACAAAATTTGAGCCCTGAGTGTGTAGGCCTACATGTAGCTTATACAGTGTACACATGTACAATATGTACTGTCCACACACTAGCCTGAGTGACTCAGAGTCCCCATACACTGTATGTAAATAATGTAAGCTGGCCTTCACATCAGCAAGTGAGGAATAACTGTCCTTCAGTCATTCACTCATTATGTTGTGACCCTGAGCAGGTGAATGAGTGGTGAGAAGACCATAAAGGCAATGAATACTGCACAGTACATTTGTCATGAATTACAGGAATTGGCTTAGCTCAACAGGCTCTGTTAGGACCTACTGCACCAACAAAGTAGACCCTATATAGCTGTATAGCCTACAGTTTTAACCTTAGCTTGGGCATGGAGCGAGGTTCCTGCTAGGATCGAAACGTCAGGCCCTCCTATCTCTGAGCAGCCTTTGAGAAAGATCCTGCTATATAGGGTCGAAACGTCAGGCGCTCCTACATGTAATTCTGAGCAGCCTTTGAGAAAGATCCTGCTAGGATTGAAACGTCAGGCCCTTCTAATTCTGAGCAGCCTTTGAGAAAGATCCTGCTAGGATCGAAACGTCAGGCCCTCCTAACTCTGAGCAGCCTTTGAGAAAGATCCTGCTAGGATTGAAACGTCAGGCCCTCCTTACTCTGAGCAGCCTTCGAGAAAGATCCTGCTAGGATTGAAACGTCATCAGACCCTTCTAACTCTGAGCAGCCTTTGAGAAAGATCCTGCTAGGATCCAAACGTCAGGACCTCTTAACGGCGACAGTATTTCTTAAGTCTTTTCTCTTTTATTTTCGATCTTTAAAAGATTAAAATTAATTTAATGGTCACTGGTTTTACTCTTTTCTGGATAACTTAAGTACATTATTTCAGGCAGAAACGTTTTAATGGTATGTTTTTACCATCACCATCTTTTTACCCTGTAAGTTATAGGTAAATCTGTGAAGATTTCTGTTTCGGTATGCCACCAACTACCTTTAAACAACCAACAACCACCGATGACTATTCACAAACTGCGGCTCATGAACGCCTGATGGTTTGAACATGAACCTTAGCTGCCTCGTGGAGAACATGTACTAGGGCAAAAAAAAAAATCTGAGGCCTTTAGGGACTAGAGGGGTAAGTATCCGACCTGGCGTACCCCTTAGTCACCCGGCCGAGGTTTCTCAACTGTTTCAGTTTACCAGGAGGTGTGGAAAAAATGCCGACTCAAAGTACAACGGGACCACAAAGGTTAAGAGAATTTGCACTGTTAAAGGTCAACAAACGATTATAATATTGAAACCCAACATGGGATATTTCATGGTGCGGTACACGCCAATTTGAGATCTATTTCAATCCTTAATCAGGTAGCAGTGGGGTTACTTCACAATGGCATTTAACCTGTAATTTAACCCCTCACATGAGGGTTAAAAAGCCGTATGATTCACGATCCTTAAGCTGTTTACGATGCCTTACAAATGATCTCTTATAGGATCTGACAATAATGATTTAAAATAATAATTTATACCAAATTTTAGGCAAATAATTCTGCAATCATGTCAACTAAATGGTCAAAAATTGAAAATTACATACATGTATAGTTTGGTAGCATACCGAAAAAGAAATCTTCACAGATTTTTCTATAACTTTATACAGGGAATAAAGATAGTGATTGTAGTTCATATACTGTAGCATTTTTTTCTGCCTGAAATGCTGTTTTCATCCAGAAAAAAAAAGTAAAATCAGTGACCACAATGATTTTTTGATCTTTTAACTGTTTAAAGATCAAAAATAAAAGAGAAATACTAAGGCTGTTTTTCACAGTTTTCTCATTTGAACAGTCGGCACTGTACAGTTACTGGGAATTTCACAGACGACTGTTACTGTCCTCCTTGAAATTGTTTGCCCATGAATCTGTGTTTCTTTGACAAAAACCAAAGTATGATATTACCTTTAAAACAAGTGAAGTTTTATGTCAAATTAAAAGCTATTGCCTCTAGTTAAATATAAAATAATAGGCGCTATAAAACTTTAAAAACCATTCTTCACTGTCTGCAATATATGAGGTTATACAATGACAGAGGTGTCAAAATATATAAATTTATCAGCAAAAATTTCCATTTTTTGTTGGGGCTCTGTATTTAAACAGGAACTTAAAAATAGACACCGACATTTAAGCTGTGAGTTATTTCAAAAGTCACTGCGTGCATTATAAATCCAAAACGAATTTATCTTTTATTTTAGATGTCCAGCATTTTTTGTATGACGGACATGATTTCATTAGGGATAAAAAAAAAAAAACCAGTTTCTATGTAGCACTTACATTCAGGCCGAAAAAAAAATTGTTGTGTTGCCCTCAGCGACGGACCGTAAAATGCCAAAACTTTGGGTCAGGATTTTTTTTCTTTTTTTCTCCGAGTCCTATTAAAGTATAAAAACTCACCATTTTTGACAGAAAATGTAAGATTTAGCAGTTAAAAAGCGTGTCTCCTCAAAACGACCCAAGGCCGTTGATTTATAAGCCCTTGTGACCATACATCCTGTATTTATTCTTATATGTTTGAAAGTCGGCCAAAATAAATTTTAAAAAATGGCCGACCAACCCAAAATTTTAATTTTTCCACTTGAGGGCAACACAACGATTTTTTTTTTGGCCTAAGTGTTTTCCATCATGCAGTGAAATATTTTTTTAACCTTCAAACACAAAATAAAAATCATTTCCTTTCATTCAAACATAATACCTGGAACCTTGTATTCTTTCTGGCGACGTATTATCAAAACATTTTTTTGTGTTTTGGTTTGATTCATTTTTGGCCTAAACTGAAACTACCGCCCCGACCAGATAAATGATGCCTCAGTTTCTATGTTCAAGCTTTTTAATACTGTAATTTATTCATTCAAATATTTTTTTAATGCATCTGAACAATTTAATTATCAAGAAATTCATTAGCCGAGTTGGATGTAAGCGCTGTTAAACCAGGAAACTTAATATATCATGTCAAAGAAATGCAGGTTCATGGGCAAAAATATTGAGGACGATACAGTAACAGTCATCTGTGAAAATTTCAGTCCCAATACGGTTCCCACTTTTTTGATTTTTGAGAAAACAGTGAAAAACGCCCACAGTATTTCTTAAGTCGTTTCGCTTTTATTTTTGATCTTTTAAAAGATCAAAAAGATTTTTGATGGTTGTTTTAAAAATTTCTGGATAAATACACCATTTCATGCGGAAATATTTTAACAGCATGTTTCTACCACCACCATCTTCATTCATACCCTGTAAGTTATACGTTTATCTGTGAACATTTGTTTTAGTTTCTTACCAAAGTATGATTACCTTTTACTTTAACAAAAATAAAAATTAAAAATTAAAAAAACAAACCGAAAAACAGACTGACACACAAATAAAAGACCAACAATATAGTTACTGTATGGTTAACGCCTGACAGTGACGCCGACTGATTCCGTTTCATTCAGTTAATTTGTTTTTCCAACAAGACATATGGGCAATTCCAGCAAAAATGTTCACTAAAGTGAAAAAATGAAGTATGAAATTGCACTTCAGCTCTCAACGATTCTTGAAAAATAATGCTTGAATTTTCATTTTCCAAAAGATTAATCATTTTTATGACAAAATTTGGTGTTTTTTTTGCAATTGAAAATGTTGTGTATTATTTTGCAGAAACACAGAAATGTGGCAATTTTTAAAGGTTTTTTGGTTCCTGTCTTTAAAGGAGACCAGAAATGCTCTAGAGGCCTCCTTCAACTTTAAAACAGCAGAGGACGGTATGACTAAAAGAAAAATAATGGCAAAATTTTACATCAATTCTTACATTTCAAGCCACTAGTAGTCAAAGTTGCGCGATTTCTCTAACAAAATAAGTGTCATGTCCGTTACGTTTTTCACTAAAAGTTTTCATTGCCAACAGGAAATTTGGATATAGGTGCTGCAAATTCATTTCCTATGTTAGAATCAAATGTCCTTATATGTGTAGCAACCATTTTTCCTTAGCACTTCTAGTTTTCTTACAAATAGCGTAACGGACATGACATTTTGCGTAACGGACATGACACCTCATAAAAGACAAGTGCCAAAAACAATATTTTGGCTCTGTGTAAAAGTCATTGAACATCAACATCTTCAGTAATGATGCTGCCTCATGGTTCAAAAACAAGTTTGTATTCAGATTCCCCTATGAGCTCTATGAATCCTGGAACCTACATCTCCAATGGCAATTCTTTGCGAGATCACATGGCAAGTGAGCTATGGATGGAATAAAGTGTGTTGTCACTAGTGCTGTGGTCATTCAAAGTCACATTGTGAATGATGCAATTTCACTTACTCAGGCAGCTAATTATAATGCATAAAAAGTATGCAAAAGGTTCTACCCTGAGGAAGATACATTGCAGTGTTTGTCATCAAGCACAATCTTGATGCTGCATGTATGGGATGATGTTTGTCCATTGAAAGGTACATAGCATGCGCATTGGTTGCACCCAGTTAGTAGCAAAAATGTGCAGTTTAAGCCCTATTCATAAGCTGAAGAGAGTAGAAAACTAGTACACCACTTTGTCAAGCCTTGTGAAATGATGTGAAAGGGAACAAGGCATCACAGCTGATGATGATGAGCCACAACTAACCCCCTCATGCTGCCATCTCCTCTCCAGCAGTACAAAGAGGAAATCTTGTTCGAATTGAACTTAGTACAAAGAAAAAGTGAAAATACTTTGTCTCCCAGGTGACTAACTAACTACAAGAGGATGGATGTGATGTAGAATTTCTGAGAAGACAAGCTAGGGGGCTCATACAGTCAACTCAAGAGGAGGAAGCTTTTCTTGAAAATGATCAAGCACTTGGTGGATGTTTTTATATTATCCGATATTAGAAAACAGAGCACACTTCTACTTGGAGGATGACATTGATTCTGAATGAATGAGTTTACCAGTAAAACAAGCATGCAATTTGCTTCTCTGAAGGTTATTACCCATGTTAATTTAAAATTAAAATGACACTGGTTTTATAATCCTGTCTCATCAAGCATTTTATTAATCTTTCTGCAAAACAGAGATGAATAATTTTCATGAAATTGTATTCAGGACCCAGGCTAGGTACATGTGAACGTTTCTTTGTCTCAAATTTTAAAATGTGACCTTCTTAGCTCTATGTAGGCCCCCATTGGTTGCACTCTGAAACATTTTATTCCATTATATTCCATGTTCTACTGTTTTTTTTGTGATATCACTGAAACTCAAAATGAATTTAAGGTGCACGTTATTCATAACATACTGTGCAGTTAGATTTTTTTTAAGTAAAGAATTGGAGATATAATGGGGTGTCATGTCCGTTACGCCAATGTTTGTCAAATATGAAGCCATTAAGTAAAAAATCACCAAATTACCAACTAATCATGTATTTTGTGTTGGCATGGTGGGCGATAGCAAGAGAAATAATTCATGAACAGGACCCATGGAATGAAGAAGCAATTTTTTTCAAGATTTTTTTGTTTTGTTCATAATGATGAAAAAATAGCAACTCTGAAATTTCACAAAGATATGAGATATTACAGAATACCAGTTTTAAATTGTGTCCCAGTCTTCTAACATTGATATAAATACAAAATATCTGCCATAAACCTTAAAGGAAGAAAATTATAGAAGTTTACAAAAAGTGGACAAAAGTGTCATGTCCGTTACGTTGAAAGTGTCATGTCCGTTACGCTGCTTTTTGAGCTGGCAAAAAAGATTGGAATCAAAACTGTTTAAAAAAACTGTATTTATGATAAGAACATGGCCTTATGGTTCAAACCAAATCAAAATTAGGTGCATTAACTCTAACAATTCACAGGAAATTGCATAACAAAAAGCAGGTTAAAAAGCCTTGTCCATTTGGTGTCATGTCCGTTACGGTCACAAGAAGTGTATTTTCTCTACAACCGTTCAATGAAATCACATGAATTTTACTACATATGTCACTGATACTCAAATGTGTCTGATAAGCCTAATTAAAATTGTTTGCAAACTGCCAATCCTTCTTTGTGATCCTCTGAATAAGGCAAAAACTGTGTGATTGTCATGTCCGTTACGCTGGAATTGCCCATTATTAGAAATCTTCATTCTTTAGTGAAGTTATCATCTGGAACTTATTTGCGTGTACTAGGGCAAAACGGAGATGCATGAACGATTTGAAGATTTACATGTACTGTCATTGAAGCCATGCGAGCATTGTCTGATATTGCCCTTTCACGCATGATTAGCTATGCACGAGGAAGTGTACCTCTATTTGTGGAAAACAGGAAAATATTAAATTAGAGTATGACTAAATAAGGCGAAAAATATTTGTAACTTCCGTGATGCATGGACGATTTTCCATTTTATAGAAAAAAAAAGAGATAAAAATTATAATCGAAAGTGATGATGTCCAATGTTTCATTTTCTTAAATAAAAAGAAATGATCCCTGGGATATGACGGTGTTTGCGACTGTGCGTAGTTTCATGGCTTCTGACTGCCAAACGAACAAAGCTAATTGATTTTTGGGGACACCACCAACGTAGGGCCGGATAGCACTTTTATTTCGTTAGCACTTCTCGTAAGCCTCAACGTTTCGACTAGCCTGCTCTAGTCATCATCAGGAGACTAGAGCAGGCTAGTCGAAAAATTTAGACCTAATACCTGAATACGATAAGTTAGAACGTGCAAAAGTACATGTATGAACGATTCTTACAAGGTGTTTCCGCAAACCGATCCACATAAATACATATGAGTAGTAGGCCTAACGTTAGACCTAGGCCCTGTTTGTTTCACGCAAAGGATCATGAATCCTTCGGATCCGGATCCCATTTTAGCGTCCCCTGCATAGGAGGTGGATCCGAATAATGTGATCCAGATCCGCAGGATTCGTCCGAAACAAACAAGCCCCTAGTATGTAGGCCTAGGCCCCCTACTTTACCTTACTGCATTTTGCGAACATCTTGAGTTGTAACAATGAGCAGTAGACCTAACGTTAGGCCTAAAGTAAATAGTAAATTAGAATAGAAATGATCAACTCAACTGTCAGTCACTTGAACCACTGAAGTTGAAGTGTTGTAATGTAAGGTGGGCCAAAAAAAAGAAGCAACTATGACGCTGCTTTATTCTGCAATTTCAAGGAAATTACTTGGGTAGACCTAATGTTAAAACCAGCGGAAATAGCGAAAAGATTTCATAAAATTGTGTACACACACGGAAACGGTAAAGAAATTGTGCAGGTCTTTCAACATTGACTAAGTAACTAACACACACAGGTTACGTAAACTAAAATCAATTTTTATCTACAAAGATCATTTTGAAATCTTTCCTACCTGAGAGCTGTTGCAGGACGGAAAAACAACAAAGACGTCTCCAAATTTCACTCCTCAATTTCCAGACGACCACATCGACTGAGAATGCATGCTTTTTCAATGACTAATCCAACAGCAATACACGCGGAATATAACACCGGTTCATTTCTTACTTATTCATCAACGAACGAAAAAAAAAACATGAAGAGATGACTAAAAAATTGGAGCGTAAAAGCGCCGAAAATCGCCACAAATGGCGCCAGTTGGTGATATGTCACTGTACAGTGGGTGGACGGATTTGGGCGCCATAATGCGCCCAACCGTTGGCGCCTGTTTGGTTAACAGGTGCCTCCCCTTTTTTTTTACCTTTCGATCCACGGTAAAGTGCATGTTAAACAGCGCCCTCAATCAATTTCTAAAGCTCCACCCCCTTTTTTCCCCATCCTTTGCGCACCAATTAAATAGCGCCCTCAGACGGCTTGTTTTTCCATCATTTTCGAAGTATCATACTTTGGTTTTTCTCAAAGAAGTACAGATTCATGGGCAAAAATATCAAGGAAGATACAGTCACAGTCATCTGTGAAAATGTCAGTCCCATATGGTGCCCACTTTTTGAGAAAACAGTGAGTGAAAAATAGCCACAGTATTTCTTACGTCTTTTCTCTTTTATTTTTGATCTTTAAAAGATAAAAAAATTTGGTCAATGATTTTACTATTATTTTTCTGGATAAATACAGTATTTCAGGCAGAACAAGTTTAATAGTATGCTTCTACCATCATCATCTTCATACCCTGTAAGTTATAGGTAAATCTGTGAAAATGTCTGTTTTGGTATGCTACCAAAGTATGATACTACCTTTTACAAGTAATGTAGATGTAACTTTTAAAATCGGGGGATTTTTTAAGGTGTGATTTAAAAAAAAAAGGAATTTATTGAACAAAATTGGCTGTCAAAGAAACTCGAAGGAACACACCTTTATATCAATGATACAAGTTTCAAGGTATTGCATGTAATTATTGTTGTAATTATTGTAATATTTATTTAATTCCATGAAGAACTTCCTCAAGTTTAAGTTGAGATGCATGTAGGCATAATGGTCCCTATAATTAAATAAACAAAGATAGTTTCTCAGTAAAAATGACAATAATTTATTCAGAAATTGAATTGATATGTTTGTATGGTAGGCTACCATCAATAAACAATGGTCTGCATGAAGGGCGCCATCTCTTGGTGAAATTGCATTACCCTGTGAATGAGCAGACACGCGTTAGTTTTGTTTCCAGCCACAACAAATCCATTAAAACTTTACGTTAGTTTTCAGCACTTTGTAAAAGAGAATATTTATGCATGCTATGGCACTATTTAATTCGAAAACAAGATAATATGTTTAATAAAAGGTCAATCTTGCAATTTTATAAAAGAATCGCAAACTATTGATAAAAACTCTTATTAACTTTTAAGTTTGTACAATTATAAAGCTTAGAAATAAGGCTAAGCATGAGATTATCACCCGTTGTTGCATGGATTGTACCGTTACATTAATCACGTTAATTGTTTAACAGAAACAAACGTGGGTTGTATTTTGTGACTTAAATTCTTGTTAAAAACCTTCGCAAATCATGCCTGAAATGCAGCCATTTGGAGCTCTAACCCCCGTCTTCACGTCTGTAGGAGCTGTGGTCGTCGTTTACTCAGCATTACGTTTGGCAGCCTCGCTGTTTAACGGATTTAAAACCTTCTTTTTATCCGGACCACTCGGGCTTGCTGCTAACGTTAAGAAGTATGGTGACTGGGCAGGTAGGTTTGTTGGGGGCGTGGCATCGTAGTGGTCTGACCATGCACAGCGTGAGTGACCACTGACCAAGCTGGGCATGGCCTAGCTTCTTTTGTGTTGGTGGTCAGTTTAGGTGGTGGGAATGCCTTTCTTCTGGGAAGATTTCCACTGACTGCCTCCCCAGCAGTAAACTGGGGTGCTGAACTCCCTTTTTTAATTTTGGGGGTCGACGGTCAGTCTAGCGCCCCAGATACTCCATAGACTTCAACGTTTTGTACACAAAATTGTATTTCACGATAGGCTACTTGCGCCCCAAAATGTCCCCAAATGAGAACAACGATTGCATCACAGATCGGTTTGAAAATCCCTCCATCTCTTCTCCGAATGTCACTTGAGGGTGAAATGCAGTTTATTTGTTTGTGCTCGCAATCTTTCTCATTTCTGTGTGATAAAAATATGATGTTTTCTGTTGATTTCAATCAAAGATAGACCTACGAAATTAACAATTTTTCTCCTTTTTTCATATTATTTAGTTGTGACAGGTGCTACTGATGGGATTGGCAAAGCATATTCTGAACAGGTATTGTATTTTTCTTGCCAAATTTCGTTAATATTTAAAATTTCATTGTCTGATCTTCTGCTAGGTTCATGAAAAGAATGTTGATCGTTTGTTGTTGTTGTTGTTGTTTTTTAGCTGGCAGCGAAGGGTTTGAATATTGTACTAGTGAGCCGATCCAATGACAAGCTGAATGATGTCGCTGCTGAAATTGGTAAGATTCTATTTTTTTTTTAACTTTAAGGCTTAAGCCGAAGTTGGTAAGAAGGTTAGTGAGCCAAACTTCAATGCTGGTTGGGTCCAGTCACTGAAAGGCAATAGCAGGCCTGGGCTTTGCCTGGGCTCTTTGGCTTCTATAATCCCCAGCATTGAACTATCAACTTCAAGCCCCTGTTGTGTCCTGGATCATAGTTGAAAATCCAGGCCAGGCCTGGGCTTTACCTGGGCTCTTGGGCTTCTATAATCCCCAGCCTTGAACCATCAACTTCAAGCCCCTGCTGTGTCCTGGATCATAGTTGACACTATAAACCTGATTGAAAGATTGAGTCCACATTGATCATGGACAGTATCCAGAAGCCAGGCTTGATTGATTTGAAGCAGCTCTATTGTAGTGAAGTTCAGGGCTGACAAGAGGAGGATTTCAGGCCCGAAGGCCCAGGCCTGGCTTTTCAGTGGCTAGGCCCGACCAGTATTCAAGTTTCTCTCCATAAATGGTGTGTGATAGGCCTATAATATTGTTTCATTACTGTACGCAGAATCCAAGTACAAAGTGAAGACCAAAACCGTCGTTGTGGATTTCACCGATGGCGAAGAGATCTATGGGAGAATTCGACTGGCGCTCACTGGTCTCAACATCGGAGTACTTGTCAACAACGTCGGAATGTCGTACAGGTTCCCGCAATACTTCCACGAACTGCCGGACGCCGACAAGGTACGTCTGTCTTGTCAAGACGAACGTTTTTTATCGCCAGTCATCAGGGGTCTGTTTCTCTTGACCACGACCTATCCCCATATCACAGATATGGTCCTGGGTTCGATTCCACCAAACTCTTCGTAACTTACTATCAATCGTAGGACTTTTGATGCATTGAAGCCCTACGTGGGATAGGTCCCCTACGATGGGTTATCCTTCATAACTCGAGTTACGATCGATCGCAGGACTTCGTGAAATCGACACCTGGGTTCGACTCCCACCTGAGCTAGCATTAGATTTTTGGGATGCAGTGGTATTTGAAAAAAAAAACTCCAACTCTACAAAGCTTTCAAATCAAATGTGTCATCGAATTTGAAAATATTTTCATTTGTTTTTATCTACAGTTGCTGGTTGACATGGTCAAACTGAACTGCATGTCTGTTACTATGGTAAGCGTGCTTTTCTGGCAGAAATTTCATTGATTTCCAGTATTAATTTCTGAACATAATTAATGCTTTAAAAGAGTTGGGAGGGCCTGGCATTTCGAAGACTTTGAGAAAGATGTTTTGAAATGTCAGGCCCTAACTCTGAGCAGCCTTTGAGCAAGATCCTGCTAGGATCGAAACACCAAGTCATCCTAACTCTAAGCATTATATATTTCAGGCTCTTATTTTGGTTGATGGGCAGTTTGTTGCAGTTTGTACAACGTACAATAGTGAATGACATGTATATATTGGACATCTTGACTCAAGTTAGAACATTTTCTCTATAATCTTTGGTTACACTACAAGATAAACAATCTCTTTTTCTGTTTAGCGCCCTCTTGTGGTGGAAAATGTATCATGTCTCCAGTATTTATCCAACATTGTTAATATCAAGTATTTTTTGTTATGAGAAAATGTCTTCTTTTTTCTTACTCAGATGACGTCTATTGTCCTACCCGGAATGCTTGAAAGGTAATTAGTTGAGGATTATGTCAGCTTTTAAAAATGAAAATATGGATTTTCTCATGATTTGGGTGAGCTAAGTATTAAACTTGTTCAAATTTGGATTGGTCTTTTCTTTTGCTTTTATGGGCTTCGAGTCTTCGATGCCGAGTTCTAATTTACGCATGTTTTGTTTGCACAGGAAGAAGGGTATCGTAGTGAATGTATCTTCAGCATCTGGTATGAACCCCAGTCCACTACTGACCGTCTACTCCGCAAGCAAGGTAAGAAAGAGAAACCTTGATACTGGTCTGGCCCAGCCACTGAAAAGCCTGGCCAGGCCTGGGCCTTCTGGCCTGTAATCCTCCTCTTGTCAGCCCTGAACTTCACTACAATAGAGCTGCTTCAAATCAATCAAGCCTGGCTTCTGGATACTGTCCATGATTAATGTGGACTCAATCTGTCAATCAGGTTTAATAGTGCCAACTATGATCCAGGACACAGCAGGGGCTTGAAGTTGATAGTTCAAGGCTGGGGATTATAGACGCCTAAGAGACCAGGCTTAGCCTTGCACTAGCTAGGCCTGAAATCCTCCTCTGGTCAGACAAGTTGCCTTAGCTATAAGCTTATTGTTGCCATATGGTTGCAGTGATATGAAGCCGTTCCTTTTCCAAACCTCAGCTTTGGCTCTGGCTCCGTCTACGACACAGTCAATTTTGTTCATGCATCTTAAAGTGTTAAATCTTCTAAATGCAAAGCCCATAATCTTCTGTATCTCTCAAATTGTCTTCCGTAGGCATACATGGACTTCCTGACCCGTTCCTTGCAGACAGAGTACGGCTCCAAGGGCATCATATTCCAGGTAGGTCAAAGGTCAGAGGTCATGCACCTCGGGAGGTCATGGAGACCTTTCTTGTGTAAGGTCACAGCTAGGCAAGATGGCTGAAACTTGCAAAGCAAAAACAGATAAACATAGTTTGTATAGAATGTGGGGTGCCGTTCGGTGGCCTAGTGGTCTGGTTTGTCGTACTTAAGATCTTGTGGTCAATCTCCAGATTGTGGGTTCGAATTCAGCCATGGGCTACTGGTGCTTGCATCCTTGGGCAAGACGCTTTGTCATGTATTGCTCCTCTTCACCTAGCAGTAAATGGGTACGTGTAATCTAGGACACAGCAGGGGTTTGAAGTTGATAATTCAAGGCTGAGGATTATAGAAGCCCAAGAGTCCAGGCAAAGCCCAGGCCTCGCTCCTCTTCAGCTAGGACTTAATGGGTATCTGTGAGGGTAGAAATGGCTTCGTGGCTTGGGCAGGCCCAGCCAACGGATCCAGTGGCTCGGCCCAACCATTTTTAAAGTTTCTCTCTCTATTAAACTCCTCCATCATCTATTGTTTTTATTTCTTTTGACCGATCAGTCCGTCCTGCCGTTCTACGTGACCACCAAGCTCAGCAAGATCCGACGGGCGTCCATTAGCGTGCCCACACCGACGGGTTTCGTCAAGAGTGCTCTGGCCACCGTCGGTTTGGAGGGGAGGACCAATGGCTGCGTCTCTCATTCCGTACAGGTACATTGATTTGGCTAAGGAAGACTTTTCATGCTTAAGCAAAATTTGTGCTTAAGCAGCTCTATGAAATTGGCCCCTGATTTATAAAGGAGGTTACCTCAAAATTGTAGCAAGTCAATTAGATCCTCGAGATAGTGGGTCTGAGTTGATGGCCAGAACTTTTATGTTTTCGTTTTCAGGGGTGGGTTGTCGACAACACTCCAGAGTGGTTGATGAACAGAGTCCAGATGAGCATGCATCTGGGCATCCGCAAGAACGGCATGAAGAAGCTGGAACAGAAGAAAGCCAACTAGTCTTATCGACTTCCTCCCACCGTCTTCTTCCGATGGACGCGGCTAGTCAACGATGACATCAATCAGAATACAATTGTGAAATTATGTGAACTTTTAAGGAGTTTGATTTGGCCTAATGACAAGGGATAAATGATACGTACCTTTGAATGGCATTACGGATACCGTAAAAAGAAACTTTAATTGCTGCTTGAGCCCAGTCCTGAAAAGCCAGGCCAGGCCCGGGCTTTGCCTGGGCCCTTGGGCTTCTATAATTCCTAGCCTTGAACGATCAACTTCAAGCCCCTGCTGTGTCCTGGATCATAGTTGAAAAGCCTGACCAGACCTGGGCTTTGCCTGGGCTCTTGGGCTTCTATAATCCCCAGCCTTGAACTATCAACTTCAAGCCCCTGCTGTGTCCTGGATCATAGTTGGAAAGCCAAGCCAGGCCAGGCCTGGGCTTTGCCTGGGCTCTTCGGCTTCTATATTCCCCAGCCTTGAACTTTCAACTTCAAGTCCCTGCTGTGTCCTGGATCATAGTTGAAAAGCCTGGCCAGGCCTGGGCTTTGCCTGGGCTCTTGGGCTTCTATAATCCCCAGCCTTGAACTATCAACTTCAAGACCCAGCTGTGTCCTGGATCAGTTGGCACTATAAACCTGATTGACAGATTGAGTCCACATTGATCATGGACAGTATCCAGAAGCCAGGCTTGATTGATTTGAAGCAGCTTTATCAAGTACTGAATCACGAGATTTGGTGTGGTTGTTGCATAAATAAATAGTCCATAATTGTTAAGACTTTTTTACTGCAGCTATTTTTCGTCTAACAGGGTTTCATAATTTTACTTTCAAAAAATTGTGGGAGAATCACAGCTGAGCTAAGCATTATAAAATTATATAAATGAATCGATTAAAAAAATTTATCAAAAATCATTAAAAATAGGAGAAATATCAATGATTCAAATTGAAAACAAAAATTGGCATGCAAGAAGAAAATGGCGAAATGATGTTTTACTTAATTAATCATCAAATAACCACAGGGGAAACTGACTGAATTTTAAGTCATTGAAAAGTGAACAACGAAAAATTGACTGGAGTGGGATTCGAACCAGCAATCTCTGGATACGGTATTCCGGAGATCGCTGGTTCGATTATTTTACTTTGTTTAAATTTTGTGTCCAAATTTGTGTTTGCCCAATATGACTAATATAGTGGAAAGCTGACCATTAAATGTATTTGTATAATTTACGGTTTGAAAAAGGTTTTTGAAAAAAAAATTTCAAGTCAAGCACAAAAAGTGTTCAGTAACCATTAAGTATTTCAAATTTTAAATGAGATGTTAAGTTTTTCTCCTTTTATAACTTTTTGGGAATAAATTGTATTGAAACTTAAAAAAAACCCACCTGTGAACGAGTTTTTGTGTTTATTATTGCTTATGATGTGGGGGGAGGGGGGGGACAACTTTGAACAAAGTCTGTTCGAGAACAAGAAATGGTTTCATTGTAATTATTTATCCTCCTGCACTCGGTCTTAACACAATGCAAGTACAACAATACATTGTACATCTACACATTGTACACATCTGATATTATTGATTTATTCGTCGAAAAGAAAGAATAGTGCAAACAATTTATTGCCCTTCGACAACGTAGATAAGCACTTATCTAAGTGCCCTTTGAGCACACGTGAACAAATCACGTGCTGGCTCAGGTGGGATTCGAACCCATGACCTCCTGCTTACTCGTGCAGATGCCATACACTATACACAGTTCATCTTAAACCTAGAACCAATAGTCTGATTGCTACATGCAAATATTTAATAATTAAAATTCATTTTTCTATTCATTTTAAATATTGCTGGTTCACCAATTATCAATGTATCAACTATGAAACAAAAGTTATTTACATTTACGCGTATATAATATTCACTAACTTTTCGCTATTAAAAAAAAAAACTGAAAGTTTAAGGATAATTTATGGGCCACATACATATATGGGCTGATTTCATGATAAACCCTATACCATTTTTTTGTACACTATGTAACAGTACAAACTACTAAACCTGTATTTAACCGTCTCGATTCTACATTTTGTTGACACAAATAT